>CM066171.1:24010000-24320000 GCA_033629205.1 Lithocarpus polystachyus | reverse complement strand
GAATCAAGACCTAGATTGTGCTCTTCAAAATTTCTTCGAACTCTTCTCCTTAACCTGCGCAAAGTTCTCTCTATTTCTGGGTCGTACTACAAAACACCTTGATTAGAAGATCGAGTTACAGTCATAAACAATCAAGGAAACTCAAATAAACCATGAAAAACAAATTAGGAAAAATCTAGAGTAATGAAAATAAATAAAAATTCTATGCTAAAACACAAAAACGCCTAAAAACTCTAGAAAACAACGGAATTTGGCCTTGAGAGGGTGGGGCTAGTAATCTAAGGATTAACTAGTCTTGCTCAGAACGTCGTTTACCTTCAAAAAACTATACTATCAACGCCTAGTTCTACTGCAATCTGAATTCTGCCAAAACTGTACCTATCAAAAACTAACAATTTTTTTTTTTTTTTTGAAAATTTCAAGAATGAAATAGGGTTCACAAGAAGCAAAAAAAAAAAAAAAAAAAAAAAAAAAAATCAACTAGAATCACTCCCCGGCAACGGCGCCAAAATTTGGTGTGCTGTCGCAGGCAACCAAAAATAAAACCTATACTCTTATAAATATATGTAATAGTGTGAGTAAGGATCGTTCCCACGGAGAGTATCTAGCCTAGTTTTATGCCACATGAACAAGGAGGGGGGGGGTTTGAGTATAATAAAAACAATTTTAAGAAAAACAACTAAGGAATAATTCAAATTAAAATATCGAAATCAATCAAAAGAACAAACCTTGGTCTAAGTCAACATCCACCACCGGAATTTTACAACTGATCATCGATGCAAATATATATCAATTCACACTTTGAATATTCACCGTTGGAATTATTTTCCTATCTCTCCTTAGTTACAGTTAATTAGAAAACAAGCGATCTAATTAACCCTAACTACTAAACAACCCAAGACAAGCGCTAAAGGTTTAATCTAGTAGCAGCCTTAAGAATTAGAGAGATCGGTGAAACTAAACAACACAAGCACAAGCGGTTGTATTTAATTTAGTCGTGCGTTCTTCCTAAGATCTAATAATTTTTGACGCAGCAAATCATTAAATCTTGGTTGCTTCACAAATTAGAGAGATCAAACAATTACGAATTTGATATCTAACCTAGCAGTAGATTGCAACGAATAATAAACTAGTAGACCTCCTAGTAATTAAACAAGACAATCATAAAAATAGGCATAGAAGAACATCCAATATTCAAAGCATAGATTGAACAATAAAAACAAATTAGATCTCACAGTTTTATTGATTCCGAAACTTCAGTTTCCTTCAACCAAGTATAAAAGTTTAGCCACACAGGGCCATGACAGAAAACTCAAAAGAGAAAATTAGAGAAGAGGGGAGAGAGAGAGGTGTGTGTGTGTAATTCTGATTTCTCCTCCCTCTTTTTCACGTTAATTCCCCCTTTCCCAAGCCTACAAAATCTCCTAAAAATATTCTAAATAATAATATTCAAATCTAACTAAGTAAGGAAAAATATTAAAAATAAAACAAAGCCCTAATATAACTAGGAAAGTGGTGTTTTTCAGCTGGAATTTTCGTGCATCAGATCTGGAAGCTTCCATAAATAAATCGCATCAGATTGCATATTAGAATTGTAGGCAAAGGAACATTCCAGAACGTCAACAGTGCAGGTGCAGCAACTTCAAGCCCAATTTCGACCTTGATGTGGCCCGTATCTCTCAAAACTCAAAACATGAAAGTTGTAGATCTTTGTCTTAGCGTTCCATCGCATCTTGAATCATCTCAATCGGAGCTCAGATGAGAGAGTTATGCTGAGATTACGAAGAGATGTCAAAGCTGTTCAGAATCGCCCAATTAGCTACGTTTTGCACTTAATGCCTCCATTTGCACCCTAAATCAAAATATAAGAATAATGAGTACATTTAGGCACCAAGTAAGTGTAAAAGACTAAGCATTAAGAGAGAAATATATGATAATTTGCATTCTCATCATCCTCGAACGCGACTGGGGGTCTAGTGTACAATTTTGGGCCTTTGCCCCTTTGAGGCCCAAAGCCTAATTCTGGGATCTCAATCACTACAAGGCGTGATACACAGTTTTTGGGCTCCAGTCCCCACAAGACTCTATCGGTATATTTTTTTTTTTTTTGAAATTTTATTAAATTACGGTTTTAATCTTATTTTTTATTTTTATTTTTAGGAATAGAGAAAATCTAATTAAATTAGAGGTATTTTTAATAATTTCTAAAATGATAAATAAGTTTCTAAATCCTCTTAATACAAAGAGGTAACTCATAAAAAAATGCTGATCACAAAAATTTATAATGAGTGTTCATTTGGAAAGCAATGAAAATTAAAATTATTTCACTATTCAACTTATTTTTACAACTATTTATGGGACTCACTACACTTTTTTATTGTACTATTCCAACTAACTTTTACAGTATTTTTAACAATAAATTTTTAGTTTTAGTAAAATAAACAGAATCTAAACAAATCTCAAAACTGAGTATTAGAGGTGAAAATTCACAAACCCAACACTTTTTTTCGCAATTTATAATTCACATGTGGATAGTTGTTAAAGGGAATAATTATGAAAATTTTTGTGATCATACAGTTGCTCTAACCCATAGTTGTAGCTTACACGGCAGCCAAATCTCTCTTACTATCTCCATAAATTCTCTCACATGTGTTGCCACTTTCTGCAACGTGTGGGAAATGTGTGTATTCTTAGAATTTATTAATTCAGTCAGTACATATTCCTTAACGCAACGTGTCATCCTGTGCACAAAGTATAGGACACAAGTCTTTTCGTAGGCCAATTTTTTTTACTTTTATTTATCATTATTTTTATGAAGAGTTCGTATAGCTTAGCTTGCAAATGTACTACTCATAAATCGTGGGTTTTTATCTTTCACATCAGATTTTTGTTCCTCGTGAGGGTAGTTGGTTCTTGACATTATTAATTGTATCATAAAAGTTGTAGAGTCAAGAGAGAAGCAGCCAACTTCCAAATTACCCCAGGTTCGTTTCAAAAAATAAGAAAGTATGCCATATTTCAATAATACTAATTTTGTATTTTTTTTGATATTTTATATTTAATAAATGAGTGATATTTATTTTAAAAAATCACATCAGATTATTTTAATAAATAATAATGATTATTGAGAAGATAAATTAATCATTTATTAAAATAGTCTGATGTGATTATTTGAAACATGTATCACTTATTTATTGAGTAAAAAATACCAAAATAGATGTTGTATTGATATTACTGAAATATGATATACTTTCTTCCAAAAAAGAATGAGTAATTCGAAATGAATGAGAAAAACCAATCACTAGCATCTTAGCACGTCTAGCATTTGAGAGAGAGAGAGAGAGGTTTCAACTTTATGGGAGAATGAAAAACTTTTTTTTGTTTGGTTAGCTGTTCTTTGCAACTGCACTACTCATAAATTGTGGGTTTCTATCTTTCACATCAAATTTTGTTTCTCATCATGGGAGTTGGTAGTTGACATTATTAATTGTATCATAAAAGTTGTAGAGTTAAAGAGAGAAGCAGTCAACTAGCAAAGTACTCGAGGTTGGTTCCAAAAAAGAACAAGTAATTCGAAACTAGCATCTAAGCACGCGCTCACGCGCGTGCTCAGAGGCTCTTCTATTTTTTGGGTAAGGATTAATTTAGAGTATTTATTATAATTTGAGATTACTACATTTTTGTGGATCACAAAAAAACCTGGGGTTGTGATGAAAAATTATTTCTCCACACATGATTTTTCATTACATTCCTAGGTTTTTTTGTAATCGAAAAAATGTAGTAATCTCAAATTATAATAAATGCTCTAAATTAATCCTTACCCCAAAAATAGAAGAGCCTCTGAGCACGCGCGTGAGCGCGTGCTTAGAGGCTAGTATTCGGTAATTATTATCCATGTTTGCCCTTTTTTTTTTTATGCAGTAATGAACGTGTTATTGATTGGAAGATGATGCAATAATTTAGTATTAATCTTTAGGGGGAGGAAAAAATTTAGTCATCTAAATAAATCTAGTGCATATATTGAAAATGCATAATAAAATTGTAACAATAAAACTACTTACAAAATACATGTAATGACCTTTACAAAAGCTATTATGAAGAAGTTGATGGATCAATGTAGAAAATTGAAATATTTACATCAGGTATAATTGTAAAATAATGTACTACATCTGAAACATAGAATAGGTGAACTTATTAATATTATGCCGGCCACGGTGTAGAAGTTGGTGGAGCAGTGCTATTTGTTTCACATTCAAATTACTTTCCAACAGCATTTACCATGAACCTATGATACAAAATGCATTAGTTTGTGTTATTAATAAAGACTTTAAAACGTACATAATAATGATAAGCACAATAAACATCAAGCACGCGCGTGAGAGGCTTTTCTATTTTTTGGGTAAAGAGCGCGTGCTCAGAGGCTTTTCTATTTTTGAATAAGGGTTAATTTAGAGCATTTATTATAATTTGGGATTACTACATTTTTCAAATATTAAAAAAAAAAAAAAATTAAGGGTGTAATGAGTATTATGTGTGGAGAAATAATTTTTCATCACACCCTTAGGTTTTTTTTTTTTAAGAAAATAAATAATTTTTTATCACATCCCTACGTTTTTTTGATTTAATGTCATAATTTTCATCACACCTCAAGTGTTTTTGCACACGCGTTGTGCGTGCTCAAAAAATCTTCTATTTTTTTTAAAGGAAAAAAATTTTCGAGGTTAATGTATTTTTCAATCACAAAAATCCCTAGGAGTGTGATGACAGCAGCACATAATATAAACACATTTGAAACTACATAAATCTAATCACATCTCTAAATATTTTAATGATTGAAAAATGAATCAATCCTAAATTATTTGTTGAGGTAATTGTTAAAATAGTTATGTGTTCATTTTAAAGATGCTAAATGTCTAATTATTGTATTTTTTTTTACATATACATTTATCAGTAAGTGGATTGTATTCTATATAAATGAAAGTTATATTTATTTTTAGACTTTCTTAAAAATATATATGCATATTATTGGGTATGGGGGCCAAAATAATAAGATTCTTTAAAAAATTTTAAATTAATTAGGATAATTCCAAAAAAAATATTTTTCCTTAATTTTTTTTATTTTTTTATTTTAATTTTGGGCGGGTGAAGGCCCCCTTGGTCCTTATGTGGCTCCGTCACTGGAAGCGACGGCTTCGAGCAATAATCTTCACCCAAAAAGCTCATATGTCTCAACCTTTTTAGTGTATGAAGAATGATCAACAATATTGTTCTTCTCTTCCGGACTTTGCTGTACATGCGCATAGAGAAGGCATATCATCCAAAAAAGCAGAATCAAGAATTACTGTATATGTAGTCTTCTTGATGATAAAAGTAAAAGACACCCTGTGATGTGGGAAAAGATAAACTTTGAAGATAGACCTCCTGGCTTTATATGTATCAAGACTTTCAATCTCCAACTGGATCGATTTTGTAGAAAGTTTCTAAATTGGTTTCTACAAAGCGTGTTTGACTTTCAAAACATTTTTCCAATTCTTTTATTTTTCTGTTGTTCTTTTGATTTATTGATATCAACAAAATTAAAAAAAGTCTTCAGCCCAGGTTTTATTTATTATTAAGTTCCCACCAATAATAGATTTAGCCAAAAAGAACGGACACAACACAGTTGTATCTATCAGCACAGTTGATTCCTGTTGCAAAAAGCATTGAATGTTTCTTCAAAATTTTAAGCAGAAATTTATATAAAATTGAAAGTGAATAAGAAAAACCTAAACAATGAGAGATGTGGATAAAGGATTTACCATCATCGTCTACTTTACAATTTTAATGATGACCTATCCAAATCATGTTTGAGAGTGTACCCAATCATCAGACCTGATAATGTTCATCATTGATGTATCTTCATCATCAACCTGAGCCCTTGCATCACTACAACACATGGCATCAATTCAAAAGTAGAAAATAAAATTAAGCTAAACAGTTTAGAAAGGCAAAAAAAAAAAAAAAAAAAAAACATGCCGGCACTCTGAAGATCTATAGCCTAAAAAGCACAAAAACTCCAAAATCCCTATACTTAAAATAAAGATAAAATACACCTAAATATATTAACTGGTTTGATTACCATATCCCCACTGTATCATGTCTTAATTTTTTTTAAGAATCGACATATCACCGTGTGGCCCATGTCCATATATTTTATTCTATAACCGACTCCAAAATTTTGGGACTAATGCTTGGTTGATGTTGTTGTTTTAGTAAGATCAAACGATTTATGTGCACTCAGGATGTCCATAATTACATCAAATTAGCAGTTTCTGCTTTGCATATAAAATACCAACACATAAATGAACAAATCAATGTAGAATTTGATTATTAATATGAAACAAAAATTCACTTCAAAGTTAAAACTTAAATAAGGGTAAGATTAGATAAGAGTGGACAAATATGTATATACCTTGCATTTCTAGGATTGGACCGAATTTGAGATAACCATCGCACCTTCCTTTTGCTTTTGTTTTTGATTTTGCCTAAAAGGAGGAGGGGGAAGATGGAGAGGCAAAACTGAATCTGGTTTTTTTGCACAATGGAATCAAGTTTTGTATTTAGAATTTATATTGCAAGGAACATACCATTGGAAGTCTGTATTGAATTGAAGTTTGCTCAGCTTAAAAAAAAAAAAAAAAAAAAAGAAGAAGAAGAAAGAAGAGGATGTCAATAGACTCAATACCTAAGAGTTGAGTAGGTTTCTGTCAAAAACAGAGATGAGGAGGTTATTGAGTTGTAACTTGTAATTATAAACTACTACAATAAACGTGGGTTAATGGATGGTTATAGGTTTGAGATTTCATTTTACATTTTTATTCTCATTAGTTTAAAACCTATTAGTGAGTAGAATGGAGGATATTTTGGGCATAAAAAAAATAGGAATCCAAACAGAGGAAGCCCCTTAAATAATAGAATAGATGAATGAGAAAAACCAATCGCTAGCATCTTAGCACGTCTAACATCTGAGAGAGAGAGAGAGAGAGAGGTTTCAACTTTATGGGAGGACAAAAAATGGGAAGTGGATGAAAAAGTGGAAGAATAAAATTTTTTTTGGTTTAGTTAGGAATAAAAGTGAAAAGATAGAAAATATAATTTATATAAATTGATTTATATGCTCATATTAAAAAAAAAATTATCTTGTTAAAAAAACAATCTTACCAAGTTTACTAACAAAGATTATAAAAAAAGAACACAACCAACCAAAAAAAAAAAAAAAAAAACCATGCCCAGTTTAAAAAAAAAAAAATCATACCCAGTTTAAGAAAAAGGGTGAATTGGAAAAAAAAAAAAAAGGCTCAACACGTCTGGTTAGAAAAAAAAAATTAGAAGAATAGGAAACAAAGGCGGCACCGCAGCAGTGCCTGCATATAAACAGTGAGCTGACATGGGCATTTTTGACCAAAGATATTGCACAATTTTCTCTCCCATTTTCTCCCTAATTCAAGGAGATTATATTTTGATGGGCTTGGGAAGAAAACTCCTGGGTCTCACCAAAATTCCCTCCCCCTCCCCCTCCCAACCAAATACTCTTCCCAAAATTTTCTCTCATATTTTCTATTTTTTTTTTCCATCCTCCATATTTCATCTCCAACCAAATATATTTTAGAAGTCCATTTGGTTGGATTACTGGAAAAGTGAGAGTAGAAAATTTGTAGGAAGATAGAAAAGTAAAAAGATATAAAAGATCCCACATAATTAAAGAGCCGACACCAAATGCTATTAGATCATCTAATCAAAAGAAAATGTATCTAAAAAAATTGCCCTGCATGTGTTTAGGTGAAGGAATTGATAAATCAATAGAAAATTTTGAAACATTTAGGGCTAATTTTCAAATATTTGGGAAGTCCCCACCCCCCCTTTCCCCTCCCCACCCAAACTTTCTAAGTGGTTACAACTTTTATATAATTATTTTTATACATTTTATATTAGAAACTATTTTTATTTGACATAATAATTTGACAATCTTATCAATCATCATGTTTAGTTGCTTCAACTACAACTAGGCCTGTACGCATTTCGGTTTGGTCGGTTTTGAAGGAGTTTTTTGCACCACACCTATAAGGCGCAGTTTTCTCCCATAACTAACCGCACCTCTCTTATAGAAGGAAAAAACCAGTCTACACAAGGTGTGGTGCATTCCATCAGTTCAATGCGGTTAGTTTGGTTATGTGTATTGTGCTTTTAAAGAGAAAAAAGTATCATACAAGTAGAACGGCATTGTTTCACTTGAAGGAGGAGACTGAGTTTTTTCTTCTTCTTTTTTTTCTTTTTTTTTCTTTTTTTTTTTGGAAACAAACGCACACACAAGGGAGATGAAAAAAAATTCTAACACAAAGATTCACCACAATTTCTTCACCCAAAAGCCATGATAATTGAGTTGAGTATAAGGAAAAGAAGTCTAAAACGCCACAGTTTAAAAAATGGTTTAAAAAATAAAGAAAGCCAAGCACAAGTTCATTAAATGGTTTAACAAGTGAAGGAGGAGACTGAGTTGGTCATTAAATGGTTTTAAAAATAGAAGATTAAAACGACATAGTTTTATTAAAGTATATTATATTATAATATAATATAAATCCTGGCACTATTTCTTCTTCTTCTTCAAAATCAAGTTGTAGACGTTTCGATTCTCAAAAAAAGTTGCAGACATTTTTATTAAAAAAAAAAAAAAAAAAAGAAAGCCAGGCAGCAAACGTGAATCACTCAATCACGTAAAACATTATATATATATATATATATATATATATATTATATCAGTTGGTTCAGTTTCTCTTTGGTGTGAAAATCTTGCAGCTGATCACCAGACTAGCCAACGTCGATAACGAAAAAGAACTGCGGACACCGTACCTGAAAGCTTTGGTGGAGCCTTCTATTGGTTGGATCGGCGCAGCTCCAGCCAATTTTGTCAGCACCGGTTTGTTCTTGAATAGCCCTAACAACAACTGACATAAAAGCCATAAAAATTGACACACACACACACACACACACACACATATATATATATATATATATATATAACTTATTCTATGTAATCTAAAAGATTACTAATTGAATAAATAAATAAATTTATTTTGTTATTTTAATTATTTTAAATGGTGCATTAATAATTTAATTATAAAGAAATTTAGATGTCATTTTACTAAGATTTATAAGAGAAATAATTTATTTGAAATATGTTATTCTTCCTCAAATTTAGTTGCTTTTGTAACAGTTGAAATAAAGTCCAATAAGAAAATAAATTTAATGACACACAATCAAGAACGTAAAAAATAAGGTAACTGAAGGATATTCAAATTTTAATATATCAAGATGATATATATATATATATATATATATATATATATATATATATGTTAGCCTTTGACTGTTTGTTGTCTTCTTTTTTTAATGTTTTCATTTGTTTTTCAGTGTCATCTATCTATTATATATTATAGGATAGAACAAAGTTAGACACAACATAACTTTTTATAGGTATCATATTTTAACATATCCCCAATTTAATTATAGGTTTTCAGTCTTCTAAGTACGTGGTGAGAATCATGACCCAAAGGGTTTGCTTCTTTTTTTTCTTATTATTATTTTTTTTTTTAGGCTTCTCCTCCTTAATATGTAAAGATAGAAGAACAGTTGATATTACAACCTCACTTGCATTGGTATTACAATATGATCATCACTTTTTCTTTTTTCTTTTCATCTAAGATTGAAGTCTACTCTAACCTAATTTAAATGTATATGTGTGAAACTCCATCCTGGAAACTTGAACCTCAACCCTTGCCCTCCATACCCCACAAACACATATACTTGTGGAGTAACAATTACTCCAAAGATGTGTGTGGTCAATATGTTTGTGACAATCGCTAGTGTTGAATGTTTTAGATCATAAGCACTGATTAATTATAACCTAGTTTTATTATGGTTTTTTGCTTCACATTTTTCTTTTTGATACTAATTATTTTCTTATTCATTTGTTGACACCTCATTTTGCAACTCGCATTTAACCTCATATAGAAGGTAAAAGGGTAATTCACCTTGGAAATAGGCATTTCAACTGTGGTCATTATATCCTTAGTTTTGTTTCATCAAATGATCTTGATGTTGTAACGATTAAATTGACTAGTCATAAACCTTAATCAAACCATCAATTTGAAAGTTGTCATCAAATTAAGTTTTGATGGCCGAAATGCTCTATCACAAATTGAGTCCGACAATATGTGATTATGAACAATCAATTTCAATTTATTATAATTATAATCAATTTGAAATTAATGACGTGTCATAATTTCATTGGCTAATACTGCAGCTAATGGTATGGTTGCACATGCTTGATTAATTAGATAATCAAACATTAATTGATCAATGAGTAATTTATGTAATTAGCTTTTTAATTTGGATAAATTTGGGACTGATTAATTCTGAAATGGAAGTAATTGGAGCCTATTATTTTTAGATGTCGTTTGGATTCAGCTTAAGTTGCGTGCGTTTTTTCTTCCGCATTTTCTGTTTTTTTTTTCCCTAGCCGCAATTTTGGACTTGTCAACCGTGAACAGTGCACATGTGCATTGTTCACAGGACCCACAAATTTTACTACTCAGCTACTTTTTCATTAAAAATGGGTCCTACGGTACTATTCACACATTTAAATAATATTTTACTACAGTATTTTCAGTTTTTAGCTGTATCCAAACAAACCCTTAATTGGAAACTAATTTGGGGCCAATTAATGTTAATTATGTTGAAACTATTTTCCAACAAATGACCTCTGCTCACCATTTTGTTGATCTCTCTCGGAATATTTTGAATTTGTGAGTGAGGTTAATTTTTTCTAGAAACTAGACATCTAGGACTTCAATTTGAGCACAAGAACGAGACAATTTCAATCAGAATTGAGTAAAATGTGATTTTTTTTTTGAATTTGGCTCTGCGAGTTATTACATGAGATACAGGAAAAACAGAATTCTTAGCCATTTTGCTTACTCATCACTCCCACCAACCTCCAAATTCATGCACTAGCTTTCTCTAAATACTAAAATAGGGTCTAGGTTTATAATTCTCTTTGTTCCTTTGTTAACCCTCATTAATTTTCCTTCATTCATATTTTCTCCACCACTACTATATAACCCCCCCCCCCCCCACTCTCCTCCAATATTCCAAGACACATAGAAACGCCCTCTCTTCTCCCCTCTTGTGTTCTAATGAAGTAGAGTAATCTTGTCATATCTTGGCCTTTCGGAGATTCAAGGTATTGAGTGTGACTCACTCTCCCTTTCCTAATTCTTCTTTTTTCCTCTACTTTTAAGGCCTCCACCAAGAGTGTCCTCCTTCATTGTGTAGATCTTGCATGCAGGTATAATCTCTAGCCAAAATGGGCATTTGCCCCTTTCTCACAAACTTTCCAGTAAAATGTCATCTTTCTCAAACTAATTAGGGAAATGCCCCTGTTTTGAAACTCAATTTTCTAAAAATTGAGTTTCAATTTTAAGTCCACGTTCCCAAAAAAAAATTCCTATGTCCATGTTCGCTATAACTCGATATTCCAAAAATTGAGTTTTACATTGGGAACTCGATTTTTAGAAAATCGAGTTTCAAAATAGAGGCATTTCCCTAATTAGTTTCAGACACGGGACATTTTGCTAGAAAATTTGTGAGAAATAGGTAAAAGCCCATTTTGGCCTATAATCTCTTTTCCTAACCTGTTTTTTATATTGCTATGATGAAATTAAGATTAGAGCATCCTAGTGATTATTTAAATTCCTTAAATATGTTTGAATGTTCTTAAGTCTTCATATACGTTCTTCACATGTTCTTGGTTGTTCATCATATGTTCATGCATGACACTAGCTTTGATCTTAAATCCATATCCAAAATATGGAAAACATGTTAGTTTCATAATTCTCTCAAATCCTCGAATCTAGGATATCACCATTCACACACATTCTTTATAATTTATATTGTCAGTTCGTTTAGACCCCTTAAACCCAACAGATTAACCTAGAGAATTAGCCAAGTTATTAACTTAGGTAATTTAATTAAAACTAGGTTAACACAGTTAAGCAAAAATAACAAAGCAGCGGAAAAAATAAACAACACAAAGATCTGATGACCCAGGAAACCACACCGGTAAAAACCTGGGGAGGATTTGACCTAGCTATCCTCAAGGTAAACTGAATCCACTATGAAAGAATCGAAGTTTACACAATAGACTTAGACCACTAACGTCATATTGCTACCCGAGTGTAGGAAACTTACTACCATGACCCCATGATAGCTCCGAGATCCACGGACTCCTTCTTTCCGGAATTCTTCAACAAATCCACAAGCGCACCTGCTTGTATATCTTTGTGTTCTCTTGATTCTGCAACTGTAACGATCTACACAACTCTTGACATAAATCTCAAGTTTGTAAACCCTAAGTGTATGTGAAGGTAAACACCTCTAGATCTCAAAGAAAGATTCACAAACACAGTAAAACAGAACTCTCAAAACGTGGCTAGGGTTTTCCCTTTTATACTTAGGGCAAAACATAAAACCCTATACATTAAAACGGGCTTGGGCTGAGTTGGAATTTTCTGCAGAAAAACGTTCTGCACGATTTTCGATCGATCGAGTCTAATTTTCGATCGATCGAGTCATACAGAAAGTGAACAGTACTTCTGCATAAAAACTCGATTCCAACTTTACAATTAAACCCATACTTTGAGCAAGTCTAACACACGACTCAACATTGTTTTGATCATGGTTTGCCAACATACAAATTGAAGTTCTAAATACATTAGTTCCTAATCTTTAGAACCTAACAAACTCCCCCTTTGGCAATCCGTGACAAAACACAGACTTAACAGAAAGCTCAAAGTTACAAATTGAAATAGCCCATTACAATAAAATAGCCACTCAACAATTCAACCTAAACTACTATCTAACAGTTGCAAAGTAGACAGTAGCTTGACTGAAAGCAACCTGTATATTCCTGTAACACTTAACAAACACATAAACGCATGTGTGGAAAAAAACAGGAAATACATAAATAAAAAATTTCTTAATTTCACATGACACAAAATAAAGAGATATATCATGAATAACATCATCAATATAAATCAATAAGAAGTGAAATAAGAAACATATACACACAAATGTATCTCAACAACATAAATCTCCTAAACAAGAGCTAAAAATGAGAATACACAGTGAAGCATCTAGATACAATCTAATAACTCCACAAGCTCCGCAGTATCACTACCAAGTAAACAAAAACTCCCCCTAAAATGTAAATCTCCAAAAAAAACTCATAGATACAATGAACTATGTACTCCCCCTTTTTGTGACGAATTGCCAAAGGGCACTCACTCATCATCAAAAGGCGGAGGAGGAGATCGACGAGAGCTCGCCAAATCCGCTCGTAACGCACGTAGCTCATCAAGGATGTCCACCAAAAGCTGACCATGAGCCGCCTGAACGGTCACGACAGTGTCAAGCGTTCGACGAAGGTCAGAAACCTCATCAAACGGTGGAGAAACATCAGCAGCAGCAGCAGCAACAGCAGGATCAGAAGAAGTCCCAGCTGCATGAGTATCTGTAGAAGAAGAAGGGGGTGGAGTGACATCGGAAGGCTCTACCCTAGCACGCTTAGAGCTAGCTCGAAGTTGAGCAGCCCTTTGCCTCAAAAAGGTAGCACCGATAGGAGCGACAACATGAACAGGCTCAGAAGCAGGATACTCACCAAAACCAAGAAAAAGGAGAATCCTATGAATGAAAACAGGAAAAAACAAAGCATGAGCCGTAGAACTAGACCGATGAACCTCGTTCAAAGAACGAAGGAACAGATGCGGAAAACTGATAGGAGCATCAGTGACCAAAGCATACAAAAAGACACACCTCTCAAGAGGAATGGTGTGAACATGCGAAATAGGCCACAAAGAATGACACGCTATCCTAAAGAAAAGATAGTGCAGCTCAGACAGCTCAGCAGAAGTGATCCGAGGATCAGAACCCCACTGGATAGAAGACCCAGTGATGTATGACAAGACGTCATCAAGGGGAGGCGACTCCTCGTAAGGAAAGACGGGATGGTCCACAATGGGCACCCCAAGAGCATCAGACACTACCGAAGGGGTAATGCGATACTCCACACCACGTAACCACACCTTAACCAAGGTGTCGTTATCATAGACATGAATAGAGAGATTCGAATAGAATTCTCTAATCAAGGTGGCAGGAGGAGGAGAATGCTCATACTCGAGCAAAGGTAACCAACCCCGACGCACAAAATTACGACGCACCTCAGGATCCAGCTCATCTAAGATAACCCTACGCTCAGCCCAAATCTGACGCCTAAGGTTCAAAGTCTCATAAGTGACTTGGTTTGACTCACTAGGGAACCTCTCAGTGTCAAAGGAAGGAGAAGGATCAGAAGTCCTATGGGCTCTAGTTTTCCTAGGCATAGTGCTAAAGAAAAGACAGACACAGAAAGAAAAGAGCAAAAACAATACTAAGGGCAGACTGCAAGTTAGCAAAAAAAATAATAGAATATAACAATTCTATATGATGCATGAACATAAACATTAAATGATGCATGTACTAATGCAGTGACATGTTCAATTTTGATCCAAATTAACAAAATTGGCTTGAGCATTCGATATTCATCAAAAATACCCAATTTGAAAAACCCTAATTTTCAAAACACAACAAATTGATAAATTGATCAACACAATATTCAATTAACTCAATATAATGATCAAATTAATCAATCCAACAAGCCAATTTCATCAATTTCAATCCAATTGAACAAAAACCCCAAATTTGCTCAAATTCAAGCCCTAGAATTCCAAATTTCCTTCAAACCACCAAAATAATCCAATTAAACCACATGATGTGTTTAGACAAGGTGTCCCCACAAAAACCCATAAAGATTTTGATAAAGAAACACTCAAAAACAATCCCAAAAATAGAAAATTCCTAAATGCCAAAATTACCCAAATATGCATGAAAAAATGCATGAAAATAGAAAATAAATGCAAAAGGAAGGGTATAAGGGACTTACCAGCTGAGGGAGAGAGATAATGTGCAAAAGATTCGGAGGAAAACGACAAAAACTCTCAAAAATTCTTTGACCGGTAGGTAGGAGACAAAAAAGGAGGTTTGAAACGTTTTGAACAATGAAAAGTCACTTGAGAAACTCCCTTTTTAAAAATAACCGGCTCGATTTTCGATCGATCGAATATTACATTCGATCGGTCGAAAACTTATTCGATTGATCCAAAAACAGCTTGGATCGATCGATTCAACCAGAGAATTTTCTGAACGTTTTAAAACATTTTCAATCGGTCGAAAGTCAGTTTCGATCGATCGAAATTCTGGAAAAAACATATTTTTGAAAAATCAAACGTTTTAGACCAAAAACTCCTCAAAGCAACAGATTTGAAAAATCAAATGCATGAGTATGAGATGAGATGTTTTCCAAAAACACATGTATTCATTCCAGATTTTCCAAAGCCTAATTTTCCCTCAATATACCCAAAAACAAACAACAAACAAGCAAACATGTTTTGCATCAAATTCCCAAAATTCTCAAACTTGGCTGGTCAGGCCAAAAACACACACTATATCATGTACACAATTCTAGCAAAGAATAGCTTGTGTAGTGTGTGCAACTAGCAAAAGCTTGAGAAACATGTGAGGTGATATACACATAGAGATCAATCACAATTTCTACAAAATCCATCACATGAATTTGAAAGAGACTATCCCTTAAAGAGTTACATCCTATAACTCCCACATCTCCTAGAATAAGAGCTTGCAATCATGTAAGTTTCTTGATTTGCCTCATTATTCAAATTTATTGATTAGAAACTTAATAATAGCCGGGATAATGTACACACCAATTTTATTTAGAATTTGTGAGATTATTATAGTCCAATAATGTACACACCAATTTTAATTAGAGGCTACACCTTATGTTCTTTTTGTGCATGTGCTACACTTTCTCGAGCACAAAATCTTATGATATGCACTAAGGTGTTCATGATTGGCTAATAAACAGTGGTGAGATGGTTATTTATGCCTTTCTCAATAAGTTCAAGTCCAACAATCAAAGACATAAGACTTCAAGATCAAGATCATGTGATCAACAAATATAGCATCTTCCCACACAACATGCACAACAAGACTTTAGCTAGTAAAGTGCAATAGAAATAAGTGCATCAAAGCTAAACAAGGTACATACATAAGATATGTAATTTTGATTGACCAACCTTGTCTACAAATTCAAGGAAAAATAGCAAAACACACTTTGCAAAAAAAATTTTTTTTTATTAAACAAAGAAACAAACATCCTAGAATGAAATGCATGAATGTAAAGCAATGCAAATCCTAGAAACAAAGGTCACAAAAGATTGAGCAATGAAGCACAAGGACCATGTCAGACAGACTCAATTAGATTGAGCCTTTTGCATCCAAGACTTCTTAGATGCAACTCTTGCATTGGAGTTATGATTCACATCAGAATTCTGAGCAACTCCAGGATTGGAATAAAGGTTTAACGTCTTTACCAATTCACCAATAAGTACCATAGGATCATGTGCTTGAGGCACAGGTACTTTAGTTTTATTTGCTCGCTTCGCAGCTTGCAACTTAAAACAATTTGGACGTATGTGTCCAGGTTTTCCACAAAAATGACAAACCCATGCAGGCTTATCATGCAATTTGCCCTTAGTAGAAGTAGACGCTCTAGAATGAGAAGCATGAGGATCAACCCTAATCTTTCTAGGTGGAGAAACATTAACAGGTTTGACAGGATCACTCACCGAGGGTTTAACAATCTCACTCTTAGGAGGTTCAGAAGAAGGAACAAATTTAGTGGAAGAAGGTTTAGGCACAGAAATACTTTCCTCATAACCTAAACCAGTTTTATCAGAAGGAGACTTTTGAATACTCAACATGTGATCAAGTTTGGAGCTTGCAGACTTATTAGTTTGTTCTTTAGCAACAGATAAATCAAGTTCCAAACATTTAACTTTATCAAGTAAGAGCATGTTTTCAGTTTTCACATTATTCAAAAGCTCATTTGCATCAAACAATTTAACAAGTAAATTTTTCTTTTCAAGTTCAAGAGATGCAATTTTCTTCAAGCCTAACTCAACATTCATGGCATCCTTTGCAGCAACTTTGCAAAGTTTATTGTAGGCTTCCTGTAAATCTGCATCCTCAGAGAGTTCCCCATCAGAAGGGTTCTCTTCAACAGATATGCTTTCATTGACTACAGTGGTAGCAGTGAAAGCAATGAAGTTTCCATCCTCATCACTGGCGGATTCATTGTCGGAAACTTCGTCATCACTAAGGGTTACAGCCATAGCCTTACCCTTAGACCTCAAATAAGTAGGACATTCAGACTTTAAATGACCATACCCTTGACAACCATAACATTGTTGTCCCAAAGAATTATTAGAAGATTGACCTACTTTCTCCTTAGGTTTCTCAAAGTTATTAACCTTAGTGGGTTCATTCTTCCTAAAATTTTTAGGTTCAACAGTGTTCTTGCCTCTTGCCCTTCTGTTACTATTTCTCAGAAAGTTTCTAAAGTTCTTGGCAAGATAGGCAATCTCTGTAGCAGAGAGATCATCATCAAATCCACCATCCTCAACATCATCAACAGACTTAAGAGCCATTGATTTGGATTTGTTAGTTTTAGGGAGGTCTAACTCATAGGACTGAAGAGATCCTACAAGCTCATCCACAGGGATGGAGTCCACATCCTTACTCTCAGTGATGGCAGTCACTTTGGGTCTAAAATCCTCAGTCAATAATCTAAGAATCTTCCTAACAATTTTAGGTTGATCATAGATTTCACCCAAATTATAAGCAGAATTAACAATATCATTCAATTTAGCATAGAATTCATCAAAAGATTCATCATCATTCATTCTTATGCTTTCAAATCTAGAAGTTAATTGCTGCAACTTATTAATTTTAACTGCCTTCGTGCCTTCATGCACAGTCTGGAGGATTTTCCAAGCAGTATGAGCAACCTCAACATTAAAGATTCTCTTAAATTCCTCCATGGAAACAGCATTAAAAATAGCATTAATTGCTTTGCTATTAAAAGCGGCTGCCTCCTTCTGAGAAGTTTGCCACTCACTCACAGGAGTAGTGGGCTTCTCCCATCCGTATTCAACGGAATTCCAAACTCTCTCATCATAGTTGTTTCCATCAAAGTGAGGTGGAACAACAAGAGAGTGTCCGTGTTCCATGACAACAGGGGTCAAGGATCAGCTTAAAGATCAAAGGATCAAACAAAAAAGCTACCCACTCTGATACCACTTGTCAGTTCGTTTAGACCCCTTAAACCCAACAGATTAACCTAGAGAATTAGCCAAGTTATTAACTTAGGTAATTTAATTAAAACTAGGTTAACACAGTTAAGCAAAAATAACAAAGCAGCGGAAAAAATAAACAACACAAAGATCTGATGACCCAGGAAACCACACCGGTAAAAACCTGGGGAGGATTTGACCTAGCTATCCTCAAGGTAAACTGAATCCACTATGAAAGAATCGAAGTTTACACAATAGACTTAGACCACTAACGTCATATTGCTACCCGAGTGTAGGAAACTTACTACCATGACTCCATGATAGCTCCGAGATCCACGGACTCCTTCTTTCCGGAATTCTTCAACAAATCCACAAGCGCACCTGCTTGTATATCTTTGTGTTCTCTTGATTCTGCAACTGTAACGATCTACACAACTCTTGACATAAATCTCAAGTTTGTAAACCCTAAGTGTATGTGAAGGTAAACACCTCTAGATCTCAAAGAAAGATTCACAAACACAGCAAAACAGAACTCTCAAAACGTGGCTAGGGTTTTCCCTTTTATACTTAGGGCAAAACATAAAACCCTATACATTAAAACGGGCTTGGGCTGAGTTGGAATTTTCTGCAGAAAAACGTTCTGCACGATTTTCGATCGATCGAGTCTAATTTTCGATCGATCGAGTCATACAGAAAGTGAACAGTACTTCTGCATAAAAACTCGATTCCAACTTTACAATTAAACCCATACTTTGAGCAAGTCTAACACACGACTCAACATTGTTTTGATCATGGTTTGCCAACATACAAATTGAAGTTCTAAATACATTAGTTCCTAATCTTTAGAACCTAACATATATTTCAATTCAAATGCAATGATTAATAAATTGAATTAGAGTTTATCTCATCACACACATTAAAATTCAACATGAAATTGAGTGATTTGGATGATATGATACGAGTGTTGGCCACCACATATAGTCTAAAAGACCGATTTCAATGGGTAAGGTGGGTGCCTAACACCTTCCCATCTTGTAATGTAACCTCCAAGCTTAGATCAAGGGTTAGTAAATCAAATGCTTATCTATGTAATTTTCAATTTCTAAATTGTAACTATGAAACAAAGTCATGTACTTTATCTTAGATTGTATTTAGGACCAAAGTCATGTAATTTCCTATGATCAATGTACGTTCATTTGCAAATCAATAAATTGAGGAATTTTTCAATTATGATTTTTTTTAGTAATTAAATAAGTGGCAACTCCATTGTAAAACTCTTAATCTAAAGAAAAAAATATAATCAGTCAAACTTCTATTTTGAGAGGTAATAGCACGTGAGTTTGGCCCAACTCCAAAACGGGCCGCAGCACAGTCTCTCACATCATTCAATATGAGTTTATAAAAGTCTTACTTATTATATTTTACATTAATTGAGAATGACTTCAATGGTTGTCTGATATGGATTAATTATGATTCTAATATATTTTGAATATAAGATAATATTTTCAATTAAAAAATATAATATAAGCTTTATATGGACAACATAATAGAAGCTTGATAACACAATTATTTAAGATTCCCAAAAAAGAAAATACACCAAATATAAGGAAATATACCGTCCATAAGATTTTCCTTGTTCATTATTACTTTGAGCAACACATGGGATGCTTATTTAAATATATATTATCATGATAACTTTCAAGGCTTGAAACATTTGATGTTTCTATCATGATCAACTACTTATATATCTCCTACTTTTATTATGAGAGGCCATGCATTGTCAACTTCAAAGAATGGGGGCTCTGCAAATACAAAAGTAAGCATATGAATTATTAATTATGTTCTTATTCTCGCAAGTTAAACATGCCTTAAGCAGAAGAAGTATAAAGTCTGGTCATTTGGACTTACTGAGCAGCATTAACATAGACTGATCCTGCATTAGGATCGGCCATTGTGGCGAAAGCGGGTGTAGAGAGAGTAATAATTGCTGCAGCACCTGGATTATGATCGACGATTTTAACTGTGGCGATCTTACCTGTGCAAGGTTGTGCCACATACTGCTTTGTAGGCCTGATGCATAATAATTTCCCGCATATTGCTCCATTGTCCCATAATTCATCACCAACTCCAGCTACAAAGTTACCTTGGTCTTGCTTTCCAAAGCAAGCAGAGGTTATTAATGGATAATAAAATATTATTAAAGCAAAGGTGAGATTTTTTATAATTTAAATTTTATAATATATATTTAACCAAAGTGTTAAGTTAATGGAGAATTTCTCAAATGATTTATTTATTACTTGATGGGAAGCAAACCCATTGCAATCACTCTAATGTTGTAAGAATTGACCCAACTAAAACAGGTGAATTAATTTCAATTAAAATTCCAAAAAACAATAAACTTAGCAATTTCATGTAACGGTTATATCTATGTTCTTGAAGTTTGTGGCAACATGGATCGATATATAATTTGGGTAAAACTTATTACACACTAGTATGTATACACACAAGTATGTAATAAACACTACCCTAAATCATTGTATCGACCATTTCATCAATGCTACCATCGGTGACTCCTTATGCTTGTAATATTTTTATTATTATTCTGTTTTACTTGGAATGATTCAAATTTTATTATTATTAGCAATGGCCTGTGCGATGCACGGATAACGCTATAAGCTGCTATATGAGAAGATTATATAGAATATTCAAAATATTTTAAAGTAAAAATATAAAGTAGCTTTGTGATAATATGAAGAGGTTTTTATTAAATTAATTATCTAATACAAAATTAAGGGGATGAAGAATTAAGACTATAGAGTAAATCTCATATAAATTAAAAATTAGTTATTATGTGGAGTAACTAACAAGTTGATTGTTTGTTTAATCATAGTTTTTGTTTCTTCAATGCGTTGGGGTTAATAAAAATTTTTTGTAATATCATGTTAATATTTAGTTGGAAATATCATAGAAAATTTATGATGTCACGTTTATGTTATTAAAGTATAATAGTGGTAGGTTAAACACTCAGTAAAACAAAGCGCCACATGGCAAAACTGCATAATCTCCCACATGAGGTTTTTGCTTCATTATATATAAAAAAATATAAAATACTTATATATATATATATATATATAAGGATAAAACTTAAGTACAGTATCTTAGGTGTTGTTCCTTAGGTTCCTCTCTTAAGATTCAATCATATAGTTACTTAATTAGAAAAATACACTTCTATCCTATGAGAAAAAATCCACATGGTTGAATCTTAAAATGAGAATCTAAAGAACAGCACCTAAGTAATGTACTTAAGTCTTGCCCAATATAAAATTAGTGCACAACTATAGAAAATTAATATGTCTTTACTCCATGGACACACTCGATGAACTAAAACTTTGACATAAATGCAAACTTTGATGAGGTAGAAGCCTAAATGGGAGAGTCTCAAGAAATGTGCCACTTGGTATACCCTCATGCCCTCTCACATGAAGTCTCTGCTTGTATATATATCATATTGATTGATTAGTTAATTATTGTCTTAAGGTGTGATAGTTATAAGAAATATATTGATCAAAAAACTAAAATTAAAAACTTACCCTCTAAGTTTAACTAGATTTCAATTAAATCCTTTAACTTTACATTTGTTCAATTAAGTCCTTTGTTTCAAGAATCAATGCAAAACTTCCACTAACTTTCCATTAATGCACTGCTGTTAAGTGTAGTTTTGTTTTGTTTTGTTTTTAGTTTTTAAACAAACAAAAAAAGCACCCAAAAAAAAAAACAAATTAAAACATTTAAAAAAAATAAATTAAAAAAACCCAAAAAACAATACACGAATTCAATAAATCCAGTACAATACAACAAAGTTGATTTTTTTTTAGGGTCAAAACCCTTGAAAAAAGTATTAAAAGCGCTCAAAAAAAAAATTATTTTAGGGTTTAACTAACCCTTGATGACATTTGAAACAAATTCTCTCGAAATGGAAATTTTTACAGCCTTTGTGACCCTTGAAACTAAAATTTCAACGGCCTACATGACCCTCAAGACAAATGTTTTATCTTTATCGAGGATTGGCAACCTTTGAAAAATTAAAAGGGATAAAAGAAAAATAACCTTTTTTGAGGGCCCAACCCTCAAAATAAGGTTTTTCTCTTTAAAAAAAATAAATAAATAAAAACCCACAACCATGCACATAGACTTTAAAGAACCACATATTAAAAAATCTATATTATAAAAAAATAGAAAGGAAATAATAAAAGTTGCACACCCAACCCAATGGGTTTTGAGCCCATGACCTCATCCTCAATCTAATCTAGTGGGAGAAAGAAGCTCCATTTGAGCCAGAACTCATGAACTAGGGATATATACAACAACAATGCAAAGATTGCACACTTGTTTTATACAAACAACCATAACAACATGCAGAGTGTGTATTACACAGTCAAAGTAATGCCCTCAAAAATGGGGACCAAAATCAAACCTAATTTAATTCGCTTGAACAACAAAAAATTTCTTTACATTAATCACAACCAAAAATGCCATCCAAAAACAATATATTAAACTGCTCAAATCCATTAATTTACTCTAAATAATCAATTCCTAGATTTTTGTTTTTGATTTGTGGAAAGTAGACCATACTTTCCCACACTTCCCCTAAAAATCAAAATGAAAGCTTGATGGAGCCTTGAGTTTGAAATGATTTTGATAAGATCCCTTGAAAATGCCTCTAGAATAATACCTGCATGAACTTAATCCTCAAGCAGTGAGTACTTCAGAAATCAAAGAGAAACAATTTTTAAGGACTTAAGTGAAGCCTCTTAACAAAAAAGAAATTCCTTAAGTGAAACTTTCAAAACTTCTTTAATGTAAGGGGAGAAAGAAGTCCAAAAAAGGGGTCAGAAAAAAGGGTTTAATGAAAATGTTTGTTCCCTATTTATAGAGGTTGAATGCTTAAAAAATAAGCTAGATTGGATTAGATACGAATTGGGTTGCGTCCTTATCCCTAAAAATTCAAAATGGATGCATTTTTATCTCAATCAGAGCATTTCTGGGCCTGACCTCAAAGCTGTGCCTATCAGCACTCCTAGAGTGTCGATTGGTCCTCTCAAGAGCCAAGCCCAATTCCCAATTTTGGTTCACTCTAGACTCCGTTTTAGGGATTTTCTGAGTCGGGAATTGAATTTGGACATATTTTTAACTTGTATTCTAAAATTAATCCCTTTTATTTTGATAATCATGTCCTAAAAAAAAAATATTATATGATAGGTAAATATTCTAAAAAAACTTATTTATCAACAATTTCCATGTAATTCTCTCTCTCTCTCTCTCTCTCTCTCTCTCTCTTACTTCCACATCTTCTACAATTTTCTATTGTTCTCATTAATTATAACATGGTATTAAATCCAGTTTCCCATGGCCAATTGCTTTTGCTCTTTCACTATTTTTGTCATTTTGTTCCACCCTCAAAAACCCATCTCAGTTTTTTTTTTTTTTTTTTTTTTTTTTTTTTTTTTTTAAATTCTTCCAAAAAAAATAGATGGCATCTATTGTACTGCCATGTTATCCCTAGGTAATTAGCCATGCTAGTGTAGATGGTATAAGATGATAGATTAGAATTCCACCTTTGACCATTGTTTTGATTCAGAAAAGGCCTATTTTCTACTTGTTTCATAACGATGTTCTTCTTCGTAAATCTTCTTTAGGTTAGAACGGCCTTCGTAGGCCACTGATGTATCCATTCTCAGGCCAGAGCAGCCTTCCTCAGCCATTGATCTAGTCATTCTCAGGCTAGAGCATCCTTCTTTCAACATTTTTTCGATGCTAACAATTCGCATGTAGATTTCTCCATTCTATCCAATTCACATCCAATCAATCCAGTCACTTTTTAACTTTGTTTCCATATATAACATGCTTTCATATATGTTTTAGTTTCCATGGATGTGATTTTTTTTTTTTTTTTAGATAATCGTGTTTCTCATATGTTATCACCTGTTTTCTTTTGATTTCAAAAATTTTCACATGATTAATTGATGAGCATGCCTAAATCTACGATTGAATCTTTCTTTAAAATTTTAGATCTGCAATTTTTCTCATGTTTTTCTTAAACTAAAATCGAATCTGCAAATTTTCTCCATGTTTTTAAAATTAAAGTCAAATTTGCATTTTTCTCTTTGTTTCTTTTTCAAAGTAAAACCTAATCTGTATTTTTTTCGTAAAATCTGATCTGTATTTTTTTTTTATAAAATATTATCTATATATTATTTATAAAATCTTATATGTATTTTATTTACAAAAATCTGGTCTGTATTTTAATAAAAAAATATGATCTACATTTTTTCAAATAAAAATCTGAACTTTTTTAAGTAAAAACCAAATTTGCATTTTTCGTAAAAATTGGTGTTTTCAAAATAAAAATATGTTTTTCTCTCACATTTAAAAAATTCAAACTAGATCTGAATTTTTATTAAAAATTCATTCTCTTCTATTCCCAAAAAACTTAGATCTAAAATTTTCACCAAACATTTTCATTAAGCTTTTTTTGCATAAAATAAACTAACCAATCTAAGTTTCTTAAATAGAAGTTTAACCATAGGTCTAGGATTTGACATGGCATTTGTTGCATATTGTTTCATACTTTGAATATGGGTATTTAATGGTCTTTAAGAGTCTAGAAGACCAGACTCTATCTGGGCAGAGTAAGTGCCTAACACCTTCCCATCTTGTAAACTAGCCCCCAAACATTAGAATTTTAGGTTGGTAGAACTAGTGCTTTGTTTTGTTCTGGTAGATTGTATATAGGACCAAAGCTTTGTATTTTTTACAAAGATTGTATCTAGGACCAAAGCCTTGTAAAGATATTCTATCAAATTGTATTTGTAAAATCAATTAACGAAATTTGAGGTATTTTTAGACATGTGAATTGTGTATTGTATTTTTTCTAATTTTTTTATATAAAAAAATAAGTAGCGACTCCACACGTAATCTTGAAAAGAGAAGGTGCCGAAGCCTAACCCCTTTTCTAAGAGCACCCTATTTTTCCGCGGTCTCTCACAGCCCTATATATATGTCAAGATTCAAAAGGAGTGTTTAAGTTAAAATATTATGAGGTTGACGAAAAGTTAAATGTCTTTAATTTTATATATAATACATATTTGATTAATAAATAAAAAAATTAAATTAGGGAGTTCGTAGAAAATAGCATAAATAATTTAATTATAATTTTTTTTAAGAGAAAATCAAACCTAATTTAATTTGCATTTTTTTGGTTTTCAAAAGGCCAATCAAATTCCATTTTATTTAAATTATATAGTTTAGCACTATTTGTAACTCCATAAAACAAGTTTAAAATATATATTATAATGATAACCTACAAAAATGTGGGGTTTTAAAAGAATATTTTGAAAACCTTAAAAGTTAAACAAAAAGTCAAAAACATTTTATTTTACATTATAGATTAGTCGTTTACTTGTGCAATGCATATGAATGTTGGAGAAAATTATTTATATATGACACATATAATCAAATCATTAAACTGATAGGTATAAATTGATTTTGCATTATTAAAAAGTTGATGTAATTTGATCATGTCCAATCAACTACAGATATATCAATATATAAATATTTTTTTGATGTAATTTTATGTACATTGCAAGGATTAATGACTAAAAATATATATATTTGTAAGCCTTTGACTATTTGTTGTCTTTTTCTAATGTTGTCACATGAGCTTCTAAAGTAAAACTCTCTTTTTTTTCCATGTCATCATTCTAATATATATTGGTATCATATTTTTAAATTGATAGGGTCCAAATCAAGTTTAGTTCGTCCATGATGGTCGTCCATAACCAGATCGCATCCAAAGAGATTTGCAAGGAAGGAAGCCGAACAGGAACACTACAAACATGAATAAAATCCCAACAAGAAATATAGCAACCGTCCAAATTAGGTTGGTCATCTATGGCTTAAAAGGTATGGACGACCAAACGACACTTAGTAAATTTCAGAGAAATTCTCTACAAGCTCTACGTAATCAAGCCACGATCTGGCATTCCTAAACATAGGAAGGGTTCCCCATAATCCCCTCCACTTTCTCCATTTTCTCCATTAACTCCACACATCCCCCACGATAATAGTGGATCTGAGCAAGTAGACGCGCTCCTAACTCTCTATAAAAGGATCAAGTCCCATTCAACTAAGATAAGTTCTACTATTTGGTATTTCATCATTCTTGTGTCCTAGAAAGAAAACTGACTTAACCGTCAGAGAGTCCTTGGTCGGTTCACACCGGTCACCCTTGACAGTCTTTTCTTTCCCTTCTGGTCATTAAGCCATCACCGCAGCTCAAAACATTCAGCCTACTAATTTTCATGCATCATCATAAATGTCCATAATTTGATTATATGCTCTTATTCTTCTCAGCACGCTATATGAAGTGACCCAAAGGAAATGTTTTTTTATAAGTTTTCTTCTCATTAATCTGTAAAGGGAGCAAATGTTCCCCATTGGCAAATCTTAAGGTTCATGTTCAACTGCAGGTCTTTTTTACTCCTAATCAAAGCAATTTACAATGGAGTTATGATGCAAATTGATCTAGGGAGAAAAAATTATTTTAATATTGTGTTTTTTTTTTTCTTTGCTAGTGGCATTAGGATTTATTTGTTTTTTAAAGTTCAATTAAAATCATTTTCCAAATTGATCGAATTAGGATTTTAATTGTTTTTTTTTTTCTAGTTTTTTTTTTTCCCTTTCTTAAGTAAAAGTAGGTTTATTATTTCTTTTCCTAAAAGGAGTATGTTAAATTCTATTCCTATATAAGTTATAGAATAGTCTTAAATTAATAAAATGTTATTCCAAGTGTAACTTAATACTATCTACTGAGTTAAAGATGTTTATATAATAAAATATATGTAGTGTCTCATATTATTGTAATTTTAAATGATTTCTTCTCATTTATTTAAAATCCATATACATATTCCAATTAAATAAAAACTCATATACATTCATAATATATACGGGAATAAAATCTACCATTCATATTATATAGAAAAATCTTACTAGATTTTTTATATTAAAAAAAAACTTACTAGATAAAAAACAATCAAGATTTTAATAAAAATATGAAAATATTGATAATTAATTTAAGGCGAAAACACCATTTTGGTTCCTACATTTTGATAGCAGTCAATTTGATCTCTATTATTTTCATCTTGTAATTAATTTAGTCTCTACCATTAATTCACTAATGGAAAATGCCTACATAGTTAATGGTGTGCAGAGTTGGCACACTTGAAGTTTACATGGCCTATGAAATAAAATTAAAAAAAAATTAATCTAATACTATATATAAAAGCAGAAGCCTTTAACCAGGTGCTGCCACGTTAGGAAAAAAGCCTATCTAAAACTTTAACACGTATAAGTTAAAAAGCGACAAATTATGTCACTTGGCAATACCATAGCACCGTTTAAAAGCCCTCTCTATAAATAAATAAAAAATTAACCGGTTAAAAAACAATTGGGCTTGCGATATAGAGACAGAGAAGGAGAAAAAAAAGAAGAGAAAAAAAAGCAGCGATACGGAGATGAGAAGGAGGCAGAGTTCGTACGGCCGGCCGGCTATCACCATCATTTTCCTACCACCGTTCGTCCCTCGCCGGACTTAGACTACCGGAACCGGCATCGGTAACCTAAAGGTGTACGCAATATTTGAGATACGGACATAGAGAGAGAGAACTACCACTAGTAAGTTGTTTTTTTTTTCGTTTCTTTTTTTCATTCTTTCTTAGATCTGGGTATGAAATATGAATTAGTTTTGAGAAATTTGGTTGGATTGATTTGTTTTTAGGTATTTGGGTTACATTAGGTTTTGATTTGATTTTTTTGATTCGATTTAGTTTCTCAGTATACTAAAAACTTTTGGGAGTATTTGGATTCAATTAATTTTGTGTTTGATTTTGGTTTAATTTTAGGGTATTTATAATTGGCTTTGGATAATCAAGGTTTAGAGGCCAAAAGTCCGAGAACAGTAGAGAGATTTTGAAGAAATCTGGTAATAAAAACTGAATTTGGGTTAGATTTTGTTTGAACTGAGGTCTTTGGGTTAGAGTTGATTTTGTTTTTGCTATTTGTGTTAGATTTGATTTTGTTTAGGATTTTTTTTTTTTTTTGGGGTAGAAGAGATTGAAACGGTGTGGCCTCGCAATCGCAGCAAACTGTTCTTCTTCCCTTACTACGTAGAAATCTCTCGGTTCTCAAACAACCGTTTTCTCTATGTTTTTTTTTTTTTTTTTCTTTCTTGCCCACCCGATAAACCCTTCTTCTTTTACTCTCTTAGCCGTTCTTCCTGCCTTTCTCAATTCTCGCAGGTGAGATGTTCTTAAGATCATTTGTATCCAATCTATTCCTCCCTCTTTCTCTTTCTAAATATTTGTTTTATTAATGTTTGTTGGCTTTGCTTCTTTTTGTTGATTCCTAGACTAAATTGTTGTTGTTGTGTCAATAATATTTTCTATTCAGTTTCTTTTGCTAATATTTTCTATTCAGTTTCTTTTGCTAATACTGTTGTTGGGTATTGTTAGTTCTACTTTTGTTAGGTTTTTGCTAATATTGTTTTTGGGTATTGTTAACACTACTTTTGTTAGGTTTTTTTTTTTTTTTGGATTTAATTTTGTGAATTCTTATTTGGGTTCATGTGGCTATCACTTAGAAACTTGATTTTAGGGTATAGTTTCTCTTCTAAATATAAATTAGAAATTCACAAGGAATTTTAAATTCTAATTCTTTTTGGTTTCCATTTAGGATTTATGAGTTCTAATTTGAACCAAAAATGGAACCACAATAGACTTTGAGATTATGTATTTGAACTTTTAGGGAAAACTGATCTTTGGGTTTGATTTTATGGTTCATATTGTGGTGGGTTTGTGCTTTGAAAAAAGAGTTTGGTATTGGTTTCTTTTGAATTGTGGGTTTTGGTTTAATTTAGAGGTGGATCTGTGAATATGAGGTCATATGTTAGATATTTTTACTGATTTAGTAGACTATTGGTGGTGGGATTGGTATTGAACTTGGACTTGGTCTTAACGTTTTGGCATTTAACTTTTGAAGACAATTTCAGGTTTTGCAAATAGGATAGGTTTATATAGTAGAAAGGAGATGAATTGAAACACAATGGTCTTTGAGATTATGTATTTGAAAGTTTAAGGGATACTGAGAAGAAGGTTTGATTTTTTAATGTTTATTTCATGGTGGGTTTGTGCATTGAGATTAGAGTTTGGGATATTCTCTGCAAATTTGAAATTTATCATTGAGAATGAATTGTGAGTTCAGTGAATTTGGGTCTAATTTAAAAGTAGTCTTGGTCTTAGGTTCTGTCCAAATAGGAAAGATTTATACCAAACAACAGCAGTGGCTGCCACTACTGCATAAGATTGGTTTACAAAACTAAGGGGGCCATTGCTCCTTTGGATTAGCAATTAAGGTGGTTGCGACATTTAGGAAAAAAGGCCCCTTAAAAACTTGCCACATTTACAATTAAAATTCCAATAGTTACCGTGTTTCGCTTAAACACGTCTAAAAAGTAAAAACTGAAACCTAAAACACTACATTAGAATAAAAATAAGAAAAAGCATCCTTAACCTTCTACCACGTTTACAGCTAAACCCAACCAAAAGCCCGATTAGTACATCGTTTGAAAGCCCAATCGTTACACCCGCATAAGGAAAAACAAAAGCATAAAAACCCAAAAAACGATTTAGGGAGGGAGACATGTAATGCTGAATTACTAAACAGAGAGATGGGGAGAAAGAGAATGATAGAGAGAGAGATTCAGTCAGGCAAAGAGAGTGGAGAGAGAAAATCTGAGAAGACAGTCAGGCCTCTGCCACCATCAAATCCCGTATCCTCCACCGGTTAGTCTCTATTTTTTGGTTCTTTAAATTTGGGTTTAAATATGATTTAGGTCTGGGTATTTGGATTGGATTGTATTGGATTGCATTCAGGTTTTGGCTTAAATTCAGTTTTGAGTAAGGAATTTGGGTTAGAATGATTTTTAATATGCTGTTTTTAAATTTTTGTTGAAATATTTTCCCTCTTTATATTTTCGTTTCCTATGTTTCTTTTCTACCATTGTTGTCAAGGTTCTTGCAGTATATATTTAAAGTTATTCATTTGCAATTGCTCTGATTTGAAAAAATAAAACCCCAGAACACAGAGAAAAAGAAGGTGTTGAACATTAAAATGCCTTTCTTCCTCCACTGATGCCAATCTGCTTCAAGCATTATATCTTTGTGTTTCGAATCCAAAATTATATCGTACCCACAAAAATCCTTACACGAATCTGCATCTTCAACGTCCTAAAACCACCATCTCTTATCCGTCTCCAAAACCAAAAATAAAAGGCCACTTCAAAATATGCCACGCTTATAGATTAAGAGAAAAGTCACAGTGTTTTGCTGAAACACTTTCTACCTTAAGCCTCTTAAAAAACCCTGAATCGCCACACTCTTAATCAACTGCACACACTGCAATTCAATCCAAAAAAAAGCTGCACACACCACAAAGAAAAGATGAATTCCCTCCGTTCAGCAGAGGACAAAATGGCAAAATAAAACCTCTTCCTCCTTCCAATTTTAGTTTGACACCTTCTTTGTATCACTTCTTTTCTGCAATGCCACACCCAAAGAAAAACAATGTATCTATATGGACCCAAACGTAATTAGTAAAACACGTTTAGAACAACTATCAAAAGAGGCCTAAGATTTGTAAAATGGTGATGAATCATGATAAATTATTCTATAGATATAGCAAATTATTTTACAGATAACAGCACAAAAACACACAAGAGATTTCTTTGTAATCTACAATGAAAATGGTTAAATCGAATGGCAAAAGAAAAGTCATTAAAATAACACTCATTAGGAGTTCTTTTATTAGTAACTATGACAAGACTATAAGTAAAAGTGACAAAAAGTAAACCTTCAGCATATGACATAAGTTCTTAGAGAAGACATTCTATTGTCACAGCAGATGAGGTCACCTATTATCAAAGATTGGAGTCTTATATATAGGCAGCAATGATTTCTCTATTGACCACCACACTTCACATTCTGATGCAATTGGCATTAGCTATTTTGTTTTCCTTGATACCAGCACACAGAATTGAAAACTACAATGGCACTAAAGAGGGAGTATCCAACTCTTTCAACTACTCCCATCTGGAAGTGGACTTCAAATTTACCCATTTAAGTAAAAATCTGTAAACTTTTCAAATCTACATAAACAAACATTCAACATGAATTCAGTCACATCAAGAATAGAATTACATTTTCTAGTGGGTTATATGCGTCACAAGAAAAGGCACTACAGTGAGTGACAGTAAAGCTTAAAGCTGGAGAGTATTGACTAGGCACAAATTTTTTCAACCTTGATTAGCAATTAGCTAATATCCCTGATTTTTTTCTGGGTAGACTGCAAAATTAATTTATTTAAGCATTTTAGATTTAACATTCATAGTTGTATGGACTTTTTCCCTAAATTTGTGATGCCTCCCTCAATTTTTTTCAAATTAGTTTGTAAATTATCACAAAATAATGATTATCCTATGGCAAGAAAACTGCATATCTTATTTCAACTTATCATTGACAATAAGGCTAAGTGTAGGAAATACAATTCAAATTGGATAAAAGAACAACTACGATATTTTAGTTTTTTAGTCATAGACAATTTCATTGATAGAAGTTTCCAGTCATATTTTTGAGTAATACACATATTGTATTCATTGAATAATTACAAACAAAATTCAACTTACAGAGACTTATGTCCATTGCCTAATCTGCAATCTGTAGGCTATTACCCTCCATATGGTGGTATGAAGTGGAGCACCCAAACAGGTTGGCCTCTTAGTTAAGACAACAAGACTGACGATAAGAGAACACTGAAACAGAAGTTTGAAAATCCATTAATTGAAGCTTATTATTATATGCTATTTGCAGAGATTTGTAGCAGTGATTATCTGTGAAATGATTTTAACAATCAATCAAGTGTGCAAGATCGAAAGTCACCAGATGTATATCTTAGAGCATAACTTGACCATAGACAAAAAACATGCATCAAATTTAAGTTTCAAGTTGCATTTCTTAATTGGGCGCTTCAATTTCTTGCCGACGTCTACTAGAAAACTACTGAAGTCACTGCTACAAAGACTTTAAGTTAGGAAACCATAACATAGGATTTGAACAGCAGACGAATTGTAAGGAATCCTGCATATTCCAAAAAAAAAAAAAAAAAAGCGTTATTCTGATATTATATATACTAGCTTATAACCCGCACAATGTGCGGGACACTTTCATTTATTTCGAAAGACAAACTGTAGGTGAAAATTTAAACATTTTATAGTTAGATGATACCAAAAAAAAAAAATAATAATAATAATAAATAAATAACTTGCAAGAAAGAAACTCAAATTCATGGAGTCTTACATAGAGAGAGGCTGGAACCACTACCTATGAGTTTTTACCCTCGCATTTAAGTTTGTTTGTTAAATATGATTAGGTTTTGATATTTTGTTTGCATTGGTTTCGATTTGGATCTTCAAATTAAGTGTTTCTCTTCACTTTTCAGTTTCATATTTTGATCAGGCTTTGATATTTGTTTGGGTCTTTTTTATCTTCACATGTAAGTTTGTGTATTAAATATGACTATGTTTCAAAATCAATTTCTCTATGCTTGAAATTTGCATATTTATTAATTGTTTTGTTTGGTATTGGAATACCCAACTTGATGGCTGTTTATGGCAAAGTCAATAAGAGTTTGCAACCTAGGTAACTTAATCCATTTAATGTAGTCTAATTTTGGTCTTACCTTCAATCTTCGGCAATTTAATTGTTGGGTCATTCTATATTGGCATTGGATAAAACTTGAAGATATATTTATTCTACAATATTTACTAATTCTTTTCTAGAGTAATAGTTATTAAACCAAATATAAGAGCACGCTATGATTATTTTAATATATTAGTTCTTAATATTTATATTTTTCATATTATAATGATCTTATGTGTAAATTTTTGACAATTTGTAAACAACATTTTTCATTGGTGCCGATTTAGCCTTCAAATAAGTGAAATTAGACAAATATTTAAGCTTGGATGTGTTAACACTTAAACTTAAATCTGGAATTTTGCAGATTGTACATGTATGTGTTTTAACTTTTAATGTGTTTGAAATAACATTGATTTGAGATTGACATATTCTCTTAGAGACAGCCATTAAATTCGCCATTATTCGGGAAGTTTGCAGATTGTACATTTGTGTTTTAATGTGTTTTAGAAAAATGAATTGACACATTCTCTTAGGCTTAGACTGCATAAACTATCTATTTGGGTTTATCTAATGGCCATAATTCCACACTATAACTATTTCATTTTTCATTCATGGTACTTTGAATTCCGAGTTTTAAGACATCACATGCATCATCTGAGCCTATATTATTTCTCATTTGCACTATTTACTTTTGTCAGTTCGTTTAGACCCCTTAACCCAACAGATTAACCTATAGAATTAGCCAAGTTATTAACTTAGGTAATTTAATTAAACTAGGTTAACACAAATAAATATAAAAACAATAAAGCAGCGGAAAATAAACAACACAAAGATATGATGACCCAGGAAACCACACCGGTAAAAACCTGGGGAGGATTTGACCTAGCTATCCTCAAGGTAAACTGAATCCACTATGAAAGAATTGAAGTTTACACAATAGACTTAGACCACTAACGTCATATTGCTACCCGAGTGTAGGAAACTTACTACCATGACCCCATGATAGCTCCGAGATCCACGGACTCCTTCTTTCTCTAATCTTTGCAAAACACAAACACCACCGTTTGTGACTTTGAGACTCCACTCAAAGGTTTAGCAACACAAACTCACCTGTTTGTGACTCCAAGACCACCCTTGAAGGTTTAGATCATCAGCTCCTTTGATGACTAGAGAAGGCAGCAACTTCAGCAATACCGGATCTTGAGATTCTTCAAGGAACAACACCGGTAGAAGTAATAAGAGAGGTTTTAGGAACAAAACCCTAAAATACAAAAGAGGCACACTCTTTTCTCTCTAAAAAGCCTTGTAAAAAACGTGTTTAGGGTTTCCTTTATATAGTGGGAGAAGTAGATCTGAAACCCTAATCCTTAATGGGCTAGAACTGCTGTTTGGGCTTAATTAAAATTCTGCAGATACGTATCTCGATCGATCGAGCCTGTCTTTCGATCGATCGAACCAGACAGATTCGGAATTCTTCTTTTTGCAGCTTACATGTTCTTGTGTGCTCACGATTTGCCAATTGTTCTAAGCTTTTAGAACCTAACAACTTTGATGCAGTTTCCAAAATTACTTGATCAAATGTGCTCTACATTTTTAAAAACATAAAAACATGTTTGATGTGTCTTTCACAAATCGGATTGTCCCGTCTCCTATAAGGGAAAAATTATGGATAATGCCAAAACTGCTTCGGGTCAAACTATGCCTTTTGTTTTGTTTTTGTTTTTGTTTTTTTTTTTTTTTTTTTGTTTACTGTTGCTACACACGTATGTATACATTTTTTTTTAATCTAGATAATGTTTCAATGATATTGTAATGTCAGAGAATGAGGGTGGTCATATATGATAAATAAAGAAAAATTTGCAAATGCTTCATTTGAATTTAATTTTTTATTTTCCTTTTAAAACTAATTATTATTTTTATATTTTAGTTGATTTTGTGTTTACATAATTTTATTTTCATGGCTGATTGGCTAATGAAATTGAGGGTATTTGTTGAGGGATAGGAAAATATTTTGTGATATTTGTTTGAAGTCCATAAAGATTTTTTTTTAAGGTTAATTTATAATTAGTTTTAGTAATAATTCACCTAACAAATAGATTTGCTACAAATCTGGAAAATTAATTAATGAAATAGAATAAAAAAAATTAGATAAGATTTCTCATTATTTACCTTAAAAAAATAGATATTGGATAACTATTGCTTTTTGATGTGAAAGGGTGAATGTTCTGAAGCCTATGTGCTGTGAATGGTTTGTGTATGGTGAGAAGTGAAGAAAAAACATGAAAATTCATGGGATTGGTGTTTGGTTTTTTAATAACCTGTTCTGGGGATTCTCAAAATTGGATGAATGTCTCAATTGAGTGGGGTAAATGGTTGTGTTAGGCTGAATTCTGCATATGTTTTTCTATTTAAAATTCCTAACTATGAATATTAGGATTCTAGAAGTTTTAAATGCTTCATAATTTGGGAGGGAGAGGTGAAATGATTTGTAGGTGGTAAGGTAGTTGAGAAGATTTTGGATTTAGAAATCTACCTTTTTTAAATGTAATTTTACGTTGTTCAGTTTTAGTTCAAGATTTTATTATATATAGCTGAATATATATTTGGCAATCAAACAAATTCATTGAGAAATTGAATTAATTATTGATTTCAATTGTTTTCAAGCAGAATATTGCAAAACACTGAGCTGCAGTCTACAGTGCATTGGCAACCACCACAAGAGGATGGAAAAAGCTCCATTTTTTGTCCAACAATAACCTATACTTGATGCAATTGTTTAATATTATTTGCAATACAATATATGTTTTCCCATTTAGAAGCCTTTTCTTGCAATTAAGGAAGTGCTGCCACGTTAGGAAAAATGACCACTTTAAAAATAACCACGTATACAATTTAATCTTTAAAAAAAAAAATATGGTGCACCATATAAGGAAAAAAAAAACATAAAAACCAAAAACATGGTTCAGAGAGACACGTTGTAGAAAGAAAAGAAGAACTGAGAAAGAGAACGAAATTTGGCTGAATTTTCTTTTTGATTGTAGATTGATACGGAAATTGTTGAACTCATTTGATGTTTGTTTGCTTACAACATTGGACCCATAAAGATTTTTAAGAGAGAAAGCATGAAGTCCATAAACAAAGGGTTAAATTATTTGACTGTTGGTTTATTTTAGGATTTTAAATGTTATTTTGAGCTATGAATCTAAATTTTTATGATGTTATGAAGAAAGGTATTTGTTTTTCTTCTGCTGTAAGTTTAATTTTTCTGGTTATTCAAATTGTGTTAATATATATTATTATGATGAGTTATTATTTACTTTTGATGATGCTATATAAAAAAGAAAAGTACTTTTGATGATGCTATAAACAAACAACCAACACAATTATAAAAATCTCGTGCATTTGCACGGGTTATAAGCTAGTTAACATAAAAAAAATGCCACCTCAACATTTAATAAATAGAAAAAACCACATCAAAATTTATAAGCCAAAAAGAAATGAATTTAGATAAAATAAAACCTCAAAAGTCTCTGTTATTTTCTTTCATTTTCTTTCAATCCAAACCCATGATCAATAGAACTCAAATACACAACACACTGACACAGAATGAAACAGAGCAAATATATATATATATATATATATATCAAAATTGATGCATGATAAGGATAAAGTCTGAAGGATGCCAACGGTCCACATAAGTTGACGGAACAACAAGAGCCGACGGCCCTCCACGCTGGCAAGACGTGATGGATGCCTTTTGTACAAGCCGACGAGTACGCCGCAATGACGAGACAAAATTAAACCAAAGATAGCCGACAGGATGAGTAAGCGACGGGGCGAAGTTGAAGGCACCAAAATATATCTTGCCATACACGCTTCCACAAGAGGAGGTGTCTTGTCGCATACGCTTATACCTAATCAGATGTCTTGCGTAGCAGGCTTGTTCATAAAGAAATATCTTACGTTGCATGCTTGTACACAAAGAGATATCTTGCCCAGCACGCTTGTTTGCCAACAGATATCTTGCGCTCCATGCCAATTGAGAGGAATTCCGGTAAGGAAGTATCTTCCCAAACACGCCATGGTTAAGATTCCCTGCTACTATAAATACTCACAAGCCCTCACAAATCGAGGTACGCATAACTCTCCCTGACACTAGCACTCTAGAGTTGTGAACATTACTAACTTAACCATCAGAGGGTCGTTGGTCGGTACCACGCCGGTACTCCCCTTTCGAGGTTCTTTTGCCTTGTGTAGGTTCATTCGAGTACGTGAGGGCCCTGTAGCTTACTGAGGAGATTCTTGACATCATCATTTGGCGCCGTCTGTGGGAAGCGCGTTGCAAGAAAAACTGTACTTCGTGCTTTCCAGACAAAAAGTTGCATAGTACTCACGCGTTCGAGGGCTACCACCATGAACGATCAAGGTGAGGAACAGCATACCACAGCTCTTGAGAGGCAGGTCCAAACTCTAGCAGCCGCGGTGGAATGTCTCATAAAGCATAATCACGACTTAGAAGAACAGTTGCGACAGAAGAACGTGACACTCGACACCCAAGGGGAAAATCAGGAAGCAAGCAGCGCCGAGAGGAGAAATCTTGGAGGTTCGGAAGGCAACAATGCCTTGAGCAGACCCGAAAGACAAAAGACAAGCCGTCCGTCGGCCACTGACTATGTCCCGTCCCACGTGGTCGCAGAGATGCAGATGATGAGGGAGCGCATGGATTTCATGATGAACGCCCTCAAGGGACGAGTATCCAGCGACCTTGACGACCTCGTCCAGCGTACGGACTCTCCCTTCACCTCACCTGTCAATTCGTTCCCCCTTCCGCCGAAGTCCTGTATGCCCTAGGCGGAAAGCTAAGACAGATCCAAAGACCCACTAGACCATCTAGAGTCTTTCAAGACATTGATGCACTTACAAGGCGTACCGGACGAAATCATGTGTCGGGCTTTCCCAATGACATTAAGGGGCCCCGCAAGGGTCTGGTTCAATAGGCTGACGCCCGGCTCCGTCGGATCCTTCAGAGAGCTGAGCACTCAGAATGCCTCGCACTTTCGGGGGACACAGGTACAAAAAATCCACTGCGTGCCTGATGAACATTAGGCAGCGGGAGGATGAGACACTGAGGACCTACATAGCCTGTTTCAACAAAGAAGCACTTTCAATCGATGAAGCGGACGATAAGATACTGGTCGCCGTATTCACAAATGGGCTACAGAAGGGTAAGTTTTTATTCTCCATATACAAAAATGACCCGAAAACTATGGCGGATGTGCTTTATAGGGCGACAAAGTACATGAATGCGGAGAACACATTTCTGGCCCAAGAAGAGAAGCCTCCCAAGAAAAGGGAAAGGCAGGAGGACGTACGGCAAGACAAGGGACGAAAGGCAGCCCGGATAGGAGAAGTTCGAGACAACAGACGCCCAAAACCCCCTACCGGGAGGTTCACAAGCTTCACCCCGCTTACAGCTCCGATCGACCAAGTCTTGATGCAAATCAAAGACGAAGGGTCCCTAACGTTTTCAGGAAAGCTGAAGGGAGAACCCAACAGACGATAGTCATTTTAACCGACAAGCCCGCAAGCTTAAGCCGTACTTCCAAGCTCATACGATAGTCATTTTAACCGACAAGCCTTTGCGGCGGGTGATGCACAACCCCGAAGCCTCTGGTCGGCTGGCCTTGGGCAATAGAGTTGACTGAGTTCGACATTCTATACAGCCCACACAACGCCATTAAGGGGCAGGTCGTTACTGACTTTATAACTGAGTTCACCAGCGGGGAGGACCAGGGGGCAAACGAATGCCCTCCATGGAGTATACATACAGACAGGTCATCGAATAGGCGGGCTGGAGGAATAGGTGTCGTACTTCTTTCCCCTGAAGGAGACAGGATCAAATGCATGATCCGCCTCGACTTCCCCACCACCAACAACGAAACGGAGTATGAAACTTTGATAACTGGGATCGATCTCGCCAAAGCAGCAGGAGCCGCGAAAGTGGTAGTCTACTACGACTCCCAGGTCGTCGTCAACCATGTGAACGGAGACTACGAGTGTAGAGGCGAAAAAATGAAAAGATATCTCAATCAAGCGAGGAGAAGGGTGGACGAGCCGAAGGGAGAAATAATCCAGATCCCCAGAGAAGAAAATGACCAAGTCGACCGCCTAGCCAAAGCCGCTTCATCGGAGCACATGACCATCCATGACAACGTGCTCTCTTTTGTTCAGGTTTCTCCGCTAATAGACTCTGTCAATGTGCAGGAGATCGGTTCCGAAAGTAAATGGACCACGCCATTAGTCTCTTACTTGAAAGATGGCACCTTGCCGGACGAAAAAGAGGCCGCCAGAAGGCTGAAGGTCCAAGCGGCAAGGTTCGTATTAATGAAGGACGTCCTATACAAAAGGAGTTTCTCTCGCCCATACCTAAGGTGCTTGGGTCCCGAGGAAGCGGACTATGTCATGAGGGAAGTCTACGAGGGAATATGCGGAAACCATTTAGGGTCGCGGTCATTAGCGCACAAGCTGATTCGAGCGGGGTACCACTGGCCCACGATGCAAAAAGACACTCAAGCGTATGTCAAAGCCTGCGACAAGTACCAAAGGTTCAGCAACATCATTAGACAGCCGTCCGAAAAGCAACCCCCATGACAGCCCCGTGATCGTTCGCTCAATGGGGGCTGGACATAATGGGCCCATTCCTGACAGCTATGCGACAGCTAAAGTTCCTAGTAGTAGGCATAGACTACTTCACAAAATGGGTAGAAGCTGAAGTTTTGGCTACTATCACAGAGAAAAACGTGCGAAGCTTCGTCTGGAGGTCCATCGTATGCAGGTTTGGGATTCCTAGAGTCTTAGTCTCGGACAAAGGGAAAAAATTCGACAACGGCTCCTTCTGAGAGTTCTGCTCGCAATTGGGAATAAAGAATCATTACTCCTCCCCCACCCACCCTCAAGCCAACGGCTAAGTAGAAGTAACGAACCGATCCTTGCTTAAGATTATCAAGACATGGCTCGAGGGGGCAAACGGGATATGGCCTGAAGAACTACCTAGCGTACTATGGGCATACAGGACAACAGCAAGGACCCTTACAAGAGAAACACCATTTCGGCTAACCTATGGAAGTGAAGCAGTCGTCCCAGCCGAGGTAGGACTCACAAGCTACAGGGTGAACGCCCACGATGAAGGCAGGAACGATGAGGCCATGCGTTTACAACTCGACCTAATCGACAAAATTAGAGCAGCAGCAGAACAAAGGCTCGCACGGTATCAAGATTGCATGGCTAAATACTATAACTCCCAAGTCAAACACAGAGACTTTCAGGTCGGAGATCTTGTTCTGAGAAAGATCATGGGCGCTACTAGAGACCCCACCTAGGGGAAGCTCGGCCCCAACTGGGAAGGACCTTACCGAGTCACGTCATGGCAAAGAAAAGGCACCTACCACTTGGAAACGCTGGAAGGACAGAAGCTACACCATCCATGGAATGCCGAGCATTTACGAAAGTACTACCAGTGAAAAAGAATGGCATTACAAGCAACGAACCCCTACTTTTAGTTTGCCTTAATGTATTTTGGGAACCCAAAGGGCATGTTTCCTCCCTTCTTGAAATTATGCAAGATTCAGAAGTTTATTCAAAGTCTCTTCTATACTTTGCTAAGTGTTAAGCATAAAAGTTGACGGCTTAAAGCTGACGACTTTATCCTAAAAGGATACAAGGCATAGGGTCAATTAAGCATAAAAGCTGACGGCTTAAAGCTGACGCCTCTATCCTAAAAGGATACCTAAGCATAAGGCCAGTTAAGCATAAAAGCTGACGGCTTAAAGCTGACGACTCTATCCTAAAAGGATATAAGGCATAAGACCAGTTAAGCATAAAAGCTGATGGCTTAAAGCTGACGACTCTATCCTAAAAGGATACCTAAGCATAACTCAAAGCTGACGACCTCACCATGAAGTTAACTTCAAAATATAGTGAGGGTTAGTCTAAAGCTGACGACCTCACTTTAAAGTTGATAACTTCAAAACAGATTAAGGGTCAGTCCAAGGCTGATGACCTCATCAGAAGGCAATGACTTCATCCTAAAAGCATTAAAAGTCCAAAACGGAACTACCACAAACTAACAAAAAGCAGAAGGGAAAAATACATATCCGAGCAAGGTCAAAAAGACCCGAGTCCCCCAACTCCAACTCCCTCAGGGACTGGTCGACACAAGGATCGGCGTCCTTTTCTCTGAAGATGGACCCCAGCATCTCTAGTGCATACCCCTCGTGGGTAAGGAGACGACGCTCAGCCTCCTAGCTGACGAGGCCATGAGCTGACATCAGCCTTTTCCCGGCCCCATGTTTAGGAGACGAAGGCTTCGTGGGGTGCCCCTCAGGGGTGACAGTCTGCTTTTTTGATGGGCGGTCTTCAGTCCCGTCACCTTTCCTTTTTGGCGCGCCCTTGATGACGACCTTGGGAAGGGAAGAGGACGCCCCTTCCTTCTCCTTTCCCTTCCCCTCCTCTTTCTTGCGCGCAGCAACAGCCCTGATCTGCGCCCTCAACTTGGTAGACTCCATTTCTGCAAGGCAGACGAGCAAAAAATGTAAAAAGATGACAAATGGCCTCTAATGAAAGTGATGGGAATGAAAGGATTATCAAAGCTTACGTTGACGGGAGAAATTGTTTAGGCGACGGGCTTCTTCTGTAAGCTCAAGCCCCCCTCAGTAAGCGTGAAGAGAGTCGAGTGTGATAAGGTCATGGCACTTCCGCTCCTCCAAAGGTATCTCCGTCACCTTGAGAATGAAAGCCTCCTGCTCTTTTGTGATCTCTGGATGGGCGCTAGCTGAAATAAACAAGAACAAGGCAAACGGCATGAGAACTTTGGAACAAATAAGTCTAAAGAAAAGCTGACGGGGACGACCTGATTCCCCGACGAAGGCCTAGGTGTTGTCAAAACCTTGGGGCATCGTCTCCCACTCCTCTTGACGGCACACCCAATTCATCCTTTCTACAAAGAAATTCCTGCCCTTCCAGTTCCTATTAGAGTCAAGCATATCCGACACTAGCCTCAACTCCTTCTTCCTCGCAGAGAAGTGATAGATCACCTGGGACGAGGCGACGTGGTGAGGACGGTAGCACCAGAAAAACTCATCAAGAGTTAGCTAACGGTTTCCCCCACTTAAGCTACCCCACAGGATCTCAGCCCCAATGAACACCCTCCAAGCATTAGGGGAAATCTGACTGACGGATAGCCCGAGGCAGTTGGCCAGCTGACGGTGGAGTGTTGTCAGAGGCAACCTTAATCCCGCCGCGAACATGGCATCGTACATGCCAACGTCCACGGTCTTCCTAGAATAACACTTCTTTGTTTCTCTAGGAAGACGAATCGGGATATCGTCCAGGATCTGGTAACGTGCTCGCAAGGAGTTGAACACTTTGTCCGTCGTCGTCGGCATAAAATAATTAATCGTCCATTCCTTAGGGAGAATGAATGGATGGTCATCCCCGGGGCTTTCGGACGTACTCTCCAAGGCGTCGTCACCCCCAGTCAAACTCTCGTCACTCCCACTCTCCTCCGCCCCGTCGCCATCAAGCTCTCCCTCACCGGCTACTCTACCTCTTCTATAAGTCTCCACATCCCCGTCAGAAGACTGGACTGACGATCCACCCTCCAGCGACCAAGAAGAACCCTCTTCGGGCTCATAGCCTGATTGGAAGATCTCGTCGTAGCCCGCTCCTTCGCGGACTGACGATTGCTCACTCGTCGCCTCCCTAGACATCTTACTACCTACAAGCGATCGGGGGGGGGGGGGTCTAAGAGCCCAAGTGACAACCTTTCTAATAAAATCTCTTTCAAATAAGCATATGAACAAACAGAAGACAATAAGAGCAAGAATATCTCACCAAGTTATGGGAACAGCTTCAATGAAGCTGACGGTCTCAATAAGCGGACGGAGACGAAAGCGCGTTGATAACCTCAGTTCTTTAAGCTGACGGTTTCTCTCTGATCAGCAGGAATGAAATAAAGGAGAAAAATGAGGGAAGTGGTACATATATATAGGAAAGGATATGGGCACGGAAGACGAAGTGACACCCCCATCTAGGCACAAGGCCCCATCTAGGCACAAGGCCAATTGATCCAAGACACGTGTTCTGACATCAAGACTACTCTAGGAGACTAGCAATTAATGTCTTGTCTGCCATGCAAAGATATACTTCCCAAACTGGCAGCTAAAGTTGACGGGGTTGAGGAGTAGGGGACAACTGATAAGGATAAAGTCTGAAGGATGCCAACGGTCCACATAAGCTGACGGAACAACAAAAGTCGACAGCCCTCCACGCTGGCAAGACGTGACGGACGCCCTTTGTACAAGTCGATGGGTACGCCGCGATGACGAGACAAAATTAAACCAAAGATAGCCGACGGGATGAGTAAGCGACAGGGCGAAGCTGAAGGCACCAAAATATATCTTGCCATACACACTTCCACAAAAGGAGGTGTCTTGTCGCATACACTTATACCTGAGCAGATGTCTTGCGCAGCACGCTTGTTCATAAAGAGATATCTTACGCTGCACGCTTGTACACAAAGAAATGTCTTGCCCAACATGCTTGTTTGCCAAGAGATATCTTGCGCTCCACGCCAATCGAAAGGAATTCCGGTAAGGAAGTATCTTCCCAAACACGCCATGGTTAAGATTCCCTGCTACTATAAATACCCCCAAGCCCTCACAAATCGAGGTACGCATAACTCTCCCCAACTCTGGCACTCTAGAGTTGTGAACATTACTAACTTAACCATCAGAAGGTCGTTGGCCGATACCACGCCGGTACTCCCCTTTCGAGGTTCTTTTGCCTTGTGCAGGTTCATTCGAGTACATGAGGGCCCTGTAGCTTACTGAGGAGATTCTTGACATCATCAATGCAAAACCTAAAAGATAAACTAGATTTAGAACATAAATTAGGTCCAAAGCAAAATAAAAATAAAACAACCATATCTAAACGAAATTGACTATGGATCCACACTCACAATGAAAATTAAAAAGAAAATACAATTTTTTTTTCTTTATCTTGCTCTTGGTGATGAGAAAATATTACATGAACACCAACAGACCTGGGCACCAAGGGCTGTCGTACTCTCATTAAGGACAAATAGTGTCTTGTATTAGAGTTCCATTGATTGTGGGTTCTGGTTCAATTATCCAGCCAATTTTTCTTTGTTCTGTTGTGTTTGGATCGAAAGAAAATGAAAGAAAATATCATAGACTTTTGAGATTTTATTTTTTTTATTTTTTAAAATTCATTTCTTTTTGGCTTAAAAATCATTGGTTCATTTTTTTTTTTTTTTCTGATGTGGTTTTTTCTATTTATTAAATGTTGAGGTCATAGTTGACAAAACATGAATCGTATCGTAAATTGATCTTTGATTTTTCTGTATCGTGTATCGTATCGTATCGTGTATCGTAAGATACACAAACACTTAATAAAATTTATAAAAATAATTATAGATATACATATATAAAGGGTATATTCATTATAAATTTTGAATATATTTAGCTAATGACTAATTTATTCATTACTTATGTAATAATATTTAACAAACTAACTAAATAAATCAAACTAACTCGTGTTTATAACATACAAATTCAAATTGCTTAAATTCAAAAGTGATAATATATAATAAATGACCCAAAAATTAATTTATTTTCATCATATTGGCTAATCAACCTCATCTAAGTCAATACTATCATCATGTCTATCATTTTGCAAATTTATTTCTTCATTAAAATTTTCTTCATTGTCATTAACATTTACTATCTCTTCTTGTTCTTTTTATTTTAATAATTAAAAAAAAAATTCTTCTTGGCATTCTAGTTTCTTGGACTTATAACAATAGTGAAACAAAATAAAAATAATTATATTTTCAATTAATATCTTATTCATGGTATAGAAAATAAATTTGTAAATATTAAAGTGAAGTGTAAGTGTGTACTGTATAGTCCAAATTTTGTAGAAGAAAGAGAGGGAAAAAAACTTACGAATATGTTATTTTATTAAGTTAAATTAAGTAACCTAATAATTTTGTGTTTAAAACAAGTCTAACAACATGTAAGATTCAAATAAAAGTACAAATTTTAACAAAACAAAATCTCATTTTAAAGCATTTGTCTATGTATCGTACGATATGCATGATTTTACGATACGATACGATTTATACGATACACACATTGTATCGTACAATTCATGAGCACTTACGATACGCCAATACGATACGTATCGCGTATTGTACGATATAGACAACTATGGTTGAGGTGGAATTTTTTTATGTTAATAGTTTTTTTTAATATTATTGCATAAACCAAGCTTCAAGTGTGCTAACTATGCACACCATTAGCCATGTAAGCATTTTCTGTTAATGAGTTAAAGGTAGAAACCAAATTGACTGCAAGATGAAAATAACAGGGACCAAATTCACTACTAGCTACCAAAATGTAGAGACCAAAATAGCTTTTCACCTTAATTTAAATAGTAAAATATGGAACTAGAAATGTTGAACAACAACGTTTTTGCTCTCCACGCACTTGTAAAATTTGGAACTAGAAATCTGAGAATGAACTAAGAATATATCTACCTCCTGCAAGGCTGCAACCCAGATGCTCAATGAATCAATTAGAAGTGTAAGAGTGGTTCTGCAAGAGAACAACTGTGCACACCATTAGCCATGTAAGCATTTTCCAAAATTTAGGGACCAAAATAGCATTTTCACCTTAATTTAAATAGTAAAATATGGAACTAGAAATGCTGAACAACAATGTTTTTGCTCTCCACGCACTTGTAAAATTTGGAACTAGAAATCTGAGAATGAAGTAAGAATATATCTACCTCTTGCAAGGCCGCAACCCATATGCTTAATGAATCAATTAGAAGTAAGTGGTTCTGCAAGAGAACAATTGTGCACACCATTAGCCATGTAAGCATTTTCCAAAATTTAGGGACCAAAATAGAATTTTCACCTTAATTTAAAAGTAAAATATGGAACTAGAAATGCTAAACAACAACGTTTTTGCTCTCCACGCACTTTTAAAATTTGGAACTAGAAATTTGAGAATGAAGTAAGAATATATCTACCTCCTGCAAATTTGCAACCCAAATGCTCAATAAATCAATTAGAAGCGTAAGAGTGGTTTTGCAAGAGAACAACTGTGCACACCATTAGCCATGTAAGCATTTTCCAAAACTTAGGGACCAAAATAACATTTTCACCTTAATTTAAATAGTAAAATATGGAACTAGAAATGCTGAACAACAACGTTTTTGCTCTCCACGCACTTGTAAAATTTGGACCTAGAAATTTGAGAATGAAGTAAGAATATATCGACCTCCTACAAGGCTGCATCCCAGATGCTCAATGAGTCAATTAGAAGTAAATGGTTCTGCAAGAGAACAACTGTGAACACCATTAGCCATGTAAGCATTTTCCAAAATTTAGGGACCAAAATAGAATTTTCACCTTAATTTAAATAGTAAAATATGGAACTAGAAATGTTGAACAACAACGTTTTTGCTCTCCACGCACTTGTAAAATTTGGAACTAGAAATTTGAGAATGAAGTAAGAATATATCTACTCCTGCAAAGCTGCAACCCAAATGCTCAATGAATCAATTAGAAGTGTAAGAGTGGTTCTACAAGAGAACAACTGTGCACACCATTAGCCATGTAAGCATTCTCCAAAATTTAGGGACCAAAATAGCATTTTCCAAAATTTAGGGACCAAAATAACATTTTCACCTTAATTTAAATAGTAAAATATTGAACTAGAAATGCTGAACAACAACGTTTTTGCTCTCTATGCACTTGTAAAATTTGGACCTAGAAATTTGAGAATGAAGTATGAATATATCTACCTCCTGCAAGGCTGCAACCCAGATGCTCAATGAGTCAATTAGAAGTGTAAGAGTGGTTCTGCAAGAGAACAACTTGTACACACAATTATTTTTAAAGATAAATCACACGGTCACAAAATAATATAACAAATGAATAACATGTATAAATTTTTTAAAAGAAAGTGAATACAATTTTTTTTTTTTTTTACAATAAAAGAATACAATAAACTCATTTGATTCGATTTCCACGGTGTTTTTCTATCCAAAGGATTATGAAGTTTGATCTTATATAATGCCTTGATGTCTCCAAGTTAGATGTGTGATTGGATGTGTTTGATTTGAAATTGAAGGCTGGTGGCTTGATCTTGAACTAAATCAAAAGGAAATTGAAGGACAAATTACTACACAACTACCTTCAAAACATCTCCTTCACATAACTTAAAATCATACACCATTTTTGCTGCTTTTGATATGGCTAGGTACAGCACGAGCTCATGCTCTCAAAGGGTATTGATCTTCAATCATATGCGCCCATGCAAAAACAACTTATTTCTTGTGGTTTCTTCCAACAGTTGCTACACATGCTTTATCCTCTTTGACTAACAACATCAAAATTAACATTGGTATTTGATGGGAGGGGCGGATCTCATAGACAGCTTCTCATACAATGCCCACTTGCAAATTCCCACAATGAACTATTATCAATGTATAACTTTTTAAATTGGGAAATTAAGCGCAGAAGGATCTAGTACTTCCTTTTGTTCTTGTGTCAAAATTTTTTTTATGGTCATCTCAATCTAGTCACTACTAACTGCTACAAAAAGAAAGAGGTTTTCCGCCTCTTGTCTTGGTAGTCTCAGCTTGAATTGATTATAAGCTTTACCCACTCGAACTTGGTATTCTCAGCTTATGGTCTGAATTGATTATAAGCTTTACCCACTCTCATATGTGGAAGAGACTTCAGAGCATTTGGACAATCTATAAACAAATGCTCTGAAGTCTTTTCCCAAGCATTACATAAGATGCATTTTGTTTCCTATCTGTGAATCCTTTTACAAATAACTGACCTAGTAGGGATGCATTGATTTTTTTTTCATCCCTAAATATTTTTTAGATAAATATCATCAACGCAAACTTTTATTAAAATATTAGACTATTCTAATTTTTTAATATGATAGTAAAACAACAATGGAACAAAGATCATAAATATATGATTTCGTGTGTAATTTAAAGTTAAAATCAAATCATAATAGGTCTAGAATTTAAGGGCATAATAGTTTTTCCTGAATTAAAATGAAGGTTTTGATCAAGGTTGGTACTACAATAAGCATGCATGGGATTAAACTTGGTAAGTTTGATTGGTACTTGAATGATAAATTAAAAATCAACATAAAGCTTAATTCTCATTTTTTTTAAATGGCAAATGATTGTGGACAAGTGAACAAGGGATGATCCTAAGAGATAGTGTAGAATTTCTTTATTTAGTAAACTATTTATCCATCATTCCAACAACAGATAATCATCTCCATAGTTTTAAAAATTAATTCTAATTAGGGTGAGCCTAATCAATAAAAAATAAAATTGTACAAAGGTCATTATGATTGAAATTACACTCCAACATGTTGGGCTTTGTGTGGTGTAACATTGCTAACCGCTAAAACTAATAAGAGCATTGTAACTTTTTAGTGTTTTTTTTATTTTTATTTTTATTTTGGACACAATTTTAGCGGTAATGGTGAAACTGTGTTACATTGAAGACATCTCTTAAAGACAATTTCAGCATCAATATTGAAGATATGATTTCAAAGAAGGAATGTTTTGAAGCTACAAATTTTAGGAAAGCACACGTTACCAAATATTTTAACAATTTACTACCTCTATTTTAAATAAAAATATTGTGCAAAAGTTCCCAACCTATAACATTCTATTATTGTGAGCACAAAATAAATTTGAATCCAAAACTAGGAAAGTTACGACATTGTTCAAGGTAACTTCGGTTTATTTGGTGCCACAATTTTTTCAACTGTCCATATGGAACAACGAAACCAAGTGCACAACAAATCTAAATAAGTAAAACCTTCTTAAAGATTATATCATAGTTCTCTTATAAATTTAACCAAGTAGGCGATAAGTTGGCACGGCAAACAAGTGCTTGGCTCTTCGCATTGCTAGCCCAAACTTCTCACTCATGTCCAAGTCATTAGGCAACATGCCACTAGGGAGCACCCAGTGAAAGCAATGTAGTAATTGAGCTAGAACATATTTAACGGTTGTAAGGCCTAGATGCATTCCGGGGCACCCTCTGCGACCAGACCCAAATGGGATAAGCTGGAAGTCATGTCCTTTGAGGTCTATACTACTATTTATGAACCTTTCAGGGTAAAATTCTTCCACATTATCAGACCACACACAAGGATCTCGTCCAATAGCCCAAAAATTTATTATTATTCGCGATTTCTTGGGGACATAATATCCATTAACCTCAATGTCCTCCATGGATTCATGTGGGACTAGTAATGGTGCAACAGGATTTAGTCTGAAGCTTTCCTTCACCACCATATCCAAGTATGGTAATTTTGCCAAATCAGTCTCCTCCACCATCCTATTCATTCCAACTACACGTTCTAGCTCCTCCTGTACATGTTTCATCACTCGTGGATACCTCAAGAGTTCAGAAAATGTCCACTCAATCGCAGCAGCTGAAGTGTCATATGCACCCGAAATCATGTCTAGTATGATAGCCTTGATATTTGTTCGATCAATAATGTATACTTGCTCATCATGAGGATTCATGGGTTGATTCATCAAAGAAAGCAGCGTGTCTATAAAGTCTGTTTCACGATCTTGTTGACCACTACTAGGAATTTTTTCATGCTCCTTGATGATATTCTCCAAGACTATGTCCATAGCCTTGCTACATTTCTTCATTCGTCGTGTCAATCCCTGATAGAAATAAATAGCTTGAAAATCACAAAGCTAGCGATACCATTTCGCAAATTTTACTGAAAATATACCTATCAAATTGATGTGGTAACTACACATCCATGTAAATGGTGCTACATTAGTTACTCAATTCTAGACGTAACCAAATTGTCACCTCAATTCCTTAATTGAATTTTTGTATTGGAATTTTTAAAAAATGAAGAATTATTCAATACAAAGGGAAACCAGCATGTGCATGAACATGAAAATGGTATACCAGATCCACGTAATTCATGCAAAATGCAATCCCAGTATTTGAGCTCTGTTATATATTTTTTTTTAATAATTCAATAATTAGGGAGAGGATTTAAGTTTTTTATTTCTTCATTAGAAGCATGAAGCATCAAAGTGGCTTTTTGAAATTGTGTTTTAAAAAAATGATGTTTTAATAAGTGCAGTAGAAAATTAGACTTTTTTTTTAAATACAAAATAGAAATTTTATCCTAGCCTAATCTAAGTGTATATGTGTGTGAAACTCCCTCTTGGAGATTTAAACTCCAGCCCTTGCCCCCCACACTCCACAAGTACTTATACTTATGGAGTGACTAACGCACAAAGGGTGTGCGATTGTAAAATTAGACTTTTTGAAAAGTAGATTGGTAAAAGTTATTAAAAATGCATTTATCAAATTGCAATTTGAGGTGTAAATTACCAAAATAGGCAAACTATATATTGGGTAATTCTTTCATAATTATGGTTTCACCTTCTTATTAATAATAATAATAATATTAATATTTTAGTTTGTCTTAGTTATTATTTTTATTAGTGTCTTAATTATTTATAATATTAATTAATTATTTAATCTTTCATCATGACAGAGTACAAAATGATAATGCAAAAAAAAAAAAAAAAAAAAAAGATCAAATGCATACCAATAATCAAGTTTTTATTGTACCACATTATATTAAAAAAAATGGCAACTACTAATAAAACAACCATCTTGGAGTCTATCTCTATTATTCTATTGAATTTAATTTTTCTTGGTAAAGATAAAACTAGATGCTTTTTTTTTTTTATCATTATTATTGATTAATGCAACCGAGCCTGTGAATCCAACTGGGAAATCTAATGTACAGTATATAAGTTATACCTAAAATCTAAAAAAATCAATTTTGAAAAAAAAAGAAAAAAAAAGTAATGTTTAAAAAAATATTAAACCCACATACTCACTAAGTACAAAAGTAATATTAAACCCACAAACCTTATCAACAATAAATCCACTCCACCAATAGGTAGGTGACACCTCACCCACTCATATTTTCTCCAATCAATTAGGTTCCATGCTTCTAAATTTTTTATAAAAGAAAAAAAATTATATAAAAAATTTAATTAGGTTTCATGCTTTATCACTCATGAATTTAATATACAAAATTTAACTTTTGTATATTGTCACGTGGATGATTATATCCTTTTAGCCATTACATAGGCAACGTTCATAGCGTAGTGTTCTAGAAAGAATACAACCGCATTTTAAAACAAAAAAGTAGAAACATAAAGAACAATGCAAAGACTACAACTACCCACATCATTTTTGTCACAACTCGTCACTTAGCGAGGTGTGGGTGATAAAAGTATGGAGTGATAAAAGTATAGACTGATATGGAACAATCATTTTTTCTCTATTACTTACAACTTGTCACATAACAAATTGTGGCAAACATATAGTTGTGATCTAACATTTTTCAAATATAAAATACGCAGAAAAACGTCATGTTCATCTTATGATTCGGTACCTTGAAATCAGAATAATCATTTCTTTTCTTTTCTTTTTTCTTTTCTTTTTTTCCTCTAAGAATTATCATTTACTCCACAATAATGTCAGTACTATAAATTTTGTCACAACTATCCTATGTGATAAACTGAGTAACGAAGAAAAAATCGTGGTTTATGTTATAATAACGAACTACCAAGCACATTACGTCAAATAGAACAATTGTGACAAAGCATGTGTGAAGTGTGTGGTATTGTTTACTCCATAAATATGTGTGGCATTGAAGTCCAAATTTGTGGATGGACCCAAATTTATTGAACCAGCTATGGACATATATGCTCTGTCAATTGCAAATATTGTAGTCTTGTGGAATTGGAATAGGGTGGTAGAAGATAAGATTAGATTATTACTTATCAAAGTGTAAGGAATTAAAATAAGAAAAAAAAAAAAAGAGTAGGAATTGTAGAGAAAGGGAAAAAAAGTTAAAAAAAAAAAACAATATAATTCTAGAAATGATTGGCCATGTGATTTTCAAGCTGGCCGTTTGAATATCACTTATTTTGCTAAAAACTGAAAATTGAAAACACTGTAACAAAATAATTTTTAAATGTATAAAAGTACCGTATGACCAATTTTGCTGAAAAAAGAGATTTATAAATTCTGTGAACAGAGCACAGAACCGACTGTAAAAGCTAAAACGCGCTTCAAAAAAAAATGTCAAAACGCAGACACAACAAAAATAATCAGTATCCAATCGGATACTAAACATGTTTTATTTTTCTTATTCCACAACCATAAAGTTTAAATAGAAAAATATATCATCAAGGGGAGTGGGTTCAAGATGCAAGATCTGGGGTGTATCTAAGTATTTCTAAATAAGTTTTTTTTTTTTTTTAATATTCTGTAGAATTATTTTAGAAAAATTTTGATATTACTTTTAGGATTTTTTTTTTAATAATTATAAAAACTAAACTATTTTATTAGTTAGCTAAGGTTTGAAACTATTTTGGTATCTAACAACTCGAGTCTGTCAGAGTCGATTTTACTGTAGCAAATCGAGTTTGGGAGAATCGATTTCTTTGTGCTGGTAAAGCTGAGGTGGATAAAACATTCACGTGGAACTCGAGTCTTAAAAACTCGATTTCCTATTACCATCTTCTTCCTTCGTTCCTTTTCTCTCTTTTTTTTTTTTTTTTTTTTTTCTCCATTTCTGGTCCTGTTCACCATCTTCTTCCCTTTGTCTAAGCCCCTAAAAACCCAAGCCAGTTCTTCCTTTTTCATCTAAATCCATTTCTCAAAATCCCAAACCCAAACCACAACCTCAATCGGAGCAAAAATCCAAATTCACAAATCACGGTTTCTTCCTGCGTTGGTGTTTTTCTGGGTTTCTGCGTTGGTTTCTGGGCTGCGTTGCTGTGATTTCTTCCTGCGTTGGTGTTTTCTGCATTTCTGCATAGCGTTTTCTGGGTTTTTGGGTTTCTGCGTTGGTGTTTCTAGGTTTTTGCATAGCATTTTCTGGGTTTCTGCATAGCAGTGTTTCTGGGTTTTTGCATAGCATTTTCTGGGTTTCTGCTGCACAGCGTTTTCTGGTTTCTGCGCATGGCATTTTCTGGGTTTCTGCACAACTTTAGATCTTGTTTTCTAGAGCGTTTTCTGGGTTTCTGCATAACACTGGATTGTGTTTTCTGGAGGGAACTCGAGTCTCTAAGACTCGAGTTCCACCTCAATTACGCAACTCATGGAAATCAAGTCTCTTGAACTCGATTTGCTACAGTAAAATCGAGTCTAACAGACTCGATTCGTTACGTACCAAAATAGTTTCAAACCTTAACTAACTTGTTAGGTTCTAAAAGTTTAGAACAATTGGCAAATCGTGAACACAAACTTGTCTAGATATAGATCTTAGAGTCTATAGGTTTTATTAGACAATGCTCAAGGTGATTCAAGTCAAGATTCAAGAACATGTAAGCTGCAGAAAGAAGAATTCAGAAATTGCCTGGTTCGATCGATCGAAAGACAAGCTCGACCGATCGAGAATTGTATCTGCAAAATTTTAAGTTGGCCCAAACAGCAGTTCTAGCCCATTAAGGATTAGGGTTTCAAATCTACTTCTCCCACTATATAAAGGAAACCCTAAGCACGTTTTTTACAATGCTTTTTAGAGAGAGAAGAGTGTGCCTCTTTTGTATTTAGGGTTTTGTTCCTAAAACATCTCTTATAACTACTACCGGTGTTGTTCCTTGAAGAATCTCAAGATCCGGTATTGCTGAAGTTGCTGCCTTCTCTAGTCATCAAAGGTGCTGATGATCTAAACCTTCAAGGGTGGTCTTGGAGTCACAAACAGGAGAGTTTGTGTTGCTAAACCTTTGAGTGGGATCTCAAAGTTACAAGTTTGGGTGTTTGTGTTTTGTAAAGATTAAAGAAAGAAGGAGTCCGTGGTCTCGGAGCTGTCACGTGGTCGTGGTAGTAAGTTTCCTATACTTTGTAGCAATAGGATGCTAATGGTCTAAGTCGCTATTGTGTAAACTTCAATTCTTTCTAGTGGATTTGCTATTTTACCTTGAGGATAGCTAGGTTAAATCCTCCCCAAGTTTTTTACCGGTTTGGTTTTTTTGGGTCATCATATTTTTGTGTTCTTTATTTTTTTGCTGTTTTACTTGATATGATTGTTATTGTTTTAACCTAGATTTGAATAATAAATCTAAGTATTCACTTGGTTAATTAATTAGATTAAACAATCTAGTTTTACAGGGGTCTAAACAAACTTACATAACTAATAAAAAAAGTTTGCCTTTTATAGTTATTTAAAAAAAAATCCTTACTTTTATAAAAAAAAATATAAAACACGGTCAAAAAAGTCAATAGCATTTTTATTTTCCTATAAAAAAAACATTCTAAAATTATTTGCTAAACACATCCTTTAACTTTTCCAATGAAAAAAAAATAATAATAATAGAGCAAGCCGATTTTAGATTTGGCTATAAATGGAAGAGGGCAAAGATTAAAAGCTAGTAAATCAAGCCAAACTTCATAATCCTCCTCCAAATACCATGGTCACTTCAGCTAACCATAAAGATGCAATAAGACTCGGATAAAGTTGAATCGATAGCAACTTACATACCTGTAGATCAAGTGCCCCAAGGTAAGGCACATAATCAGCTAGATTGAAAGCCCCCGCCAAGCTTAAGCCCTCCTCAATAAGCGTTTTCAAGTCGAATCTATCATCACTACTTCGCCCAAATATCATTCTACATGTAGTTTCCTCATTAAGTTCGCACACTTTCCCACTAAGGTCCACGACCTCATGCGCCCCCGCGGCTTTTTTCAGTGACTGCACTAGTGATCCTACCTCCGCCTTCCTCACAGGTGCAAATGAATCTATTTTTGAAACACTAAGAAGTTGCAACGTACATAGTTTCCTAATGTTGCGCCAATATGAACCATACTCGGTGAAAGCCATGCCCTTGGTACCATAAGACAAGTACTCAGAGACTTGGAGTTTAGGTCGGCTAGCAAAAATGGTGTCATGGGTCTTTAAAAATAGCTCAGCAGCTTGAGGAGATGAGACCACTATAGTTGGTACATGGCCAAGCCGTAATGACATGATGGGTCCATATTTTTTGGCTAAGCTATGGAGGGCACGGTGTGGGTGACTACCTAGCATGTGAAGGTTACCGATGATTGGTAAGGAACGAGGGCCCGGTGGCAGTTGAGGCCGATTTTTGTGGCCGTTGGGCCGAGATAGGATGTGTATGAATGTCCAGATGGATAGTAGAAGGAAAATAGCTAACGTCAATGGAGACATTTTGGGAATTGAGTTGAGGAAGGTAAGGGACTGAAGAGGTCTTTGTAAGTTTGTTACTGGGTTTAGGCCTTTAGGGTCTCTTTCTATCTTTTGCTTTCTTTTTTATACACCTACTCTTTTAATTTATTGCGTACCTGTACCCCCGTTTAAAAAAGAAGTGAAAGTCTACCTACCAAAAAGCTGCGAACAAATCAATGAATTTATGTGGTTTGTCAACCTTCCAGATGGCTAATATATAAGTTACTAATTTTAAGTTTTGATTTTAAATTTTATTTTTTCGTTCTAGTTTTTGCTAATTTTCAATTTATTTTTATATTAATTTATTTTTTCATTCTCAGAGTAGTAGCTAATATATATTTATAATTTTATATTGAGTTTTACACTTGGCAGAAGCTGAACATATTAGTTTGGGATGGACTTGCTCATCGGAAAAACAATTCGGAATAGACTTAATTACAATTTTTAATATTTTTAATAGACTATATAAAATATTTATTAATTTAATAATAAAATAATGATAAACATAAAAAGACACACTAATTCTAACCAATACCAAAATATCCCCTCTTTTATGGCCAAATCGGCTTCATTGACTCCCAGATGGGAGATATTATACAGTTGTTTAGTAGATTATACCACTTATTTATTATTTTATTACAATTTTTTTATTTATTTAAAATTACTGTATCAAGAATCAATTTCTGATTAGAAAAATTTTTTAATTTAATAATTTTAAACAAATAAAATCTTTTAGTAAAATAATGTTCTATCATCTCACTTATCCACTGCAATCTTATAATTTCTCCTCCGGATGGGTACAATAATTGTGTGGCCAAATTCAACAAAAAAATCCCATCATATTGTCAACTCAATCTCACCAGTCGGCAGTCACTTGCCCTTCAAATTTTAGAATTGAAGCCTTAAATATTTGACTATTCTACTAAAAGAAAATCCCAACATAATTTTTAATTTATTTTTTACACGCCCATAACAACATGCAAATTACTGTTGTGACTTGTGACCAAAAAAAAAAAAAAAAACACAAAAAATGGTACCAAAAAAACCCAAAAATAAAAACTCCATTGGCCCATTGCTCAGCCCATACCTTTCCAGACACTAACAAAACCCCCATTTTTCCTTTTAATAAATTCTAAATCAAAGAAGAAAAAAGAAAAACTAAAAGAACAAAACAAATCTGTGTCGTATGATTAGTATGTGTGTACCCCATAGGCCATAGCACCACCAGTTGCCACTCGGTGAGTCCGATATGTCGTCTGCTCAGTTCCAGGTCTTGCCCTAGTCCATGCTAGCGGCAACTACTGGTAGGGGTGGAGCCAGGAATTTTGGTTTGGGAGGACCAAGTTGCAACTCTAATATATTTATCAAGACAACTCCCCTCATGCACATACACTCGCCTTTTTATTATATACACACACTTTTTTATTTGATTAGTTATATCTATACACACACCAAACAACAACAAAAAAAGCTTAGTAATTTCAATCAAAATTATGTTTTGTGGCAATCTTTCATAAAATAAAATTCATTTTTACTATTTTTATAGTAAAATCCTTAAAAAATTTCATTTTCGATACAACTTATCAAATTTTATACTAAAGTAAAAAATCTTTTAATTGAACTAATAAAATTTTCAAAAACATAAATGATCCAAAATTTTGAGAAATAAGTTAAACTTCAAACATATTTGAAGCTATCTTGCTCTAACCCATTACGTAGTAACTAAAGAGACATTTCATGTGTAGTTTTAATGACATTATTTTTTTAATGAATCAATAACTTGTTAATTGCCACATAACTAGTTGAAAAAGATATAAATTCAAATATGTTTGGTGCCAAACTTTATCAAATACTAGATTATTTTAAATATGTTAATAGTACTATAGAAAATGAAATAGATTTTTTTTTTTAAAAAAAAGCGATTATTGCCAAAAAAACACACACACACACACACACAAATTTTCCAATTCCTACGTCTAAAGGCAACCAAAGGAAAAATACACACCAAATACAAATCCACCAAAATTTAGGCACTTAAAAGCATATCAAGTAGAAAGACCCATGTGAGATAACGTGTGGAGCTAAAGTGTGTAATTATTGGGCAACCATTGCAGGAGTGAAAGAAAAAGGGTTTGAAGGAGGGGTAGAGGGAGGAGTCCAAGAGATTCAAATATAAGGAAAATAGATTTTTTTTTTTTTTTTTAAGTGAAAGGAACAGGGTTGTAAATAAAAAGGAAAGAACCCAAATTGATTGAAACAACGCAGGTTTGGCCTTTTTGGCATGTGCTGTTGAGAAAGACCAATAGAGAAAACCCACCCTTTCAATTCTTTTCATATAATTCTCCTCCTTTTTCACATCTTCTCCAATTGGAATTTGATCGTGACCTTCTTTTCTTCATCTCTCTCTCTCTTTCTCTCTCTATCTTAAGACTTAGCGGTGGAGAAGACACGAAATAGTGTCATAGATGAGGATGAAGAATTGAAGAATCTGTGAGTTAACAAATTCCATAGTAGATAACTCAACATACTCCATAGTAGATAAACACAATTACCAAGAGAAAAAAAAATTATACATTAATCATCAGCCATTATTGGCTACTTTAAAAAAAAAAAAAAAAGTTACCTATCAAAGTCCAACCTAAGTATTAAAACAATAAAACCCTCCAATTCAACTAATTTGAACAATTTCCTCCGTAAATAGATACCCAAAGTACCAATCCGTAGACAAGAACCAACCCTGTAACGGCTCTGGCAGAGCAACGGCAGAGGGAATAAAGTTTTCCTATGGTTGGAGACTAATGGTAGTGCCGGCCCTGAGATGTCTCTCTTTTTCCCCTGCGCCCTATCAATCTCAAACAGTTTGTGTTTCTTAATAGTGATACATTATTTAACGTTCCACACCTATTCACAAATCGATGTTTATTCACAGCCCATGATAATACTATTTTCTCAATCTGGTTGCAAACATACAAACTTGATTTTCATATTCAATTTTTCAAAGTTAGGTATTTTAAAATCAGTTTTAATTTCTTTTCTTAAACAAATGAGGTTTTTTTTTCCCCTCTCTTTCGGCCAACTTTTTTTGTTTTTTTTTGGGGTTTCTTTTTATCTTTTGTCGTGAATATGTTGGCTTAACTACCTAAATGGTATAAAGGCCAAACTGCGTACATTGAATACTTTTTTGAAAGAAAAAAGAAAAGAAGAGGAAAATTGCATTAGAAAATAAAATCAAGAAGAAGTAAAACAATTAGGCTAAACAACTTGTTTGGGTAGTTGTTCTAGTGCAAAACAGTGTCAAAACAGGGCTCTTAAAATTGAATTATAATGTAATATTAGACACACTTGTCAATATATATTAAAAAGGGAATTGATGATACAAACCTTGAAACTTTTTCAGTCATTCAAAGCAACAAACATACTGCCAACAGAAGCCAATAATTGGTTAAAATTTTCAAAACCCACTACGTCTCCAACCAATCAATCTATGAATTCAATTTCTAATTCACCCATCATCCAAGTCTATGCATAACGAATTAAAATTAATAATAGCCAATACAATAGAATTAGAAGAAGACAAAAATTATTAAATGATCACCCAACAACATTGTCAAGACATTGAAAAACAAAAAACAAATTGAAACCTTAACTATTTTAATTAATATCTATTATCTGTTAATCATGTTAAAGAATAACTTACCCAAACCTATGCCTCAATCATAAGCAAATTTTAATTCATAATTGAAAACTTTACTGGAATACTCAAAACGAATTTAACCCAAATATCCAAAAGAAACACAAATAATTGATATTAAAAACCATTCTAAACCAAATTTCTTACTCAAAACCAATCAAAGCCAAAACCTGAACGCAATCCCATCCTATTTAATCAAAATACCCAGACCTAAATCATATTTAAACCAAATTTAAAGAACCTAAACCAAAACACAATACAATTTCACAATAGTACACCTACCAATTAGCACTATTTTTGGTAGGGATAGAACCCAAAACTATGTCATATTTCATTCCCAGATCTAAGAAATAAGGAAAGAAAGGAAGAGAAAAAAAACTTTACCAGTGATAGTTCTAACAATCTGATGGTAAGCGCTTGTATATCTTTGTGCCTATAGTTTCGGTGGTCAGAGTATGGCAAGGGAATGGGCGGTGGCAAGAAAACTGATGGTGATGGCCGGCCTTTAGTTATTTCTATCTTGGTGTGGCTTACGATTATAATCTCTTTTCTCTCGATCTCTTTTCAGTGGCGGCTCCAAGAATTTCTTCCAGGGTGTTCCTCAATAAACAAAAATTACACAATCTAATAAAAAAAAAATTTTATATATTGACAACAACAATAAAAAAACACGGAAATACATAAAATTTACAATTGTCTTCTACGAGTTTTCATATTTTGAAATCGTTGCATAATAGTCTCATTATCAATGCTACGAGCTACATCTTTTTCAATATACACAATCAAGCAATCATTCACCCACTGATCTCCCATTCGATTGCGCAGTTCATTCTTTATATATTTCATTGCAGTTCATTCATACACAATCAAGCAATTATTAATTATTGTTGTTTAGTTGTTTCATTAATTTTTTTGTCTTTTATTAATTATTTTTGTTTCATTAATTATAAAATTATTAATTGTTGTTTAACCTAACATAATTTAATTTGTTTGTCTTTTATAATGTATTGGTTTATTAATTATTATATTGATTTAATTATTGTTGTTTAGCCTAACAATAAATTATATTGCTTTAATTTATTATATTGTTTAGCCTCATATGCATATTACACTAAAAGCACTAAAAGAACCACTTATATGCACATTATTTACACATAATGTGTAACACAATAATTAAAACTCTAAAACTGTGCAATGTGCAGCCCGGCCCCATCCCATGTGCGCCCACTGCCCATTTACCCCCACCCCACTCAACACACAAGCACGCCTCATGATGCTCCCTGCCAATTAGAAAATTTCACAATGACACATTACACTAAAAGACAAGCAATATTTCACCAACACCAACATACTACACACACCAACACAGCACCAACAGATAAGATAAACAGAAAAGGCGTAAAGCCAAATTCAATTTTCAAAAAGTAAAGAACAGACAAAATTGAATAAAGTTAAAGACAATTCGGCCAATAAAAAAAGAGAGAGAGTAATTGAGTTTTAGTTGGTAGTTGTCTTAAAGAATAAATAGAGAGAGAGAGTGAGAGTCATTTTACTCCTTTCAATATTTTCAATTTTTCATCTTTTCAGTTCATAGTGTGAGAGTTAGAGGGAGACTGAGAGACTGAGAGAGAGTCTGAGAGAAAAAGAGAAACCGAGCGAGTTAGCTTAGAAAAAAAAATTAAATACCTTGAGGGAGGGAGGGTTTGAGGGAGCACCGGAGCTGACGAGGGAGCACCGGAGCGCACTGCTGCAGCAGCCGAGCAGCGAGCAGGGAGGCGGGGCCGCGAGAGGCTGGAACTGGACTGGGCACGAGGAGCGGATGAGCCGGCGGGCTTGCGATCTGCCGATCTGGCACTGGCTAGTGGCGATCTCCTCTCCGATCGAGCGATCTCCTCTCCGATCCGATGGCTAGTGGCGATCTCCTCTTCTTGGCTTGGATGACCTCTGTCTATCTTTAGGTTAGGCGTTGGCTTAGTGATTTTTTTTTTTTTTTTTTTTTTGATAAAGCCTTTAGTGACTAGGAGAATTCGTGGGTTTGAGCCTTAGAGGCGCTGCGCTGCTCTGTTTTTTTTTTTTTTTTGGGTGAGAATCTGTGGGTTTGTTTGTAATCTGTTGGCACTTGGGCTTTGCCGTGGGCTTGTCTTTGTTACAAATTTTTTTTTTTTTTTTCAGATTTTAGTTCAAATTTGTTTTTTGGGCTTTTTTTTTTTTTTTAAGCTTTGCTTGATAGTAGAACAAATAAATTTTTTTTTTTTTTAATTTGAGGATGTTCCTAATTTTGTGTTGAGGGTGTTCCTAGTATAGAGCATATATAAATTTTTTTTATTATATATAAAAAAAAAATTTTTCAGCTCAGGGTGTTCCTGGGAACACCCTGAGCTGTACGTGGTGTAAAATTTAGATTAGATGAGATACATGGCGTAAAATTAGACACTAATTGAATTCCAATTGAAAATTTAATTGGATTTTCTCTCAGTTTTACCTATTATTATATATATAGATTAGATTTAATAGATATAAGAGCAATTTTTACAATAAAAAATAGAATTGTAAAAAATAATGTTATGTCTCTATAATTATTAGACCAATTTTTTTTAAGAGGATCATTGGATTAAATCAAATATTTGGGAGGGCCAACTCTTACTTTTCTAGACTAAATTTTGAAAACATTAAAATAATTGTATATATTTTAAAAAAAAATTCAAAATTTTGGGGGTGCCATGGCCCCCCTACCTTTACACATAGCTACGCCCCTGACCACTGGTATCTCTCCTTTTCTCTTTCTCTCGCGCTCTGGGTATCTCGTTGTTGTGCCACTCTATATTTTTTTTAATAATAGCACATCACAAAACTCACAGCCACAACCCCAAAATCAATCACCATCTCCACCATAGCCAAAACTACCAAAAGACCCCTTTCCCATACCTCGAATAAACCAGTTGATGGATGTGACCACGGGCCATCCTCAGGTAAGCTTTTTAGACGCCTTCCAAGGGTATTACCAAATCCTGTTAGCTCTAGAAGATCAAGAGAAGACCGCTTTCGTCACGCCCATCGGGAACTACCACTATAAGGTGATACCTTTTAGGTTGAAGAACGCGGGATCCACTTACCAAAGGATGATGATCAGGATGTTCGAACCACAATTGGGTAAGAACATAGAAGTATATATAGACGACATGGTGGTGAAGAGCAAGAATGTGTCCGACCACGTAGAAGACCTCAGAGGCGTCTTTGAAATTCTGAGAAGGCATAAAATGCACCTCAATGCCTCCAAGTGTTCATTTGGAGTAGGATCAGAGAAATTCCTGGGCTACATGGTCACCCACAAGGGGATCGAAGTCAACCCCGACCAAATCAGAGCTGTTAACAGCTTACAGCCACCTCGAAATCCTAAAGAAGTTCAGAAACTCATTGGAATGATCGCCGCACTGAACCGATTTATTTCTCGATCGGCGAATAGGTGCAGACCATTTTTCCTCCTAATGAACAAGTGGAGAGGGTTTGAGTGGACCAAGGAGTGCGACTCGGCCTTCCAACAGTAGCTCAAGGAGTACCTCTCTCGGCCACCAATCATGTCCAGCCCCGAGGCCGACGAGGTCTTGTTCACCTACATCGCTGTGGCATCGCATGCGGTAAGCCTAGTGCTGATACGTGTGGATGATGGGATACAAGGACCAGTTTATTATGTAAGCAAGTCTTTGCAAGAAGCCGAGATTCATTACTTGCCACTGGAGAAGGCCATCTTGGCGATGGTCCACACCACACAAAAGCTCCCCCACTATTTCCAGGCTCACACGATTATCGTTCCGACACGACTCCCACTCAGGTCCGTACTTCGAAGTGCTGACTATACGGGGAGAATTGCTAAGTGGGGAATGATTCTAGGGGCTTTTGACATCAAGTACATGCCCCGCACCTCCGTCAAGGGCTAAGTCCTCGTAGATTTGGTGGCTGAGTTCGTCGAACCCTCGTTAGAAGGAATAGCCGTGGCATTTGACACTGATGAAAAGTCAGTCGGCATGGTGTCCCTCGAAGGGCCTGCTTGTTGGAAGGTGTGCATTGATGGGACGTTGAACCAAAGAGGTTCCGGAGTAGGGCTAGTCCTGACTTCTTCCAAAGGGCTCGTTATCAAAAAGGCACTGAGACTAGGCTTCTCGGCCACGAATAATGAGGCCAAGTATGAGGCCCTACTGAAAGGGATGTCCATGGTCGAAAAACTTGGCGGAAAGAGGGTGAACATATACTCTGACGCAAGGCTGGTCGTGGGCCAAGTAAACGGAGAGCTGGAAGCAAGAGATGGAAGAATGTAGGAATATCTCGGCCGAGCCAAACTCCTATAGTCCCATTTTGACTCCTTCATCTTACAGCACATCCCTAGAAACGGGAACACGCATGCTGACTCTCTGGCCACGCTAGCCACCTCCTCAGCTCAAAGCCTTCCTCGGATCATACTCGTTGAGGACTTGCACACGCCCACAGAGATAAAAAAGGATGCAGCCTGCGTCCACCAAGTCAGGGTAGGGCCCAGCCGGATGGACCCCGTAACACTATTCTTGAAAGATGACATCCTCCTCGAGGACAAGGGAGAGGCCGACAAGATTCGAAGGAAGGCCTCACGGTTTTGGCTGTCGGAAGACCAGAGACTGTATAGACGATCTTTCTCCGGGCCATACCTGCTGTGCGTACACCCCGAGGCAACAGAGTTACTCCTGGAAGAGATGCATGAAGGAATCTGCCGGAGTCATACCGGAGGAAGATCCTTGTCGCACAAAGCCATTACCCAAGGCTATTGGTGGCCCAATATGAAAATGAAAGCACAAGAATATGTAACGAAATGCGACCAATGCCAAAGGTTCGCACCAAACATACATCAGCTGGGCGGTGTCCTTAATCCCCTATCCAATCCATGGCCCTTCGCCCAGTGGGGCTTAGACATCGTAGGCCCTTTCCCCAAAGCCGTCGGAAATAAGAAATTCCTTCTTGTTAGCACAGACTACTTCACCAAGTGGGTAGAGGCCGAACCACTTGCAAATATCAGAGATGTAGACGTCAAGAAGTTCGTTTGGAGGAACATCGTCACCCGATTTGGGGTCCCTCATACCCTCATCTCGGATAACGGCCTTCAATTCGATAGCAAAGCCTTCAGACGGTACTACTGTAACCTTGGGATAAAAAATCGTTACTCCATTCCCGCTTACCCCCAGGGGAACAGGCAAGCCGAGGCTATAAACAAGGCCATAGTAAATGGACTCAAGAAGAGGCTGGACGACGTGAAGGGAAAGTGGGTGGAAGAACTACCTCACATCCTCTGGACATACCGGACTATACCACGAAGGTCAACGGGGGAAAATCCTTTCTATTTGACTTATGGGGCCGATGTCGTGATTCCGCTGGAAACTGGCTTCCCAACATTAAGAACCACCTGTTTCAATTCAAGCATTAACGACGAGTTGCTGGAAAAGGGTCTAGATCTGATAGAAGAGCGAAAGGAAAGTGCAAGGGTCCAATTGGCGTACTACCAAAACAAACTCAAACAAGGTTACGACGCCCATGTGAAGTTAAGGCCCTCAGCAACGAGAGACCTAGTGTTGAGGAAGGTCGTGGGCAACACCAGAAACCTTGCCTGGAGAAAGCTAGGACCAAATTGGGAGGGTCCTTATCGCATCACTTCGGTGGCGGGCATAGGTGCATACTACCTCGAAGACTTGGATGAAAAAACTATACCACACCCATGGAATGTAAATAACCTAAAAATGTACTATTATTAATGAAATTTCCCTTTGTTTCTTACCTGTCTGTCATTTGGCTGATTCGCAACACTATGTTACATCTTATAAGTGTTCAAACAGAACCTAAGTCAATAGTGAGTCCTCGGACTCCGTTCTTAGGGGAAATTAACACTACGTTACATCTTATAAGTGTTCAAACAAAACCTAAGTCAATGGTAAGTCCTCAGACCCTGTTTTTAGGGAAAATTAACACTAAGTTATTCTTATAAGTGTTCAAAAAGAACCTAAGTCATTGGTGAGTCCTCGGACCCGTTCTTAAGGGAAATTAACACTACGTTACATCTTATAAGTGTTCAAACAGAACCTAAGTCAATGGTGAGTGCTCAGACCCCGTTCTTAAGGGAAATCAACACTAAGTTATTCTTATAAGTGTTCAAACAAAATCTAAGTCAATGGTGAGTCCTCGGACCCCATTCTTAGGGGAAATTAACACTAAATTATTCCTATAAGTGTTCAAATGGAACCTAAGTCAATGATGAGTCCTCGAACCCCATTCTTAGGGGAAATTAACACTAAATTATTCCTATAAGTGTTCAAACAGAACTTAAGTCAATGGTGAGTCCTCGGACCTCGTTCTTAGGGGAAATTAACACTAAGTTATTCTTATAAGTGTTCAAACAGAACCTAAGTCAATGGTGAGTCCTCGGACCCCGTTCTTAGGGGAAATTAACACTACGTTACATTTTATAAGTGTTCAAACAGAACCTAAGTCAATGGTGAGTCCTCGGACCACGTTCTTAGGGGAAATTAACACTAAATTATTCCTATAAGTGTTCAAACAGAACCTAACTCAATGGTGAGTCCTCGGACCCCGTTTTTAAGGGAAATTAACACTAAGTTATTCTTATAAGTGTTCAAACAGAACCTAAGTCAGTGGTGAGTCCTCGGACCCCGTTCTTAGGGGAAATTAACACTACGTTACGTGTTATAAGTGCTCAAACAGAACCTAAGTCAATGGTGAGTCCTCGAACCACATTCTTAGGGGAAATTAACACTAAATTATTCCTATAAGTGTTCAAACAACACCTAAATTAATGCTGGGTCCTCGGACTACGTGGTTGGGTGAAATTAATACTAAGTTACTTCATACGCTTGTACTTTGCGAGATTATTTAGATTTATAGACAGTACTGTATTAGTGCTAGCAACAGTAGACTTCAAAGCACAATAAGAAAGAGTACAGTGAACTAGAGGGTAGAACGTTTCCATTAAACATAAAAAGTGGGTACACTGTTTTTCAGGGGCGAACCACCCTTACAAAAGATATAAAATAAAACTCCTACATCTAAATCTTTGCCTGAAGGTCCTTGGAATCAGTAGCCCTAGGAGGCACATCGCCTGCTTTGGGTTCAGCCTCGGCATCCTTGGCCTGGGAAACTACCTTGCTGATAGTGAGCTCATCTTCAAAGGGCTGGGCCTTCAGTGGAGGTTGGCCCTCCTTGCCCACCTCAACCCCCTTGGAAACCTTGGCACTAGTAGTGGGGGCTTCGGTGGTAAGGAGTAGCTCAGGGTCAGCAACTTTTCTAATCTCCTCCGGGAAGAAAACACTTTCGGCCCTCCTGAGCTCCGAGTTTGCAGGAACTCCCGCCTGGTCCATGGCTACTCCCCAGGACTCAGTGCAGTAGTCCATGCACACCACGGCCACCTCCTCGGCAAGCCGCTTCTCCGTGTCATGCACGCCCCGCTCGTACAATGCCTCCACCGCGGCCTCAGCGGCTTCCCTGGCCACCCGAGCTGCTTCTTTAGCCTTCTGTAGCTCGGCCATCAGGTCAACAACCCTCTGTTTCTCTGTGGCCAAGTTAATCTCTGTTATGTGCAGCTATTGGCGCTGGTCCTCAGCTTGCCTCTCCGTCGTCTTCAGACCGGCCTAGGCACTTAGAAGAGCCTTCTTGGCCTCGTTCAGCTTTCCGGACAGGTCGGCCTTCTCCTGTCTTAATGCCCCAGCTTGCTTTTCAACCTTCAGGCGAGAGTGGGCCTCGGCTTTAACGTCGTTGTTGGTCCTCTTGATCCACTCCTCAGCCACGAAGACTTGCTGAGTGACCTGCACATTAGCAACAAGAAAATTATAAGGATCCACACGAGCACATAACTTAGCATGCAACAAAGGGGCTGGCGGGCTTACCATCGCAAGGTCTCTCTTCAAGGACAAAAAGAGGTTCGGCTGCTTGATGCGCTAGAGGCCTTCCATGTCCCTAGGAAGGAGAAGGGGCTGCTCTAAAGCCTCGGCCAAAGTACCGGCATGCTCCCTTTGGGACTCCCAAATTGTGGCGTCCCAGGGGAGAGTAACGCCACCCACCTTCAGCCGAGGGGCCCAGGTGCGCTGCACATGGCGCGAATCGACCTCCTCGGAGCCCTCCATTGACCGGTCCCTCTTGTCATAGGGGTCTTTGGACCTCTTCTGCTGCTTCCCCCCCCTTGGGGGCGGTACCTCTCCCTCCTCAAGGACCTCCACGGGCCTCTTCTTCTTCAGATTTTCTTTGGCCTTCAGTCCAGCGTCTGTAAGGAGCTGAGGCGGGGGAGGAGGCAAAGTGGAGACAACTTGGGTCTTGGCAGCCTCCTTGGAGGACAACCCCGCCCCTTTGTTTCTGCCGGCCATAAGGCCCCTCAAACCAGTTCTCTGCTTCAAATCCATCCCTTCCTCCTCCTCAGAGCTGGGGTCTGGCCAAACGAGCAGCAACCTTGGGCGATGTGCAGCCGATGATTTTTCAACCTCAGTCTCGGAGTCCGAAATCTCGACGGGCTTCTCAACGGGCTCCTCCTCCTCTTCAAACTGAAATTGGTCGATCTCGGCGTCTAAAGACGGAGGAGACGATGCTGGTTCCTCACTCAGAGCAGCTAACTGCCTATAGACGAGTGAGGGAGGCATAGTGACTGGGGGAAGGTCCTTGTTGGCCAAAAATTTGGGCCTGGACATGTCTATTCGGGCGAGCTTGGTACTACCCACTCTAATGGCTTGGCTGATGTCCTGGAAATCCCGAGACAGAGGCTGGTAACCCAAGATCAAGTGAGCGGCGCCTAGTTGTCCGTCCTCGCTCACAAACACTGTCAGTTCGTTTAGACCCCTTAAACCCAACAGATTAACCTAGAGAATTAGCCAAGTGATTAACTTAGATAATTTAATTAAAACTAGGTTAACACAATTAAGCAAAAATAACAAAGCAGCGGAAAATAAACAACACAAAGATCTGATGACCTAGGAAACCACATCGGTAAAAACCTGGGGAGGATTTGACCTAGCTATCCCCAAGGTAAACTGAATCCACTATGAAAGAATCGAAGTTTACACAATAGACTTAGACCACTAACATCTTATTGCTACCCAAGTGTAGGAAACTTACTACCATGACCCCATGATAGCTCCGAGATCCATGGACTCCTTCTTTCTGGAATTCTTCAGCAAATCCACAAGCGCACCTGCTTGTATATCTTTGTGTTCTCTTGATTCTGCAACTGTATGATTTACACAACTCTTGACATCAATCTCAAGTTTGTAAACCCTAAGTGTATGTGAAGGTAAACACCTCTAGATCTCACAGAGAGATTCACAAACACAGCAAAACAGAACTCTAAAAACGTGGCTAGGGTTTTCCCTTTTATACTTAGGGCAAAACATAAAACCCTATACATTAAAACGGGCTTGGGCTGAGTTGGAATTTTCTGCAGAAAAACGTTCTGCACGATTTTTGATCGATCGAGTCTAATTTTCGATCGATCGAGTCACACAGAAAGTGAACAGTACTTCTGCATAAAAACTCGATTCCAACTTTACAATAAGACCCATACTTTGAGCAAGTCTAACACACGACTAAACATTGTTTTGATCATGGTTTGCCAACATACAAATTGAAGTTCTAAATACATTAGATCCTAATCTTTAGAACCTAACAAACTCCCCCTTTGGCAATCCGTGACAAAACACAGACTTAACAAAAAGCTCAAAGTTACAAATTGAAATAGCCCAATACAATAAAAATAGCCACATAACAATTCAACCTAAACTACTATCTAACAGTTGCAAAGTAGACAGCAGCTTGACTGAAAGCAACCTGTATATTCCTATAACACTTAACAAACACATAAACGCATGTGTGGAAAAAAACAGGAAATACATAAATAAAAATTTCTTGATTTCACATGACACAAAATAAAGACATATATCATGAATAACATCATCAATATAAATCAATAAGCAAAGTAGTAGCATAGTGAAATAAGAAACATATACAATCAAATGTATCTCAACAAAATAAATCTCCTAAACAAGAGCTAAAAATGAGAATACACAGTGAAGCATCTAGATACAATCTAATAACTCCACAAGCTCCGCAGTATCACTACCAAGTAAACAAAAACTCCCCCTAAAATGTAAATCTCCACAAAAAAAAAAAATCCTAGATACAATGAACTATGTACTCCCCCTTTTTGTGACGAATTGCCAAAGGGCACTCACTCATCATCAAAAGGTGGTGGAGAAGATCGACGAGAGCTCGCCAAATCCGCTCGTAACGCACGTAGCTCATCAAGGATGTCCACCAAAAGCTGACCATGAGCCGCCTGAACGGTCACGACAGTATCAAGAGTCCGACGAAGGTCAGAAACCTCATCAAACGGTGGAGGAACATCAGCAGCAGCAGCAACAGCAGGATCAGAAGAAGTCCCAGCTGCAGGAGTATCTGTAGAAGAAGGAAGGGGTGGAGTGACACCGGAAGGCTCTACCCTTGGACGCTTAGAGCTAGCTCGAAGTTGAGCAGCCCTTTGCCTCAAAAAGGTAGCACCAATAGGAGCGACAACATGTACAGGCTCAGAAGCAGGATACTCACCAAAACCAAGAAAAAGGAGAATCCTATGAATAAAAACAGGAAAAAACAAAGCATGAACCGTAGAACTAGACCGATGAACCTCGTTCAAAGAACAAAGGAACAGATGCGGAAAACTGATAGGAGCATCAGTGACCAAGGCATACAAAAAGACACACCTCTCAAGAGGAATGGTGTGGACATGCGAAATAGGCCACAAAGAATGACACGCTATCCTAAAGAAAAGATAGTGCAGCTCAGACAGCTCAGCAGAAGTGATCCGAGGATCAGAACCCCACTGGATAGAAGACCCAGTGATGTAGGACAAGACGTCATCAAGGGGTGGAGACTCCTCGTAAGGAAAAACGGGATGGTCCACAATGGGCACCCCAAGAGCATCAGACATTACCGAAGGGGTAATGCGATACTCCACACCACGTAACCACACCTTTACTAAGGTGTCGTTATCGTAGACATGAATAGAGAGGTTCGAATAGAACTCTCTAATCAAGGTGGCAGGAGGAGGAGAATGCTCATACTCGAGCAAAGGTAACCAACCCCGACGTGAAAAGTTACGACGCACCTCAGGATCCAACTCATCTAAGATAACCCTTCGCTCAGCCCAAATCTGACGCCTAAGGTTCAAAGTCTCATAAGCGACTTGGTTTGACTCACTAGGAAACCTCTCAGTGTCAAAGGAAGGAAAAGGATCAGAAGTTCTATGGGCTCTAGTTTTCCTAGGCATAGTGCTAAGGAAAAGATAGACACAGAAAGAAAAGAGTAAAAACAATACCAAGGACAGACTGCAAGTTAGCACAGCAAAAAAAATAGAATATAACAATTCTATATGATGCATGAGCATGAACATAACATCATGCATGTACTAATGCAGTGACATGTTCAATTGTGATCCAAATTAACAAAATTGGCTTGAGCAAGCAATATTTATCAAAAATACCCAATTTGAAAAACCCTAATTTTCAAAACACAACAAATTGATAAATTAATCAACACAACAATCAATTAACTCAATATAATGATCAAATTAATCAATCAAACAAGCCAATTTTATCAATTTCAATCAAATTGAACAAAATCCCCAATTTACTCAATTACAAGCCCTAGAATTTCAAATTTTCTTCAAAACACCATAATAATCAAATTAAACCACATGATGTGCTTAGGTAAGGTGTCCCCACAAAAACCCATAAAGAATTTGAGAAAAAAAACATTTAAAAACAATCCCAAAAATACAAAAATTCTAAATGCCAAAAATACCCAAATATGCATGAAAATAATGCATGAAATTAGAAAATAAATGCAAAGGAAAGAGTATATAGGTCTTACCAGCAGAGGGAGAGAGAGATTGTAGCAAAAAAGTTGGAAGAAGGCGACAAAATCTCCAAAAAATATGCTGACCGGTTGGTAGGAAGACAAAAGAGTTTGAAAAAGTTTTTGAAAAGTGAAAAGTCACGTGGAAAAGGACCTTTTTTTTAAAAACTGTCATCCCGAGTTTCGATTGATCGAAAGTTACACTCGATCGATCGAAATTACCTTCGATTGATCCAAAATAAGCTTGGATCGATCGAGCCAACCAGAGAGTTTTCTGAGCATTTTAAAACATTTTCGATCGGTCGAAAATCAGTTTCGATCGATCGAAATTCTGGAAAAATCATATTTTTGAAAAAACAAACATTTTAGATCAAAAACTCCTCAAAGCAACAGATTTTAAAAATCAAATGCATGAGTATGAGATGAGATGTTTTCCAAAAACACATGTATTCAACCCAGATTTCCCAAAGCATAATTTTCTCTCAATATACCCAAAAACAACAAACAAGCAAACATGTTTTGCATCAAATTCCCAAAATTCTCAAACTTGGTTGGTCAGGCCAAAAACACACACAATATCATGTACACAATTCTAGCAAAGAATAGCTTGTGTAGTGTGTGCAACTAGCATAAGCTTGAGAAACATGTGAGGTGATATACACATAGAGATCAATCACAATTTCTACAAAATCCATCACATGAATTTGAAAGAGACTATCACTTAAAGAGTTACATCCTATAACTCCCACATCTCCTAGAATAAAAGCTTGCAATCATGTAAGTTTCTTGATTTGCCTCAATATTCAAATTTATTGATTAGAAACTTAATAAAAGCCGGGATAATGTACACACCAATTTTATTTGAATTTGCGATATTATTATAGCCCAATAATGTACACACCAATTTTAATTAGAGGCTACATCTTATGTTCTTTTTGTGCATGTGCTACACTTTCTCGAACACAAAATCTTACGATATGCACTAAGGTGTTCATGATTGGCTAATAAACAGTGGTGAGATGGTTATTTATGCCTTTCTCAATAAGTTCAAGTCCAACAATCAAAGACATAAGACTTTGAGATCAAGATCATGTGATCAACGAATATAGCATCTTCCCACACAACATGCACAACAAGACTTTAGCTAGTAAAGTGCAATAGAAATAAGTGCATCAAAGTTAAACAAGGTACATACATATGACATGTAAATTTTGATTGACCAACCTTGTCTTCAAATTCAAGGAAAAATAGCAAAACACAATTTGCAAAAAAAATTTTTTTTTTTATTAAACAAAGAAACAAACATCCTAGAATGAAATGCATGAATGTAATGCAATGCAAATCCTAGAAACAAAGGTCACAAAAGATTGAGCAATGAAGCACAAGGACCATGTCAGACAGACTCAATTAGATTGAGCCTTTTGCATCCAAGACTTCTTAGATGCAACTCTTGCATTGGAGTTATGATTCACATTAGAATTCTGAGCAACTCCAGGATTGGAATAAAGGTTTAACGCCTTTACCAATTCACTAATAAGTACCATAGGATCATGTGCTTGAGGCACAGGTACTTTAGTTTTATTTGCTCGCTTCGCAGCTTGCAACTTAAAACAATTTGGACGAATGTGTCCAGGTTTTCCACAAAAATGACAAACCCATGCAGGCTTATCATGCAATTTGCCCTTAGTAGCAGTAGACGCTCTAGAATGAGAAGCATGAAGATCAACCCTAATCTTTCTAGGTGGAGGAACATTAACAGGTTTGACAGGTTCACTCACCACGGGTTTGACAATCTCACTCTTAGGAGGTTCAGAAGAAGGAACAAATTTAGTGGAAGATGGTTCAAGTATAGAATTACTTTCCTCATAACCTAAACCAGTTTTATCAGAAGGAGACTTTTGAATACTCAACATGTGATCAAGTTTGGAGCTTGCAGACCTATTAGTTTGTTCTCTAGCAACAGATAAATCAAGTTCCAAACATTTAACTTTATCAAGTAAGAGCATGTTCTCAGTTTTCACATTATTCAAAAGCTCATTTGTATCAAACAATTTAACAAGTAAATTTTTCTTTTCAAGTTCCAAAGATGCAATTTTCTTCAAGCCTAACTCAACATTCATGGCATCCTTTGCAGCAACTTTGCAAAGCTTATTGTAGGCTTCCTGTAAATCTGCATCCTCAGAGAGTTCCCCATCAGAAGGGTTCTCTTCAACAGATATGCTTTCATTGACCACAGTGGTAGCAGTGAAAGTAATGAAGTTTCCATCCTCATCACTAGCGGATTCATTGTCGGAAACTTCGTCATCACTAAGGGTTACAGCCATAGTCTTACCCTTAGACCTCAAATAAGTAGGACATTCAGACTTTAAATGACCATACCCTTGACAACCATAACATTGTTGTCCCAAAGAATTATTAGAAGATTGACCTACTTTCTCCTTAGGTTTTTCAATGTTATTAACCTTAGTTGGTTCATTCTTCCTAAAATTTCTAGGTTCAACAGTGTTCTTGCCTCTTGCCCTTCTGTAATTATTCCTCAGAAAGTTTCTAAAGTTCTTGGCAAGATAGGCAATCTCTGTAGCAGAGAGATCATCATCAAATCCACCATCATTAACATCATCAACAGACTTAAGAGCCATTGATTTGGATTTGTTAGTCTTGGGGAGGTCAAACTCATAGGACTGAAGAGATCCTACAAGTTCATCCACAGGGATGGAGTCCACATCCTTGCTCTCAGTGATGGCAGTCACTTTGGGTCTAAAATCTTCAGTCAAAGATCTAAGAATCTTCCTAACAATTTTAGGTTGATCATAGATTTCACCCAAATTATAAGCAGAATTAACAATATCATTCAATTTAGCATAGAATTCATCAAAAGATTCATCATCATTCATTCTAATGCTTTCAAATCTAGAAGTTAATTTCTGCAACTTATTAATTTTAACTGTCTTCGTGCCTTCATGCACAGTCTGGAGGATTTTCCAAGCAATATGAGCAACCTCAACATTAGAGATTCTCTTAAATTCCTCCATGGAAACAGCATTAAAAATAGCATTCATAGCTTTGCTATTAAAAGCGGCTGCCTCCTTTTGAGAAGTTTGCCACTCACTCACAGGAGTAGTGGACTTCTCCCATCCGTATTCAACGAAATTCCAAACTCTCTCATCTATAGATTTCAGGAAAGCTTTCATCCTTACTTTCCAATATGCATAGTTGTTTCCATCAAAGTGAGGTGGAACAACAAGAGAGTGTCCGTGTTCCATGACAACAGGGGTCAAGGATCAGCTCAAAGATCAAAGGATCAAACAAAAAGCTACCCACTCTGATACCACTTGTCAGTTCGTTTAGACCCCTTAAACCCAACAGATTAACCTAGAGAATTAGCCAAGTGATTAACTTAGATAATTTAATTAAAACTAGGTTAACACAATTAAGCAAAAATAACAAAGCAGCGGAAAATAAACAACACAAAGATCTGATGACCCAGGAAACCACACCGGTAAAAACCTGGGGAGGATTTGACCTAGCTATCCCCAAGGTAAACTGAATCCACTATGAAAGAATCGAAGTTTACACAATAGACTTAGACCACTAACATCTTATTGCTACCCAAGTGTAGGAAACTTACTACCATGACCCCATGATAGCTCCGAGATCCATGGACTCCTTCTTTCTGGAATTCTTCAGCAAATCCACAAGCGCACCTGCTTGTATATCTTTGTGTTCTCTTGATTCTGCAACTGTATGATTTACACAACTCTTGAAATCAATCTCAAGTTTGTAAACCCTAAGTGTATGTGAAGGTAAACACCTCTAGATCTCACAGAGAGATTCACAAACACAGCAAAACAGAACTCTAAAAACGTGGCTAGGGTTTTCCCTTTTATACTTAGGGCAAAACATAAAACCCTATACATTAAAACGGGCTTAGGCTGAGTTGGAATTTTCTGCAGAAAAACGTTCTGCACGATTTTCGATCAATCGAGTCTAATTTTCGATCGATCAAGTCACACAGAAAGTGAACAGTACTTCTGCATAAAAACTCGATTCTAACTTTACAATAAGACCCATACTTTGAGCAAGTCTAACACACGACTAAACATTGTTTTGATCATGGTTTGCCAACATACAAATTGAAGTTCTAAATACATTAGATCCTAATCTTTAGAACCTAACAAACACCTCTAATCTTAGCAAGTTGTTGAGGGCTCGAACGTTGACAAGGCTGAGCTTCGGAGAGACGTGATCCTTGTCTGCAAAAACATCCGAAAAGAGAAGCCAAGTCAGACCAGTAGCAACTACCGCCCGAGGGGCGAGATATATAAAAAAAAAAAAAAAAACAACAACAACAGGAAACAAACAGCAATGCTTCATCTTGGAGAGCTGAGGCCCCAGCCGAGGGGGAATTATTCTGAGGTACCCCACCTGGCTTTCCCGCCCTAACCGGGCAGTGAAGACCGTCGTGCCAATCTCCAAAAACGACCAGGTAGTCGTCCTTCAAGCCTTTGTTGGACTTATGAAGGCAGGATATCAGCCTCACCTCCTCGGACCGGGACTTGAGATAGTACCCCCCCGAGAGGGCATGGCACTCATACATGTGGACAACGTTATGCCATGTAAGCTCAAGGTTCATTTGTTCACTGAGGGCATCTATACTCCCTAAAATCCTAAACATGTTGGGAGCGCACTGATGGGGACTTAACTTGTGGTTGAGCAGATAGTCTCTGGTTATCCTACCCATGGGGAGTGTCATCCCTCCCTCTAGAAAAGCAATCATTGGGATGACAACCTCGCCCGTCCCTTTATTGGTCAGAACCTGGTCCGAGGAGCAATACTCTAAACCTACTCCCCGTGGAATGCGGTATTTAACCCTAAAGCCTGCCATCCCGGACGAGGAGTCCACTAAATGTTTAAATCTACCCACGGAAGTGAAAATGAGTCACTAAGGAGCAACGTCCTATGGGAAAAGAAATCCGAGAAGCGCGACCAAGTAAAGAAACTAAAGCTTGAAGAAAATGACATTTACTGAATTAAGCTAACGAGTCGGGCCTGAAACTTTTGGGAAAACTGTCGTAGTAATCTCTTGGGGGAAGGTGTAGTAGAAGCCTAAGTTCGAGAGAGTTGGAGTGCCTGAAATCACTGGGAGACTTGAGAACGTGTAAAGTGAAGAATAACTGCTCTCACTCAAGTCTTTATATAGAGGGGGAGCGTTCGCGTGGAAGTTATCCTGCATGAATTCCAAAGGCAAATGTCAGCCGTCATATTGCCACCTGAACTAATCATTAGCCCCTCGCGGGTTATGAAGCGTCAGTCGTAATAAAGGGGCACGCTAAACGAGGGTCTCACACGCGGGAGAAGGGGAAACAAGCAATAACACTTCAAAAGGTAAGTAATAATAAATAATAAATACTAAATACTAAAAATAAACACAGATATATATATGTCAAAACCCCAATCTTCTCCTCGGACGAGAGGGAAAATTGGGTTTTTGAGGGGCTATTGTAGGGGCCAGAGCCCAGCTCTAGTGTTGGGCCTTGGGCCTGTCTGAGGAGAGGTGCCTCCTCGAATAGCTTGGTCATGGGCCGTACCCGGATCCCATTGGCTGAAGTGGGCCTCTAAAAGGCTCCAACAGCAGAAGAGCACATCGGAAGCACAAGAAGAAGCCGAAACTAGGGAACGCCTAAGGAAGAGCTACTACCTCCACATTTAATGCGCAGCAGCTACTTTTCTGGCCGCATTTATGTGGAGAAGACCCCTGAACAGTGTTGTCTTGATCACTACGACTCATGGGAGTAGGAATGGGGTGTCTGATGGGACAGGTAATCAAGTAGTGACTTGGATGGCCAACAAGTGGAAGCTCAGGATCATTCAAAGGGGAGTATATAATGTAGGGGACTCCCAAGTAATGAGGGGGGGGGGGGGGAATCTGTAAGAAGTCTTTGAGGTGAAATAGAGAAAGGACCAATCTCCTCAGACTATTCCAAGGACACTTTTCTACAAAAGACTCCTGTAATTTTCCTTTCTATATTGCCACGACAATATTGGTTTACCATTCAACTCACTGCAGCCCAGCTTTTCAACCCACTTCTCTACAAATTTATTGTTCGGGCCACTTGGGCTTGAGTTCATACATTGCATTGGGCCCAAAACTCAAACCCAGTCCCCACATCTATTATATTATAAAATCAAAGTATTTGACTTTTTGTTGATTTCATGAAAGCTTGCCACACCACCGCACACTCTTAGTGCGATGGTCACTCCACAAGTATAAATGCTTGTGAGTTGTGAGCGGCAAGAGTCGGGGTTCAAGTCTTTAGGAGGGAGTTTCACACACATATATATTTAAATATGTGTTTGAATACTGCTTATTTTGCTGACTGAAAAAAATAAAAAATATATTTTTCAATTACTGTTTATTACTGTTTAACACTATTTATTGGCCTATTACTGTTCATGGCCAATGAACTGTGCAAGAAGTGCTGAGCTGGGAAAAAAAAAAAAAAAAAAAAAAAAGCTGCACGCAAACGTGGGAAGCGCATTTGGGAGGGGGGGGGGGGGGGGGGGGGGGCTGTGGTGTGGGGAAGAATCCTATGGCTTACTCTTAACGTTCTATTGTATACTTCATCAATCACGACATACTACAAATCCTTTTTTCTTTCCACATAAACTATAAATTTTAAAATACAGAGAGAGAGAGAGAGAGAGAGAGAGAGAGAGAGAGAGAGAGAGAAGACATATTACAATCAACAAGAACAGCTAACCAAAACTAAATAAGTAAAATTTTTTAAAAGGTTATTTCGTAATTCTCTTACAGATTTAACCAAGTAGGCAATAAGTAGGCATGGCAGACAAGTGTTTGGCTCTCCGCATTGCTAGCCCAAACTTCTCACTCATGTCTAAGTCATTAGGCAATATGTCAAGGGGGAGCACCCAGTGAAAGTAATGCAATAATTAAGCTAGAACATATTTGACAGTGGTAAGGCCTAATTTATTCCAGGGCACCCTCTACGACCAGACCCAAATGGGATGAGTCGGAAATCATGTCCCCTAAAGTATATATTATTATTCATAAGCCTTTCAAGGTAAAATTCTTCCACAATATGTGACCATGCTTCAGGATCTCGTCCTATAGCCCAAAAATTTACTATTAGTCTTGATTTCTTGGATACGTAATATCCATTGATCTCAATGTCCTCCATAAATTCATGTGGGACTAGTAATGGTGCAACAAGATGTAGTCTTAAGCTTTCCTTCACCACCACATCCAAGCATGTTAAAGTTTCTATATCTGTCTCCTCCACCATTTTTTTCATTCCAACTACACCTTCTAGCTCTTCTAGTAAACGTTTCATTACTTGTGGATGCCTCAAGATTTAGGAAAAGGTCCACTCAATTGCAGTGGCTAAAGTGTCATATGCACCCAAAATCATGTCTATTATGATAGCCTTGATATTTGTTCGATTTATTATGTATACATGTCCACCCAAAATTTCATATATTATCATATCCATAATTGGTCACTGTATACACTATGGTTTTTTTTTTTTTTTTTTTTTTATTATTTATTATGGGAAGATAGAAACACTGCATATACACCAAGTTGGTAGCATAGTGTTCTAGAAAGGTTGGAAAAGAAAGAAAGCACGTTTTTTAAAAACAATAATAAAATAAGTAATAATTTAGACTACCGTAAAAAATGCCTTGGTTAACGATCATATATATATATATATATATATATATGAGTTGAGTTCAACTTACACTTATTGTAACTTTAAATAATGTTATACCATCCAATAACTTGTTATTAAATTCGTATTTCAAAAATCTTATCGTTGGATTACATGTTCTATATGTTCTTAACATGCATGTCAATTTTATGCTAATCGGATGTTATCTACCATTTCATCTATAAACTCATTTTTTATGCGTTATTTTAAATTACAAAAACTTGAATTTAAAAAATTGATTGATGACATGACTATTGATATTCAATCACCTTATAATTGTGCAAGCATGTAGAATATAAGAAGATAACGTAATCTAATAGTGGATTTATCAAAATTAGCATTCTATTAAAAAATATTGAGTAGTGTAACAATGCTTAGAGTTTACACTAAGGTCTAACTTGAACTTAACCCTATAAATATATATATATATTATATATATATATATATATATATTATGTACCCTAATTTATTGAACCATATGTTGGTATATATGCGTTGTAAATTGCAATTACTATAGTCTATGGAAGTTGATGAGCAGAGAAAATCTATCATGTATCCACCTCTTTATGAGATAGTGGATACATTTAATACCACCCTGGATGAGTGTGAAGAGATTCGTTGATTAATTAAAAGGCTAAGACATTGTTTGGTTGTAGAATGGAAAATGAGGGGATAAAAAATTATGAGAGTATAGAAAATTTAAATTATCTCTCATGTGTGTTTGGTTGGGAGGATGGAAAAGTGGAGGGTTAGAAAAATCCTTTATTTAGTTGAGGAGAAAAGTGAGACGATAAAAAATGTAATTTATTCAAATTTATTATTACGCTCTTGTTACATAAAATAAAAGATGTAATGTCTTTAAAAATACAATTATTTAAAATGAAAAATACTTTAAATTCATGATCTTATTTTCTTTATAAAAAAATTATAAAATAATTAATAAAAAAAACCCACCTATTGGGGCTCATTAAAAATATAGAATTTGGCAAAATTTTAGATACAATACCTAACACCTAATGTCATGTTTCTTAGATTTCCCTCTTAAAATTATGCTATATGTCTATGTAAAGTCGCAATTCGGTTCCCAAACCCAAATGATTGATGGATTTAGGCCCAAAAAGCCCAATACAATGAATTTGTAGAGAGTGGGTTAGAAAACTGGGCCCTAATGAGCTGAAACAATAATTAAAGTGGATCCAGATGACAAATAAACCAAGATAAAATGGTTTTTCCCAAGGAAAATCTTCCTCAGCACAATTCGAGGAGATCGATTCTAGTATATCTTTCTTTGAATTTTGATTACAAGTTCAGTTCTTGTTGCTACAGTGTTTTTCTCTCCAATCTCCGATCCTCCCTTTCCCAAGGGACTCCTTTCTACATTATACTATCTTCTTTCTTTCATTTCCACCCTCTACATGTGGATTAGATTGCTGACGTTGATCCTTGTCCCATCAGCACTTTCTTGAAGTCTTTGGGAGTAGCTGTAAAGCTGAAAATTACTGTTTAGGTATCACTTTCTCATTAATGCGGCTAGAAAGTTAGCTACAGAGCATTCAATGCGGTGGTAACAACTTTCTCTTAGATATTTCACAGCTCCCACTTGTCTTGTACGTTCATGATGCATATCTTTATCAATAGAATTTTCTAGAATGTTACTCTGGATGGCTGAACACACCTTCTGACCTCTGCATCGCTTAGCCGAGGAGACACTCTTCCTCAGCCTACCTTTCCCAGCCTTCTCAGTCGTATCTTTCTCGTGGAGTTCTGAGTCTTACATCTCCACTACTGTTTATCTGTCCTCAGACCACTAAGCGTCCTTAGACAAGGCCCACGACCTAACATATATTCTTGGGCCCCTTATCCCTACAATAGCCCCTAAAAACTCCGGTTTTTCCCTTCCTATTAGAGGAGAGAAATAGGGTTTTAACTTGGATAATTAATTTCATACATTTTCTTATCTTCCACACGTGAGAATGTCGCTTCGCATGTCCTGTAACTATTCCTGACGCTTCAAAGCTCGCGGTATCTCATTAAATGCTCCAAGCCGCACTTTGTTCCCTGCATCTTACGGTGAGTTGCAATTCCTACAGTTGGCATTTCTTCCCTGGGGGATTTATTTCTTTCACTTTACAAATCTGCAATCTCTCAAGACTTCCCAAACCCTTAGGCTTCCAAGACCTTCTAGATCTCCCAACTCTCAAGAAGCTCCTAAAGTGTCACCTATCCTAATTTTCGTAAGTCTTCACATTCTTAGGTTCTTTTCTTCTCAGCCAGAATCCTCGGCCTTCTAACCTTCACTCCCTTTTCAAAAACAATTTCCTCACTTCCCTTTAGCTAGCTTAGATGGGTAGATTCAAGCACCTTATAGATTCTCCCGCCGATATGGAGTGCTTTAGGGTTAAGTACCACATTCCTCAGGGAGTATCCCGGAAGTACTATGCCCCGGATTAAGTGCTTACCAAAAGGAATGAGGGGGAGATGTTCATTCCTATGATCGTCTTCATAAAAGAGGAAATGACACTTCCAATGGATAGGATAACCCGAGATTATTTAATCGCCCATAGGCTGTGCCCCCACCAGTGTGTGCCCAACCTTTTTAGGATTCTGGGTAGTGTAAATGCTCTCAATGAGCAAAGGTATGTGGTCAGAGGAGCTAAACATGACCAATATTCTGTTTGATATTTAAATGAATAATAAGGAGTATTAATTTACCCAAGGTATGTGGTTCAAGGAACTAGGCATAACAAAGGTTCTGTTTAAAACTTAGAAAAATTATAAAGAGTTTTAATTTAACCAAGGCATGTGGTCAGAGGAGCCAGACATGGCCAAGATTTTGTTTAACACTTAGAAACAATGTGAAGTATTAATTTACTCAAGGCATGTGGTTCGAGGGGTCAGGCATAATTAAGGTTCTATTTAATACTTAGAGAGATAATGAGGAGTGTTAATTTATCCAAGGCATGCATTTGAAGAGCCAGGCATAACCAAGGTTCTGTTTAACACTTAGAAAAATGATTGAAAATATCAATTTACCCAAGATATGTGGTCCGAGGAGCCAGATATGACCAAAGTTCTGTTTGATATTTAAATGAATAATAAGGAGTATTAATTTTCCCAAGGTATGTGGTTCGTGGAACCAAGCATGACCAAGATTCTATTTAACACTCAGAGAAATAATTTACAATATCAATTTATTCTAGGTATGTGGTCCGAGGAACCATGCATGACCAAGGTTTTGTTTGATACTTATTAATTTACCCAAAGTATGTGCTCAGAGAAACCAGGCATAACTAAGGCTCTGTTTAACACTTAGAAAGATAATTTACAATATCAATTTACCCAAGGTATGTGGTCCGAGGAGCCAGGCATGACCAAGGTTCTATTTGATACTTAGAAAAATAATACGAAGTATTAATTTACCCAAAGTATGTGGTCTCAAGAGGAATTACAGCCTTGACCCCATAAGTCATAGAAAAGGGAGTTTCCCTAATGGACCTACGAAGTGTTGTCCGATATGTCCAAAGAACGTGTAACAGCTCTTCCACCCATTTTCCCTTTACATCATCCAGCCTCTTCCTGAGCCCATTCACTATGACCTTATTGACAGTCTCGGCCTGTCCATTCCCCTGTGGATAAGCCGAGGAAGAATACCTATTTGTAATGCCCAGGTCATAGCAATACCTCCTAAAGGATTTGCTATCAAATTGAAGACTATTGTCCGAAATGAGTGTACGAGGGATTCCAAATAGAGTGACAATATTTTTCTAGAAAAATCTCTTTGTATCCATGTGCTTGATATTTGCCAGTGGTTCAATTTCAACCCTTGAAGTAATCGATTCCGACCAACAACCATCTCTTATTTCCTACTGCTTTAGGGAAAGACCCTACAATATCCAAGCCCCATTAAGCAAAAGGCCAAGAGCTAGATAGAGGATTAAGGACACCCCCAGGTTGATGAATATATAAAGCAAATCTTTGGCATTGGTCGCATTTTTTCACATACTCTTGTGCTTCTCTTTGCATATTTGGCCACCAATATCCCTGAGTGAGGGCCCTATGAGACAAGGATCTGCCTCCTGTGTGGTTTCCACAAATCCTTTCATGTAACTCTTCTAGGAGTAGCTCTACTACCTCAGGGTGTATGCATAGTAAATACAGTCCCGAAAAAGAATGCTTGTACAACTTTTGGTCCTTGGACAACCAAAACCGAGGAGCTTTTCTCCGTACTTTGTCAGCCTCGGAATAGCACAATGAAGTCTATCCAGCTAGGTCCCACCCTAATTTGATGAATGTGACCATCTCTCTTCTCATTTCAACAGGTTTACACAAGTCTTCCACAAGGATAACTCAAGGTAAATGTTGTACCGAGGAGGTTGCAAGCGTGGCAAGAGAATCGGCATTTGTATTTCTGCTTTTGGGGATTTGCAATAAGATGAAAGACTCAAACCCTTACTACAAGTGTTTAACCTAATTCAAATACTCTTGCATTCTCAAATCTCTGGCTTCCAACTCTCCTCTTACCTGGCCTACAACCAATTTCGAATCTGAAAACATCTCCACTGCTTTTCCTCCCATTTTCTGAACCATAGTCATCCCTATCAATAGAGCCTCATACTTGGCTTCATTATCGGTGTTCGAGAAACCCAACCTTAAGGATTTTTCAATAATGATCTTATTAGGAGAAATTATAACTAGCCCTACCCCAGATCCTCTTTAGTTCGCTAAACCATCAACGTATACTCTCCAGAGTAAAGGCTCTTGCAGGGAGACCATGCCAATTGATTTTCCATCCATGTTCTGCTTTTCAACTTTTTCTTCCAATGGAGATTCAGCAAAATCGGCGACCAAATTAGCGAGGACTTAACCCTTGATAGAGGTGCGAGGCATGTACTTGATATTAAAAGCCCCTAGGATTGTACCCCACTTGGCAATTCTTCCTGTGTAATAAGCACTTCGAAGTAGGGATCTAAGTGAAAGTTGGGTTAAGACAACAACTGTGTGGGACTGGAAGTAGTGGGGGAGCTTACGTGTAGCATGCACCACTGCCAAAATGGCATTTTTCATTGGTAGGTAACGAACCTCGGCCTCATGCAGTGATTTTCTCACATAATAAACTGGCCTCTGCACACCATTATCAACCCGCACCACCACCAAGCTCACGGCATGGTAAGCCACAGCAATGTAAGCAAACAAAACCTCATCCACCTCAGGCCTAGACATAATAGGTGGCCGAGAAAGATATTTCTTCAACTACTGGTAGGCCAAGGCACACTCCTCGGTCCATTCAAATCCCTTCCACTTGTTCAACAACTAGAAGAAAGGCCTTCACTTGTCTGCTAACTGAGAAATGAATCGGTTTAATGTAACCGTCATCCCTGTCAACTTTTGGACCTCTTTGGAATTATGGGGTGGCTATAAAATATTAATTACTTTGATTTGGTCAGGATTGACTTCGATTCCACGGTAAGTGACCATGTACCCCAAGAACTTTCCTGAACCAACACTAAAAGAGCACTTAGAAGCATTAAGGCACAGCCTATGTTTCCTTAATATCTCAATGATATTTCTGAGGTCGTTAACATGCTCAGATTTTAACTTACTCTTTCCTACCATATCATCTATATAAACCTCAATGTTTTTTCCTAGTTGTGACTCAAACATCCTAGTCATCATCCTTTGATAAGTAGATCCTGCATTCTTTAACCTAAAATGCATCACCTTGTAATGGTAATTTCCAGTAGAAGTAACAAAAGATGTCTTCTCTTAGTCATCCAAAGCTAAAGATATCTGATAGTATCCTTGAAAGGCATCCAAGAAACTCATCCGAGGATGGCCTATAGTTGCATCCACTAACTGGTCTATTCTATGCATGGAAAAAAGGTCTTTAGGGTAAGCCTTGTTCAAGTTTGTAAAGTTTACACATACTTGCCACTTGCCATTTTTCTTCTTCACCACCACCGTATTGGCCAACCATTCAAGGTAGAACACTTCCTTAATAACCCCAGCCTGCTTAAGCTTGCTCACCTCCTCCTTGACAGTATTAGAATGTTCTTTAGATAAGCGCCGAGGTAGTTGCTTTCTGTGGATAACAGTCGGATTGACATTTAGATGATGGCAAATGAAACTTAGGTCTACCCCCGAAGCTTCATAAGCACTCCATGCGAACACATCAATATTTCTCTTGAGAAATAGTATTAGCACTGCCTTCTCTTGAGGAGGCAGTTGAGCTCCGATCTGAAAAAACTTCTCCGGATCATCATCTATAACAATTTCCTCTAATTTCTCACTTTTTGCCCGTTCTAACTCGGCATCTATAGATAGTACAGGAATCCTTGATTGCTATGAGCCCCCCTCAATAGAGGCCGAGGACTCAACTTCAGGCTGATGCATAATTGCAACTACCAAGCACGGCCTAGCCATGAACTAGCTTCCAACTAGTTCCTCAATTCGATCCCCAGAATGATATTTTACCTTCAAGTGCAGGGTGAAAGAAACAACCTTCAGGGCATGAAGCCAAGGCCTTGCCACAATGGCAGTGTAAGGGGAGTAAGCATCCACTACAATGAAGTCTACCTCCACCACTTTTGACCTCGCTTGTACTGTCAATCTGATCTGACCAATTGGAATGACAAATTTCCCATCAAAGCCTACCAAAGGTGAATCATAATGCACTAAATCCTCAGGTCTCAACCTTAGCCCCTCATATAGATCACGGTACATGATCTCTGCATCGCTGCCCTGGTCTTCCAACACCCTCTTCACATCATACCCCCCCTATTTTGAGGGTGACCACCAAAGCATCATCGTGTGGCTGTATAGTTCCAACCTTGACCTCATCCGAAAAACTCAACGCCGGTCAGATCTCCACTCTAGCCCTCTTCAGCTCAAAACTAAAGTCCTTGGCAGGTGGCTGAACTACAAACATCATCCTGAAGGGATGAGAACCAGTTCTCCCAAGAGCAGCAAAGATGACATTAACTGTGCCCAAAGGGGGCCTCGAAGAAGCATTTCTCTGAAGCATTTCCTCCTTCAATCTTGCGTGTGAAAGGTGATTTGAAAATTTGGTTCAACGCCCTGCTCATAGCGTTGTTTCTCAGACCTTTGCAGGATGGGATCTTTACCCCTGCACCTGAGGTGGTAGTCCTCATCGCACGAGAAAGATTTACTAGGGGGAGTCCTCGATCTGGGCTTATAACTGCCATCTCCTTCCCAACTAGAAGAAGAAGCAGAAACTAAGAGAGTTCTCCTCCGTCATTCGTGGCACAACTTACTCCGTAAATGATCAATCTCCAACTTTATGTTTCTATAATTTTCCTCATAAGAGACGGGTCCTCTAATTCGAGACTAGCTCCTACTAGTATGGGTGGTATGCACACTTCTCTCCCGGTTCCTTCTTCGTTCAAGATGGAGGAAATGATCTTGACGTTGGGACCTCATAGATTTTGCCTGGTTTGGACTTGAACCTACGATAATTGAACATTAAAATCACTACAATACCAGAATTCCTCACAGACGACACCAATTATAAAGTCGTAATTTGGTTCCCAAGTCCAAATGATGGATGGATTTAGGCCCAAAAAGTCCAATACAATGAATTTGTAGAGACTGGGTTGGAAAATTGGGCCTTGATGAGTAGAAACAACAATTAAAGTCGATCCAAATGACAAATAAACAAAGATAAAGTGGTTTTTTCCAAGGAAAATCGTTCTTAGCACAGTCCGAGGAGATAAATTCTAGTATATCTTTCTTTGAATTTTGATTACAAGTTCAATTCTTGTTGCCACAGTGTTTTTCTCACCAATCTTCGATCCTCCATTTCCTAAGGGACTCCTTTCTACTTTATACTATCTTCTTTCTTTCATCTCCACCCTCCACGTATGGATTTGATTGCTGGTGTTGATCCTTGTCCCATCAACACTTTCCTGAAGTCTTTAGGAGTAGCTGTAAGGCTGAAAATTACTGTTCAGGTATCACTTCCTCATTAATGCAACCAGAGAGTTAACTACAGAGCATTCAATGCGGTAGTTGTAACTTTCTCTTAGGTATTTCATAGCTCCCCCTTGTCCTGGACGTTAATGATGCATATCCTTAACAATAGAATTTATTGGAATGCTGCTCAAGATGGCAGAACATACCTTCTGACCTCTGCTTCGCTTAGCCGAGGAGACACTCCTCCTTAGCCTACCTTTCCCAGCCTTCTCAATCGTATTGAGTGAAGCCTTTAGCCACCAACCTAGCCTTATATCTTTCCACAGTCCCATCAGATTTGTACTTCACCTTATACACCCACTTACAACTAATTGTCCTTTTGTGAGGTGGAAGAGTTGTGAGGGTCCAAGTGTGATTAGCTTCAAGGGCAGAAATCTCAGCTACTATAGCCTCTCTCCACTTGAGATCTTTAACTGCTTGGTAATAGAATTTGGGCTCCTCAATGGAGGAAATGGCATTACAGAAATGCAAGTGTCTAGGAGACAATTTTTGACAAGACAGGTAAGAGGATAAAGGGTAAGCAGTACTAGATGGAATGTGAGACACCTGATTGCACTTATAAGCTTACAAATAAGCAGGTCTGTGAGAAATCCTAGTAGATTTTCGAAGTGGTGGAATGGAAGAAGAAGGAGCAGGAAGTGCATCATGGGCAGAAGGAGAAGAATGACCAAGAAAAACATTAGTTTGATCAAGATGGACATTAGACTGATCAAGGGGAATAGTGGACTGATTAGAAACATTAGAATGACCTAAGGGAACAGGTAAGGTACCAATAAGAATAGAGGAAGAGTCAAAACAAGTATAAGAATTAGGAATATGCTCAATATTAGAAGTAGAGTCTGCAAGTGGAATAGGAATAGAAATTGGACAAGATGGAGAGTCAAAAACAGTAGTAGGTGAACCAGATAAACGAAAAGAGTGGGAACCAGACAAGGAATGAGAAGAATCTGAGAAAGGAAAGATAGACTTATGAAAGACAACATCTCTAGAAATAGTGATCTTTCTAGTATGAAGGTTAAGAACCTTGTAACCTTTCATATTAAAAGGGTAGCCTAAAAAGACACATGGAGAAGCTCTAGAATCAAATTTCAACCTGTGAATAGAAGGGGTGGAAACAAAACACAAGCAACCAAACACTCTAAGATGAGTAAAAGAAGGCTGTTTATGAAATAAAAGCTCAAATAGGGATTTATGACCCAACAAAGGCATAGGCAACCTGTTAAGCAGATAAGTAGCTGTCAAAATACATTCTCCCCAATATGCTGAAGGCAGATTGGATTGAATTTTAAGAGATCTAGCAACATTCAAAAGATGTTGGTGCTTTCTCTCAACCACAGAATTTTGCTGAGGTGTATAAGCACAACTCTTTTGATGCACAATGCCATGATTACTATAAAAGTTTGACAAAGAGAATTCAAGAGCATTATCTGATCTGATTGCCTTAATATCACTGTTAAATTGAGTCAAAATCATGTTATAAAAGGAAATTAAAAGTTGTTTAACATCAGACTTAGCTTTCATGAGATATACCCAAGTAGACCTAGTGGCATCATCAACAATAGTAAGAAAGAATCTAAAACCATCATAAGTGCAAACAGAATAGGGACCCCAAACATCTACATGAATCAAAGCAAATGGCTCAGTACTCATATTATTGTTTGAGGCAAATGGCAGCCTCTTCTGCTTAGCCAAAGGACAGATGGTACAAATGTCATTACATTTTGAAGAAAAAGAAGGCAAAACATTTTGCAAAGATGACAGTTTATTAAAAGAAGGGTGTCCTAATCTAAAATGCCACAAAATGGACATATCTTTATTAGAGACAGATGCTGAAAAAGCTGACTTGGGAAGCTTGTTGGTGGAGAGATAATCTGACAGAGAAGGTGGAGTCCTAGAAGTATTGTTCTGCAGCAAATACAGACCATGTTGGACTTCACCCACTCCAATCGTCCTCCAACAAGAAAGGTCCTGGATAAAGCAAAATTGGGACAAAAACACAAGACAAAGAGGCAAGCGTTGAGTGATTTAACTGACAGACACAAGATTAAAGGAAAAAGAAGGAACACAAAGAACATGTTCAAGAGTAAGGGAATTAGACAATTTGACAGTACCAATGTGAGTGACATGAGCAGATTCACCATTAGGTAATTCAACAACACAATGGGAAACAGTAATATAAGATTGAAAAAGTGAAAGAGAACAAGCAATATGATCACTTGCACCTGTGTCAAGAACCCAAGTACTACCACCAAAAGCAGATCTATTTACAAGCTTAGCAGAGAAAATGGAATGCTTGAGATTACCTGCCAAAGGAGTTGATTGAGAAGTAGAAACTTGGTTGGAAGAAACACTGTTGGCCATAGCAATTGGACTATTCTGAGAATCAGACCCTCCAATCATGGCAAGCAGTTTCTGGCATTGCTCCATTGTGAAAGGAAAATGCTGTGGAGTTGGAACAAAATCTTGAACAGAATCAAGAGAAGAGACCTGATTTGCCCTTACTTTGGTTTTATATCCAGGAGGATATCCATGGATTTTGTAGCATTTTTCCACGGTATGACCAAGCAATCCACAATGGCTGCAAGTAGGCCTCTCCTTTCCTTTCTTGAAATTCTTGGAACCAGAACCAAAATTCATTGTTTTGGCTGCAAGGGCTGTGGATTCAACAAAAGGACCATTGTTGCTATGTCCAACTGACCTTTGCCTTTCATCTTGAACCAACAAAGAATATACCTTGTCAACAGAAGGAACGGGATCCATCAACAGAATTTGACCTCGAACGTGAGAGAATGAATCGTTGAGACCCATTAGAAGCTGCATAATTGCTTCTCTGTGATGAAGATTAGAGATCTTTTCATTCACATTGTACACACACTTCTCACAAGAGCAAAGAGGAAGTGGTTCATAGTTTTGTATCTCATCCCACAAGATTGAGAGATTGGTAAAATAATCACTCATAGTGAGTTCCCCTTGAGAAATGCTAGCAAGATCCTTCTGCAATTGATAAACCCTAAGTCCATTGCCTTGAGAGAACATGTTTTGAAGCTTCTTCCAAACTTCCTTGGCAGTTCTCCAATACACCATACTAGTTGCAATCTTAGGGGAGACACAATTGATGATCCAAGAAACCACAATTTCATTGCTTCGTGACCAGCTTTGAACAAGAAGAGGAACTTTCTCCATGGCAGAAGTCAGTGAAGCAGAGCCATCAATTAACCAAAAATTATTTTTGATTCTAAGAGCTCTCTCCATGGATCGTGCCCATGTAGGGTAGTTTTCTCCTCCAATCAGCGGCTGAGATACAAGAATCGCACCAGGGCTTTCAGCGTGGTGAAGAAAAAAAGGATGTGATTCATCAATGGTAATGCTTGTAGATGCTTGATCAGAAGACGCCATTGACGAAGCATCGAAAAGAAAAACCTAGCTTTTGAAGGAGAAGAAATTGAAACGAAGAAATTAGGCGGAAGCAAGAAAAGATTGCTCTGATACCATAACAAAAAATAGAGGAGAGTTCTACAGAATTGAAACTTTACTTCATTGAAAAATGAATTGAATGAATTAACCAATACAATCAGGTATGTATATATATATACACCAAAGCTGTAACTGAACCAAAAATGTAACTAACTCAGTAAGTAACTAGCAATCTAACAGAATTAACCAAACAAAAAACACGTGCCTGTCACATGCTAAGTTAAATACATATATGAAGCTACAACTACATGCCGTTTACTGTACAAACTGATTCTTTGGAGCTTTGTTTCTTATCTGTGCTCTGCTTCTTATATGTGTTACTTCCTTTTGTATCTTGACAGTTTAACTGAAATTTAAGTTGCTTATATTTGGTTTGAAATCTCATAATGCAAATGTTCTGCTGTATTTTTTTATCTTATTTAATATTGTATTTTTATTTTGTTGTATTTTTAGAAAAGAGAGACATAAAAATAGAGTAAAATTACATATTTAACCCTGTTTTAACAGATATGAGTTACGAAAGCCTGCTCTGTTTGTTTTGATAGAAAACTTTATGTAAAGATAGTTTTCCGTGTTTTTCAATATTTGGTAGTATAAAAAGGAAAACTATCTTTCTACCTCTTTCAGTCCAAAAAAAAAAAAAAAAAAAAGGAAAACTATCTTTAGTTAACAAAAAAAGTATGACTTATTTTTAGCGATTGTTTTCCATTATTTATTTTATTTTTATTTTTTTTGAAAAACAATTCTATCTCACAGCAAGTTAAATAAGAGAAGTTAGAAGATTGTTTTACAACTCGTTTAAGGTAATTACCAAACATAGAAAAATGAAATAGTTTTACGGAAAATAATTTTTAGAAAATGACTCATTTTCTTGAAAATATTTTTGCCTAAACAAATAGAGCTTAACTAAGCTAACCTCGAGTGAGTAAAGTGTCAAATTTCGAACAACAGGTACACAACTTAAATTTCAGCTTAACTACAGCTACGTATGTTGTAATTTGTCCTAATATATAATAAGATATATGGGTTTAACTTATTACACAAAAACTGTTTTACACAGTTTTACACATTTGGATAATTATGTGAACATGATTTGTAATTGATGGATATTTTAAGAGAAAAAAATATTCACAACTCAGAAACTGCTACTCAAATTTTTTTTTTTCTAAATGTTGAACCCCCCTAAAAAGGCTCAAAAATGTGAACTTCAACAAAAAAGTATGCATTTGGATACCGCTTATGTTGCTGAAAACTGAAAAGAATAAAAAAAAATATTTTTTAGTTACTATTTATTACTGTTTAGCACTGTTCATTGGCCTATTTTTACTATTCATGACCAATAAACCAAAAAAAAAAAAAAAAAAAAAAAAAAAACTGTAAACGCAAACGTGGGAAGCGTAGAAGCCTAAGTATTGCTTTCTTAGAATGAGATTCTAGAAAGACCACCAATACGAGAGTTTATTTTAAAATTCAATGAAATCCATATAAAATAAAATACAAGATTAATGAATGAGTTTTTAAGTGATTGTTGAACTATATTAAGTTTTTAATTTATAAAATAAAGTACTTGTTTAGTGTCATAAATTTTTTTTTATTAATTTGGTTATTTTTAGTCCCCCACCCCCCCCCCCCCGGTGGGAAATAGGATAGCCATCACTTATTAGAAAAAATAATAATAATAATAATAAATTAAAAAGCAAAAGATCGCATTACATGTCCCAATTTTCATGGTTTTTGAATAGAGTTTTATGGTGTGTCGTTGTATTAAAACTCAATTTCCTCTCCCCTATGGCTCACTCTTAACGTTCTATTGTATATTTCATCTACACATCCTTTTTTCTTTCCACATAAACTATAAATTTTGAAGTACAGAGAGAGAGAGAAGAAATATTACAATCAACAAGAAGAGCAAACCAAAACCAAATAAGTAAAATTTTTCTAAAGGTTGTTTCGTAATTCTCTTACAGATTTAACAAAGTAGGCGATAAGTTGGCATGGCAGACATGTGCTTGGCTCTCCGCATTGCTAGCCCAAACTTCTCACTCATGTCTAAGTTAGTAGGCAATATGTCAAGGGGGAGCACCCAGTGAAAGTAATGCAATAATTAAGCTAGAACATATTTGACAGTGGTAAGGCCTAATTTATTCCAGGGCACCCTCTACGGCCAGACCCAAATGGGATGAGTTGGAAATCATGTCCCCTAAAGTATATATTATTATTCATAAGCCTTTCAAGGCAAAATTCTTCCACATTATTTGACCATGCATCAGGATCTCGTCCAATAGCCCAAAAATTTACTATTAGTCTTGATTTCTTGGATACGTAATATGCATTGATTTTAGTGTCCTCCATAGATTCATGTGGGACTAGTAATGGTGCAACAAGATGTAGTCTTAAGCTTTCCTTCACCACCACATCCAGGGACAGAGCCAGAGCTTTGAGTTCATGGGGGTGGCCTTACTGTTGGCTGTGTGCAACGATTTCAACCCTTGACTTTGCTACTACTTAGTTGCTGAGATTTTTTTTTTTTTTGTGTGTGTTGGTAAGAACAAAATTATTTTTGTTTAGAATTTTTTAAATGACAGGGTTGTTTATTTTAAATAAAATTGGTTAATTGAGTTTAGTTTTTTTTTTAAGTTTTATTATTGGTAATTTTTGTTGTTGAGCTATATTTTTGGGGTTTGTAGATTTTGTTTTAGATTTTAGATCTTTAAATTGTTTTATAGTCACTAAAATGAGGAAAATACTAGCACTACAAACTTTATTATAAATTATTGATGTAATAAGTAATTACTTATAAGTAAAAAATGATGTGAGTGGTGGGTCCATGTGCGAACCAATAAGAATTTGTTACCAAACAGTTTGTAAAAATGTTGTAATAAAGTTTGTGACTATAGCATTACTCTTAAAAGAATTAATTGATGATGCACGACAAAATCAGTAGGCTGGATGCTTCGGATTTCGATGGCGGTGATGATAATCTAACTGAAAACCTGGAGAGACGAACAAAACAATCAGAGGCGACCGGGATGGACCGGCCAGAAACCCTCCGATGACAAAGTCAGTGTTTAACTTTGGAAATCCCAAATACTTGGAAAAGTATTCCGTACCTTTTTTGTTTGTCGATTGTTCTCTTATATAATGCAGGCCAGGAACGGTTTATCAATGTAGTAACTGCTCCTATATTGGAGGATGTCGGAAGGTTTGGGAGTAACCTCCATAACTGCTATGGAGGTTATTCTATTAGGCCGTACGTTTCGCAACGCGGTCATAGGAGGTGGTTTCGTGGCAATGTCCTTGGTTTTGTATATGTGTTAAGTGTGTAAGCCCCGTCTAGGGACGATACACTGACAGCGTCCAGAGTCAGTGTGGGCCGTCCAAGGGTCTTCTTGGATGGACGACCCTGACATGGACGAGCTTCCATGGTCAAGCCATTATCCATCTTCTTTGGACGACCCTTACGGACGAGCATGGAGTTGGGTAATTTTCAGGACACTATCAGTTGCCCCCGGTCCGTGGGTCGTCTAAGAAGACGTAACAGGGTGTTTGTTCTTTGGACGTTTGTATTCATACTCCACGTGTAAACTCGCCACGTGTCACTATCTTAGTAGTGGAGATTCACGTCGATTCATTTTTCGAGGAGTGTGCCACGTGTCAGCTTATGATTGGTTGTGACGTTTCAGGTACTAAAGTCGTCGCCTATAAATAGTGCAATTCCTGAGCTACCCTCTCATTTCTGAAAATTTTCTTCCCTGACACTCCTCGTCTTAGCGCCTCGTCTAGAAGTTTTCTGCGTCCATAGCCATCTAGATCCAGGTATTCTCCTTTCCCTCGTCCTTAGGTTTCAACTTTTCCAAAAAATGTCTGAAATTGTCCTCACCTCGTCTAGTAACAGCACTGAGAAAGCCATAGACGAATTTTATGAGCCCAGTAGTTTTAGCGGGTCAAGTGATAGTAGTAGTAGTCAGAGTAGTAGTGGAGGGAATACCTCAGATGAGTACACGTCTGGGGTCCCTGGGGTTCCTCTAGAGGTTCTCCAGGAGGAGTTTAGGACGAGGGTTGAGTCTGGGTCGAGGGCTGGCACCAGTGCTCCCTCGTCTTCAGCTCAGGACGACGAGGAGATCGTCTATAGCTGTGCTTTGAACATTCCGTCTAGGACAGATGATAAAAGGTTGGAGTCTCTAAAAACTTGGTACCAAATCCCCGAAAATTTAAACCCTAGGTTACCCGTCCGTGGGGAATGGTGCTGCCAACCCCACTTTGGAGTTGGTATTTATGAGGCTTACCTCTTGGGTGGTTTGAGGTTGCCTCTCAATGCCTTCTCTAGGGAGTTGTTTTCTAGGTTAGGTTTAGCCATTTGCCAATTGAACCCCAATGCATGGAGACTGATCGTCTCTATGCAAGTCTTATGGAGGGAAGTCTTTAGGGGGGATCGTCCTCTTACTGTGGACGAGTTCCTCTATTGCTACAAGCCTTCTGAGATCAACCAATCCCCTGGCTTCCATCAATTCACAGCTAGAGGGGCAGATTGCAGGTTGATCCAATCCTTGGTTACCTCAGACAGGAACTGGAAGACGGAGTTTTTCTTCGTCTCTGGCCCCTGGGCTGGGAGGCCAAGTGAAGTTGATAGGGATCCACTTGGTCCCTACACAGGAGAACTAGGCAACCTTCGTCCTGAAGGTATGAGGTCGTCTGTCCTAAGTTATGTATTTTTAACTTGTTTGTTCTCGTCTAACATTTTCTTTTCTCTTTCAGGTTTTAGACGACCTCACTTGAGCAAGTTCTACATTGAACGAGTTCAAAAGGCTCGTCTTTACCCTGACAGGACGTTCCATTTCTTGGTAAGCTTAAGACGCCTGGCAGCTTGGGGTCTAGGACCAGAGCCGTCCTTCGAAGCTATTGCTCACGAACGTACTGTCCGTAGACGTAAGTTTTTTTTTATTTTATATATATATATCCTCGTCCTTACTTTGCTTATTTATTATCTTTATCCATGTTTGTAGGAATGGCTACCATGAACCAAAATAAAGGCAAGGATGTGGTGGACGAGGTGGTTGGGCAAGGGGTTCATTCCCAAGCTCGTCCATCAGCTGGCGACAAACGAAAGGCCTTGTCCAAGGCGATCGATTTGGGAAAGCTTCCGAGTCGACGCAAAGAGAAAAGGGTTAAGCATGGCTCGTCCAAAACTGGGGTCGTCCAGTCCAACTCTGCGCCTCCTGTCCAACAGACTCCCGTCCAGGTCCATGATGTCGAGGACGAGTTCATTGATCCGCCGTCCATGCACACGCCGTCCACAACTCAAATGCCTGTCTCACCCCAACCCTCCAGCCAAGTCCCTCTTCTTGAAGACGAGGACCTTGCTTGGGGGAGGTTTGAAAGGGTGGTGACTGACCAGGACGTGGCGGCGTGCTACAACATGTCCTTGAAGGACTTTGAGCACTCTGGTGTTCATGATCTTTTCAAGGTAATATTTTTTCTTCGTCCTTGTCTTTTCTCGTCTTAACAATACTTTTCCTTGTCTGAAAAGCTTAAATTTTATGTAGGCAATGTCCAAGTTCATTGCTGCGTCTAGACAGGCAACACAGCTGGACAAGACGAGGATTTTGCTGGAGAGGAGGGTGCAAGAAGTTAAGGACGAGAGCAAAAGATGGGCTGGAGTGGCGAGCAAAGCCAAGGACGAGCTGAAGGAGTTGCAAGACCATGTCGAAGAGCTGAAGACGGACATTATTGAGAAGGACACTCGTCTTGATCATCTTCAGAAGAAGAATGACGAGTTGAGTGCCCTTCTTAAAGAGGCTAAGAGAGACGCGGTTGCAGAGTTCATGGCGTCCAAAGAATACACTGATTCTTTGGATACCAATTATGCAGCCGGGTTTGAAGACTTTAGGATGGACGTCATGGAGCACTTTCCCAACCTCGACTTCAGCTCCATAAAGCTCAACCTTGGTGGAGCTGCTTCAAGTTCTCTTCTCCAGACGAGCTCTGAGGACGTGAACATTGAGGACGACGCCACCACTCTGCCAGCCCAAGACGACCCTAGTGCTGACCCTCCTCAATGAAGACTTAATTTTTCTTTCTGTATTTTTGTTTTTATTTGAGCTATTGTTTAAGACTTTTATATGTAGTGCTTATATGTAATGCAAGTACACTTTCCCCGTCCACAGTTTTAGGACGGTGTTTTAAACAATGTTTGGGGGTTTTTGGACGTTGGTTGTCCACCCTTCATAGCTAATGAATGTATCTTTGCTTATTTTTCAGTTATTGTGTGGACAAACTTGATTCACATTTCAATAAACTTTAATTCTTAACTCGTCCTTCATGGGGACTTATGGTTTGGACGAGCTTAGCTAGGGATCTGCTTAGAATGGGTCGTCCATAAAAGGTCCCTTTGTTGGCTAATATTATTCTTCGCCCATTTTTTGAACGAGCATTTGCCTGAGGACGAGATGTCAATTTTTTCTTCAAAATATTTTTAACTTTTTTTAACTCGTCCAAGCTTTAGGCTATTCTTAGTTGCTGGATTTTTATACTTGCATTTCCTCGTCCATTGAGACGGCGCATCAGTTTCTCCTGGTTTGGACGGACTTGCCTCATTTTCGCTTTATCTTGTTCTAAGGAAAGCTCATGGACGATATATGCATCAGCTCATCCTTTGATCAGGACGAGTATTGCTGGCTTTATCCTTATTTTAAGGAAAGCTTATGGACGATACATCCTTGCGCTCATCCTTTGGTCAGGACGAGTATCGCTGGCTTTATCCTTATTTTAAGGAAAGCTTATGGACGATACATCCTTGCGTCCAAGGATTTTCCTCGTCTTTAGTTCATTTTCACACATACTTGGATATACTTCAAAATACATCACATATATGCTTTTAAGAAACTGTAAATATTCGTCCATAGGAATGGCACATGCTTGAGAGCTAGTGCCTTTAGGGAATTACAAACGTTTCAATACAGTAGTTCATAAGTAGTACACATCTAAAACATTAGTAGTAAGCATTTATTAGAAAACTACTTCGGACATCCATGACGTCTGATACTCGTCCATGGACTTTATTGATAGTATCTTCTCAAATGTTCAACATTCCAGGGGTGTTCCAGCTTCCGTCCGTCCAGAGCTTCCAAATAGTAGGATCCTTGTCTCTTGCAGTTAATAACCCTGTAGGGTCCTTCCCAATTTGGTCCCAGCTTCCCATGAGCAGGGTTTTTGATGGCCAAGGAAACCTTCTTTAGGACGAGGTCCCCTATACTGAAGCGCCTGGGTTTGACCAGAGTATCATAGTGTTTGGCCATCAAGTTTTTATACCTTGTTGTTCTCTGTTCTGCATTCATCCGTACCTCGTCTAGGAGATCGAGGTTAAGACGAAGCTGGTTACCATTTTCTCCATCCTAATACTTTATTACCCTATGGCTGGCCATATGCACCTCCGCAGGTATGACTGCTTCGCTCCCGTAAGCCAATTTAAAAGGTGTTTCTCCTGTGGGGGTCCTTGCTGTCGTCCTGTAAGCCCAAAGAACGCCGGGTAGTTCGAATGAACTGTGCTGTCTTCAACTTCAGGACTTCTTCCCTAATAGCCTTGTCCCGTTCTGGAGCAAAGACTCTTTTCTTCTGACGGACGGGCTTGTAAGACGGACATACATTCAATCGATGTGTGATGACACTTGGATCAATTCCCGGCATGTCTTCGTGGCTCCAGGCAAACACATCCACACTTGTTTGCAAAAAATGGATGAGGTCTTGTTTTGTTTCATTCTTCATGCTTGTTCCAATTCTGGTGAACTTTTTGGGGTCATTTTCGTCCAAAGGGACATCCTCAAGTACTTCGGTAGGCTCTGCAACAACTCTCCTTTCCTCTATGTTCATCGTCTGAGCTACCTCGTCTATGGCTAGCATGGCTAGGTAGCATTCTCTCGCTGCTAGCTGATCTCCTTGCACTTCCCCCACTCCGTGCTCTGTAGGGAACTTGACCGACAAGTGGTAGGTGGACGTCACTGCCTTCCAACTGTTCAGGGTAGGTCTTCCAATGATAGCATTATACGACGACGAACAGTCCACCACGAGGAAATTTATCTCTTTCGTTGTCTGCTGTGGATGTGTTCCCACGACTACAGGCAGCGCAACGATCCCCAATGGTTGCACCTTCATTCCTCCAAACCCTACCAAGGGTGAATTCACTGGGCGTAGTAAATCTCGTCCGAGGTTCATTTGCTGGAAGGCAGGGTAGTACAGGATGTCCGCCGAACTGCCGTTGTCAACTAGCACCCTTCTGGTCGTATAACCTGCGATAAGCAGGGTAATAACGATTGCGTCATCATGGGGGTGGTGAAGCCTCGCAGCGTCCTCGTCTGTGAAGGTAATAGATTGTTCCTCAGCTTCCCTCGTCCTGACAGGTCGTCTTGAGAGTTGAACATTCTGCACTACCTTTAGGTATGTCTTCCTTGACCTGGAAGTCTGTCCTGCTGAGGTTCCTCCAAAGATTGTCCTTATTTCTCCTAGCGGTGGTCAGGGCGCCTCTTCCAGCTTTCCTTTCAACTTTTCATCCTTCTGATCTCGTCCAAGGAAGTTCCTCAGTTTTCCCTGCCTGATGAGGTTTTCTATTTGCTGTTTTAAATCGAAACATTCGTCCGTGTCATGCCCATGGTCTCTGTGAAAACGGCAATACTTATTCTTATTGCGCTTGTTGGGGTCTCCTTTCATCTTTTCTGGCCATTTGAGGGACGGATCATCCTTGATCTGCATAAGCACTTGGTCAAGCGGGACATTCAGAGACGTGTAGTGCTGACTTCGTCCTGAGGATGAAGCTGGCCTCCTATTATCTTGATCCCTTTTTTCCCCTGCGCGAGCCTTCTTTGGACGGGGAGCTTGCTCCTGGTGACGGGTGTTGTCTCCTTCCCTTCTTTCGGCTCTCTTCCTCTTCTTAGCTATGATCGCATCTTCGGCATTCATGAAATTTTGGGCTGAATGGACGAGCTCAGCCATGGTCTGAGGCTCTTGCTCATAGAGCTTGTGGATGAACAAGTCAGAATTGACCCCGTTGTGGAAGGCCGCCAGTAGTAGTTTGTCGTCTAACTCGTCTACAGTGAGGGCTTCTCTGTTGAAACGAGTAATGAAGGAGCGCAAACTCTCGTTTTCCCCTTGCTCAATTGTGAGTAAACTGGACGAGGAACGCTTATGCCTTTGTCCTCCAATAAAATTGTTGACAAACAGTTTACTCAACTCTTCAAACGAACCCACAGAATTTGGAGGTATTTTGCTGAACCATACTCGTGCCGGTCCTTTGAGCGTGGTAGGGAAAGCTCTACACATGATCTCGTCTGGAACTCCTTGGAGATGCATTGTGGTTTTGAAGGTTGCTATGTGATCGCATGGATCACGCGTCCCGTCATATGAGTCTAAGGAAGGCATCTTGAACTTAGCAGGCAGGGGATGATTGTTAATGGAGGCTGAGAAAGGGGAGTCCGTACGGTGAACCAAGTCTTCTACGGGATTCGTTCTCCTCATGTTCTCCCTCATTTCTTCCATGGCCTTACGCATTTGGTCCATTTCCCTCTCCAACTATGGCACTCTTCGTGAAACGGTACCCCTCGATTGGCCTTCGGGGTCGGCGTTTTCTCGAACCTCTTGACTCTGGGCTTGTCCTTCCTCGAACCTCTCCTGACGCTGCCTCCGCAAGTGAATCTCCCTAGTCAACTCCTGGTTCTGACGGGTTAATTCTGCCATGGCGGCTGCCATGGATTGTATGTGTTGGAGGGCTGGCTGTTGAGCGACTGGCGCTGACTGTCGATCGCGGTTAGGATTGCTGGAGGCATCTCTACTTTCTTGGTGGCCTGGGCTGGTAGCCCTTGATCTTGTCCGAACCATACAGCCTTTTTGTTGAAGGAAAGTAGTTAGTACAAACTTCTGTTTCCCACAGACGGCGCCAACTGATGATGCACGACAAAATCAGTAGGCTAGATGCTTCGGATTTCAATGGCGGTGATGATAATCTAACTGAAAACCTGGAGAGATGAACAAAACAATCAGAGGCGACCGAGATGGACCGGCCAGAAACCCTCCGATGACAAAGTCAGTGTTTAACTTTGGAAATCCTAAATACTTGGAAAAGTATTTCGTACCTTTTTTGTTTGTCGATTGTTCTCTTATATAATGAAGGCCAGGAACGGTTTATCAATGTAGTAACTGCTCCTATATTGGAGGATGTCGGAAGGTTCGGGAGTAACCTCCATAACTGCTATGGAGGTTATTCTATTAGGTCGTACGTTTCGCAACGCGGTCATAGGAGGTGGTTTCGTGGCAATGTCCTTGGTTTTGTATATGTGTTAAGTGTGTAAGCCCCGTCTAGGGACGATACACTGACAGCGTCCAGAGTCAGTGTGGGCCGTCCAAGGGTCTTCTTGGACAGACGACCCTGACATGGACGAGCTTCCATGGTCAAGCCATTATCCATCTTCTTTGGACGACCCTTACGGACGAGCATGGAGTTGGGTAATTTTCAGGACACTATCATTAATGATATTGTTTAAGGGGAAAAAATGTAATTTTATAGAACAAAATTGCTAAAATTAGTACACACACATAATAATAATAATAATAATAATAATAATAATAATAATAATAATAATAATAATAATAATAATAATAATAATAATAATAATAATAATAATAATTGTGGGGGTCAAAGGCCCAGTTCCAGATAATGGGCCATGGGCCTGTCCGAGGAGACTATCCGTCCGAGGACAGTAAATCATGAGGAAGGTACATGGCCTAACTCTTCGCTGAAGTATAACTTATATGAAGAAGGAAAAGAGTTGTCCGAGGAGCACTACCTATTCGGATGATCAAAGGGACGATCAAGATGAATGCCCCAACATTGATCCTAACATTTCCGGAGATCCTCCTGATCTATGTGGGCAAAAAGGACAGGTGGCGGCAATGAGATATTATGTAAAAGGCTGCTACCACCGTATTTATTATCCTGCAGCTAACCCTATGGCCGCATTAATGGGGAAAACATTTGAACAGTGACCCTCATCCTTTACAGCTGTCGTATAAAGACTTCAAGAAAAGGTTGATGGGACAAGTATCAAGAGAAAGTCACCTAACTGGCACGTGAGGCAAATTGGCCTATAAATAAAGCAAAAAGGAGAGAAAAAGTGGAGGAAACCAACAAAGAGAGAAAAAGAGATATAGGAACTCAAATAGTTGTAAAAACTTACTCCTCGGATCAATCCGAGAAGAGCCCTGTACAACTTCAGCATTCCGTTTTCGTTAATCTGTTCATAACTATACTTGGGTCATTAGTGATCTTGCTTTCAATCCAGTTTACTCAGCTCACTCTCTATAAATTTATTGCGAGGATACTGTTCACGTTTTGGGCCTAAGTTTGTCTCATTTGAAGGCTCATCCTGTTAAATTGTCTCCTTACAATTGGCGCCGTCTGTGGGGAAGAACTGGTGCATAGGCAAGTTAAGATTTGAACCATGGTTGGATCAAGTCTAAACAGAGTGGAGTCCGATGGTTCCCAACATCTTGATCATTTTGTACACCTTGAGCGTGAAAGGGATCGTGAAGGAAGCGTGCATACCATGCACACTGGGAGGAGTCGACATCGAAACGAGGAAGATGGGTCTCATAAAGACACTACGAGGAACATGCAACGGAAGATTGACCGTCTGAAAAAAAGCTGCGCCATGCGCGAAGGAGGCGTAGTCAATCCAGCAGCCTGTCCATCACTGATAATTCTTTTGATGTTAATGAGGATGATGGTTATAGGCGTTGGTCACGAACACCTCCTAGTGAATCCTTCTCTAGTGGGGAAAGGCATCACCATGACCGTAGGAGTAGAAACGCGTCCTCAAAAGGTGTGGGGAACGATGCAATGAATAGGGCACTCAACCAGATTTCCAAGTCACCCTTCACACGTAGAATCGAAGGATGAAAGCTTCCTCAACATTTTACTCAGCTTGTTTTCACCGTGTACAAAGGACGAACCGATCCGGTAGAGCACGTAAGTCATTTTAACCAGAAGATGGCTGTTCACGCCAAGAAGGAGACTCTTATGTGCAAAGTATTCCCCGCCAGTTTAGGGCCTGTGGCCATGAGATGGTTTGATGGCCTTGCAGCCAATTCTATTGGATACTTTCGGGCACTTACCAAGGCCTTCTACTCTCGGTTTGTTACTAACATTAAGGTTTCTCGGCCGTTAAATTCCTTGCTGTCCATGTCTATGCGAGAGGGAGAGACGTTGAAAACGTACTCGGATAGGTACTGGGAGATATTTAATGAGATTGAAGGGAATTTTGATGATGTGGTTGTGAGAACCTTCAAGATCGGCTTACCAGCCGAGCATGATTTGAGGAAATCACTGACCAAGAAGCCAGTAAGAAGTGTGCGTCAGCTAATGGATCGTATCGATGAATACAAACAATTCGAGGAGGATTAAATGCTTGGGAAAGGAAAAGCCAAGGTTATCCCTCAGGAGAGGAGGGATTTCAAGTCAGACCGATATAGCAACAGCAAGCCGTGGAGGGACTATAGTATGTAGTCTGGGTCCGTCGCGTCGCAGGTGGTTCATGCCGTGTTCCGAGAACCAATTCACCAAATTCTGGACAAAATTCAGAACGAACCATATTTTAGGTGCCCAAACAAGATGAGAAGAGACCCCACGAAGCACAATCAAAGCCTTCACTGTCAATACCATCAGGAGCGAGGGCACACTACAGAGGACTGCAGAACTTTGAAGAGCCATTTAGAACAGCTTGTGAGGGAAGGAAAGCTACAGCAGTTTGTACATCGGCCTAATGGTCAGGGAGATCTCGGCAGGCCAGGGGCTTTGGAGACAGCCTCATTAAGGCCCCCATTGGGCACGATTAACGTTATCTTTGTAGCACCGGAAGGACTGGATCCTGCCCTTTCAAAGTAATGTCCATTTCTAGGACAGACGAGCGACACATGCCATGAGTTAAAACAAGCCAGAATAGAAGTCCGGCCAGCCTTGAGCTTCTCGGACGAAAATAAGCAGGGGACCATACAACCCCATGATGACACTCTGGTCATCACCCTTAGAATAAGGGGGTACAACGTGAAGAGGGTGATGGTTGATCAAGGGAGCGGGGCTGAGATCATGTATCCGGACCTATACAAAGGGCTGAGTTTACAACCTGAAGACCTAACAGCGTATGATTTGCCTCTAGTCGGCTTTGATGGGAAAACCGTCATCCCTAAGGGTCAGATCAAACTACTTGTACAGGCAGGGTCTGAGGTGGTCGAGGTAGACTTCATCGTGGTAGATGCATACTCTTCCTACACAGCCATAGTGGCCAAACCTTGGCTTCACGCCCTATGGGCTGTTTCGTCAACCTTACACCTAAAGGTTAAATTTTCGTCTGGAGGACGAGTCAAGGAAATTGTAGGAAGCTAATCTATGGCAAGACAGTGCCTTATAGCCGCCATTATGCATCGGCTTGCTTCCGAGTCCATGACCTTCACGGGTAAAGATTTGTAGCAGTCAAGAATGGCAGTTCCACCTACTGTTGTGGAATTGGATGAGGAGAAGTGTGAGAAGTTGGAGAAGGTCGTCATCGAGAGGGACCTAGAAAGGTTTTTCCAAATCGGGGCTCAATTGCCTCCTCGAGATAAGGAAGAACTATTAGCACTCCTTAGAACAAACATTAACTTGTTTGCCTGGAACTCTTATGAGGCCCCAGGGATAGATCCGAAGTTCATCTGCCATCACCTAAACGTAAGTCCAGCCGTCATCCCCAAGAAGCAGCCATCTCGGTATTCATCCAAAGAGCATTCTGACGCTGTTAGGGAGGAGGTAAACAAGCTCAAGCAGGCCAGGGCTATTAAGGAGGTTTTCTATCCGGAATGGCTGGCCAATACAGTGGTGGTAAAGAAGAAGAACGGGAAATGGCGTGTATGTGTAGATTTCACAGACTTGAACAAAGCCTGTCCGAAGGATCCTTTCCCCATGCCTCGAATTGATCGGTAAATGGATGCAACTGTAGGGCATCCACGAATGAGTTTCTTGGATGCCTTTCAAGGGTACCACCAGATTCCCTTGGCTTTAGATGATCAAGAGAAGACAGCCTTCGTTACCCCCGTTGGGAACTATCACTATAAGGTGATGCCATTTAGCCTGAAGAACGCAGGCTCCACCTATCAGAGAATGATGACGAAGATGTTTGAGCTGCAGCTAGGGAAATGCATTGAGATTTACATAGATGACATGGTGGTCAAGAGTAAACTGGAATTCGAGCATGTAGGATACCTCGAAAATGTCTTTAAAATCTTAAGGAAACACAAGCTACGACTCAATGCTTCAAAATGCTCTTTTGGCGTCGGATCTGGAAAATTTTTGGGCTACATGGTCACATATCGCGGAATTGAGGTAAACCCCGACCAAATAAAGGCGATCAACAACCTGCAACTTCCTCGGAATCCTAAAGAGGTTCAGAAGTTAACTAGGATGACTGCTGCTCTCAACCGATTCATCTCCAAGTCGGCAGAAAGATGTCGGCCTTTTTTTCAGTTGCTAAACATGTGGAAAGGGTTTGAGTGGACTGAAGAATGCGTTCTAGCTTTCCAATAGTTGAAAGAATATTTATCTCGACCCCCCATCATGTCCAGCCCCACAACGGACGAGGTCCTGTTCGCATACATCGCTGTAGCCACCCATGCAATGAGTCTAGTGCTTGTACAGGTTGAAAATGGCATGCAAAAGCCTGTTTATTACATGAGTAAGTCCCTTCATGAGGCCGAGGTCCGTTACTTGCCACTCGAGAAGGCCATCTTTGCAGTGGTCCATGCCACGCGCAAACTTTCCCACTACTTTTAGTCGCATACGGTTATGGTCCTTACCCAACTCCCACTCAGGTCATTACTTCGGAGTGCAGATTATACGAGAAAGATTGCAAAATGGGGTACAATCCTAGGAGCCTTTGATATAAAGTACATGCCTCGCACCTCTGTTAAGGGGCAGATCCTGGCTAATCTAGTAGCCGAATTCACTGAGCCCCTGTTAGAAGAAAATTCCTAGATGATGCACATGGATGAAAATTTAGTTGGCTGTGTCTCAGTACAAGGAGCCCCATCCTGGAAATTGTATGCAGATGGTGCGGCCAATCAGAGAGGCTCAGGAGTGGGATTAGTTTTGGTATCTCCAGAGAATATTATTATCGAGAAATCCCTCAGACTAAACTTCTCAGCTACTAATAACGAGGCTGAGTACGAAGCATTGCTAGTTGGAATGGCCATGGTCAAAAGGATGGGTGGAAATGCCCTGGAAGTGTTCTCCGACTCAGCACTGGTCGTCGGCCAGGTTATGGGAGAGCTGGAAGCGCGCGATGAAAGAATGCAGAAGTATTTAAGACATGTCAAGCAGCTGCAGTCACAGTTTAAGTCACTTAGATTACAACATATCCCTCAGAGTAGAAATACACATGCAGACTCCTTAGCCACTCTTGCAACCTCCTCGGCTTAAGGATTGTCTCGGCTTATCTTGGTTGAAGATGTACGGAGGCATGCTGGGGAGGAAAAGGGCCCCAGCATCTACCAAGTTAGAGTGGGACCAAGCTAGATGGACCCAATGGTGACCTACCTCAGGGATGATGTCCTACCGCCAAACAAGGCCGAAGCAGACAAGGTGCGGAGAAAGGCTTCTCGGTTTTGGCTGTCAGGAGATAATAAGCTATACAAACGCTCTTTCTTTGGGCCCTACTTATTATGTGTACACCCTAAGGCCACAGAGTTGCTCCTTGAAGAATTGTACGAAGGAATTTGTGGGAGCCACATAAGAGGAAAATCTTTAGCTCATAGAGCCCTAACTCAAGGATACTGGTGGCCGAATATGCAGAGAGAATCACAGGGGTATGTGAGAGAGTGTGATCAATGTCAGAGATTTGCACCGAATATTCATCAACTAGAGGGAGTTCTTAATCCTTTATCCAGCCCTTGGCCTTTCGCTCAGTGGGGCTTGGATATTGTAAGCCCTTTCCCTAAAGCAGTCGGGAGTAAAAAATACATGATCGTTGGCACAGACTATTTTATCAAGTGGGTCAAAACTGAGCCACTGGCGAACATCAGAGATGTAGACGTCCAGAAGTTTATATGGAAGAATATTGTCATCCAGTTCGGAGTACCACACACACTCATCTCGGAAAATGGTCTTCAATTTGATAATAAGGCATTTAGGAGATACTGCTGCGAGTTAGGCATCACGAACAGATATTCCACCCCTGCATATCCAGAAGGGAACGGCCAGGCCGAGGCCATTAACAAAGTTATAGTGAGCGGTTTAAAGAAGAGACTGGATGATGCTAAAGGAAGGTGAGTGGAAGAATTACCGCACGCTCTCTGGACCTACCAAACGACTCCTCGGAGATCTACAGGGGAGACCCCCTTCGCAATGACTTATGGGGTTGAAGCGTTTATTCCCATAGAAACTAAATTCCCTACCCTTAGAACAAGTTCTTTTAACCCAGCTAACAATGACAGACTGCTAAAGAATAATTTGGATCTCGTTGCAGAACGAAGGGAAAATGCTACGGTTCAGCTAGCCTACTATCAACATAAGCTCAAGCAGAGGCATGATGCTAATGTCAAGCTAAGACCACTTGCACCAGGAGATTTGGTTTTGCGAAGAGTCGTGGGTACCGTAAGGAATCCATCCTGGGGAAAATTAGAGCCCAATTGGGAAGGTCCTTATCGCATCCTGTCAGTTGCTGGGATAGGAGCGTTTTACTTAGAGGATTTAGATGAAAGAGCTGTACCACATTCCTGGAATGTAAATAACCTGAGAAGGTATTACTATTAATAAAAAAAATTTCCATTGTTGTAAAGTTTATTATATTTCTTGTATGCTAAGTGTTAAACAGAACCTCGATTATGCATGGTCCCTCGGATCACATACCTTGGGTAAATTAATACTCTAGTCCATTATGCTAAGTGTTAAACAGAACCTCGGTCATGCCTGGTCTCTTGGACCACATACCTTGAGTAAATTAATACTCTAGTCCATTATGATAAGTGTTAAACAGAACCTTGGTCATGCTTGGTCCCTCAGACCACATACCTTGGGTAAATTAATACTCTAGTCCATTACGCTAAGTGTTAAACAAAGCCTCAGTCATGCCTGGTCCCTCGGACCACGTGCGTTGGGTAAATTAATACTCTAGTCAATTATGCTAAGTGTTAAATAGAACCTCGGTCATGCCTGGTACCTCGGATCATATATCTTGGGTAAATTAATACTCTAGTTCATTTTACTAAATGTTAAATAAAACCTCGACCATATCTAACCCCTCGGATCACACGTTCCGAGCAATTTCACCATCTCATATGTATCACCAAGTATTCAGCAAAAACCTGGTTTTGCATTTTCTCTCGGACCGCACACTTTGAGCAAATTTGGGTTCTCATTCAATTTTAACGTTTCCAGCAGTGAAAGATTCGATTGTGTTTGTGTAAATCTACTTCTACTTGCGAAAACAAGTTGAATCAATCGAATGATTGCGAAATAATTGGAAAGCTTGCATTGTGTTCATCATTGGTCCCAGATTACTATGGTCATATTCATGCTATCTACATCATTCCGTTTCAACAGAAGTTTACTTCCATTGTTACTTCATTTTTTTCCTTTCTTTCCCTGTGAACGTCAACTTCTCACAGATTTAAAAGTTACAACAGAAAAGAAATAAATAAATGGAATCGGGAGTAATTAAAGGCAAACACGAATATTTTCATTAATTAAAAGTTGCAGTACATTATGACAACTTACAAAATGTTACTACAATACTAAAAAACTAAACCCTAGTCCTAAGTCTGGGTAGTCGAAAGAGGAAGGCTATCCAGTCCGCTCGGCTCAGCCTTGGAGGATCCAGCTCCGATCTCTGTGGGGACAGTCTCCTTGGCCTTGGCAATATCCGTGGCCTTAGGAGAAGTATCCGCATCCATGCATTCCTGCAGAGCCACTTCTTCCTCCTGAACCTCATGTTCAGCCTCAGGAAGAACAAGCGTCTAACCTGATGGCTCCGAAGCTTGGGATGATGAAGGCGCAGGGTTAGTTAGGACCACGCATATATGCGGGTGAAAGTATATCTTCCCGGGCTGCCTAAGTTTCGAGTTGGCAGGGACTCCTGCAAGGTTCAGGGCTTCCTCCAAGGTGAACTTGCAGTAATCCCTGCACACCTCGGATACCTCTTCTGCGAGCCTTATCTCCGTCTCCTCTATGCCACGGATGTACTAGGCATTCTTCTCGGCCTCGACTGCTTCCAGAGCCTCCCGAGCTTCCTTTTCTGCCTTCTCGACCTTTTCAAGGCTGGACTTGAGCTCCAGGACCAGCTATCTTTGGGTTGCCAATTCTATCTCAGTCGTGTACAACTTCTTTCGCTGGTCCTCAGCTTGGTCCTAGGCATTCTTCAGGCCAGCTTTGGCGCTCCTCCTCTCCCTCTCCTCGATAGTTAGCTTTTTGGCCAACTCCTGCTTCTCTTGCTTTAAGACCCCCAAGCTCTTCTCTACATCCATACGAAATTGTGTCTCAGCCCTAGCCTGGTTACGGGCATCCCTGACCCAATCTTCAGCTATGTAAACTTGTTGGGTAAGCTGCACGAAAAGAATGACAAAATTGAGTCACAACACACAGAAATAAAACACATAGCTTTTAAGTAAGTAACTCCAATCTGTAAAGAAGGGATCAAAAACTCACCATGGCCAAGTCTCTTTTCAGAGACATGAACAGGTCGGATTGCCTCTAGGACCTTACTGTCTCCATGTCCCTAGGCAAAAGCAGTGGGCGCTCTAGGGCCTCGGCAATATAAGCCGAGTGCCCCTTCTAAAACTCCCTAATGGAAGTAGTTGAGAGGATCGGAGCACCGTCCAATTCCAACCATAGGGCCCAGGCTGGTGATTGCTGGACGTCCCTAGTGCTGGCTTCTCCTCTGCCCTCGGATGGGGAGACCCTTCTATTGTCTCTCTCACCCTTTTGCTATTTTGGCCCCTTCTGTTGTGGCGGGGGCATTTCACCCTCCTTAGTGTCCAGGTCTACGACCTTCCTCTTCTTCTTTAGATCTGGTATTGGAAGAAGGCCGGTCTCGGTTGAGGGAAGAGGAGAAGGTGGAGGAAGTTTATCAGTAACTTTCTCCTTCGGTGCCTCCTTAGAAGGTGCACCCTTACTCCTCCTAGTAAGAAGGTCCCTCAGCCCCGCTCTTGGCTTCAGAGGCATATCGTCTTCTTCCTCCTCGGTACTCTCAGATTCTGGGATACTCCGAGGCTTAGCCTGCACTTCCTCTTCTTCTTCGAAGCAAAATTGGTCTATCTCGGTTTCCAAGGACAGCCGAGAGGAAGCAATCTCTTCCCTCTGGATAGCTGGTTAAGGAAGAGTTTGATGAAGCGGCCACTCAACGGGAGGAAGGTCTTTCTTGGACAAGAAACCTGTCCGAGACACGTCTATCTTGTGGATTCTTTTGTCTCCTGCTCGGATGGCGTTCCCAACGTCCTAGAAGCTGTCCGACAAAGGAACAAAATCTAGTACCAGATGGACGACGCGTAGCTAGCCGTCTGTGTGCACCAACACCTCGAATCTTAATAGCTTGTTCAAGCCTTGCACGTTCATGAGGCTGAGTCTGGAAGCAACGAACTTTCTATCTGCAATCACAGCCGAGAAACGTGGAATTAGTTATACTATTTCAAAATCAAATGACTGAACAACAAAGTAAGATGAAACCTAGAGTGTAAATTCTATGTTAACTCAATCTAGTCCTAAGGCACCCCACCTGGCTCCCCCTCCTTGGTCGGACAGTGTTGACCGTCATGCCACGCCCTAGAGATGATGACGAAATTGTCCTTCATGCCCTTGTTGGACTTGGGAAGACATGACAGCATTCTTACTATCGAGGACCTGGACTTTAGGTAGTACCCCCCTTCGGCCAAAGAGTGACATTCGTACATATGCACGACGTCATGCCAGGTGAGTTGTAAGCCCATCATTTGATTGAGGGCGTCTACACAACCCAAAACCCTAAATAGGTTGGGAGTGCATTGGTGCGGGCATAACCTATGGTTCCTAAGGTATTCCCGAGTAACTGTTCACATGAGAATGGTCATTCCACCCTCTAAAAAGGCGATTACGGGAATGACCACTTCACAGCTTCTCCTATCAGTTAAAATGTTTTCCGGTGGGCAGTATCGAAGACTAACTCCTTCGGGTATGTTGTATTTTGCCTTTAAAAGCTCTATGGCAATATGGAATCGACAAGGTTCTTAAATCTACCCATTTAGATGTGCAAAAGAATACTAAGGGGATTCCCTAATGTGAGATAAGACAAGGACAAGAAGGCCGAGAAGTTCAGCCGAGGAGAAAATAACTAAGGAATCAGGTACTTACAAGAGTGACTGGGATTTTGTCTCAGTAACTTTTGAGAGATCTAGAGTTTTCACCGAAAAGAGCTCTAAAGATTGTTAAGGTAAGGGAGGTCTTGAAGGCTGGAGCGCTAAAGTTCTTTTGGTAGCTTGAGCGGATGTAAGATGGGAAAGGTAACCCTCTCACAACCTTTTATACAGGGAGTGAAAGTGAGTGGGAGAAATCCCGCTCTAAATTTCGTGAAGAAATCTTAGCCACAGGATCTGCATCTCACCGTCAATAACGGAGACAAGGCGCCACCTAGAGTAATAAATGATGCATTGCAATTTCCGAAGCATCGGAAATGTTGGCGAGATACGTGGATTGGTGTCCCCACGTGGGTAGGTTGAAAAACTTGGTGAATTTAACCCTTGGAGAAGTTAAAATCCCGCCTTTCTCCTCGGATAAGAGAGAAAGCTGGTATTTTAAAGGGCTATTGAGGGGGTTAAAGGCCTAGTTCCAGATAATGGGCCATGGGCCTGTCTGAGGAGACTATCCTTCCGAGGACAGTAAATCATGAGGAAGGTACCTGGCCTAACTCTTCACTGAAGTATAACTTATATGAAGAAGGAAAAGAGTTGTCCGAGGAGCACTACCTGTTCGGATGATCAAAGGGAAGATCAAGATGAATGCCCCAACATTGATCCTAACATTTTCGGAGATCCCCTTGATCTATGTAGGCAAAAAGGACAGGTGGCGGCAATGAGATATTATGTAAAAGGCTGCTACCACCGCATTTATTATCTTGCAGCTAACCCTATGGTCGCATTAATGGGGAAAAGACATCTGAACAGTGACCCTCATCCTTTACAGCTGCCGTATAAAGACTTCAAGGGAAGGTTGATGGGATAAGTATTAAGGGAAAGTCACTTAACTGGCACGTGAGGCAAATTGGCCTATAAATAGAGCAAAAAGGAGAGAAAAAGTGGAGGCAACCAACAAAGAGAGAAAAAGAGATATAGGAACTCAGATAGTTGTTAACTCCTCGGACCAATCTAAGAAGAGCCCTGTACAACTTCTGCATTCCGTTTTCGTTAATCTGTTCATAACTATACTCGGGTCATTGGTGATCTTGCTTTCAATCCAGTTTACTCAGCCCACTCTCTATAAATTTATTGCGAGGATATTGTTCACGTTTTGGGCCTAAGTTCATCTCGTTTAAAGGCCCATCCTATTAAATTGTGTCCTTATAATAATAATAATAATAATATTTTTTAAAAAAATTAGGGGGGGGGGGGCAGTCCAAAGCTAATTCTGTCCCTGACCACATCCAAGTATGTTAAAGTTTCTATATCCGTCTCCTCCACCATTTTTTTTCATTCCAACTACACCTTCTAGCTCTTCTAGTTCACGTTTCATTACTTGTGGATGCCTCGAGAGTTAGGAAAAGGTCCACTCAATTGCAGTGGCTAAAGTGTCATATGCACCCAAAATCATGTCTATTGTTATAGCCTTGATATTTGTTCGATTTATTATGTATACATGTTTACCCAAAATTTCATATATTATCATATCCATAATTGTTCACTGTATACACTATGGTTTTTTTTTTTTTTTTTTTTTTATGGGAAGATAGAAACACTGCATACACCAAGTTGGTAGCAGAGTGTTCTAGAAGGGTTTGAAAAGTAACAAAGCACGTTTTTCAAAAACAATAATAAAATAAGTAATAATTTACACTATTGTAAAAAATGCCCTGATTATCCATCATATATATATATATATATATAAATAAGTTGAGTTCAACTTACACTTATTGTAACTCTAAGTAATGTTTCACCATCCAATAACTTATTATTAAATTCGTATTTTGGAAATCTTATCGTTGGATTACATGTTCTATATGTTCTTAACATGTGTGTCAATATTTATGCTAATTGGATGTTATCTACCATTTCATCTATAAATTCATTTTTTATGCGTTATTTTAAACTACAAAAACTTGAATTTAAACAATTGATGGATGACATGACTATTGATATTCAATCACCTTGTAATTATGCCAGCATGGAGAATATAAAAAGATAACGTAATCCAACAGTGAATTTATTAAAATTAGCATTCTATTAAAAAATATTGAGTGGTGTAACAGTGCTTAGATTTACATTAGGTGTAACTTGAACTCAACCATATATATATATATATATATATATATTATGTACCCTAATTTATTGAACCACATGTTGATATATATGCGTTGTAAATTGCAATTACTATAGTCTATGGAAGTGGATGAGCAGAGAAAATCTATCATGTATCCACCTCTTTGTGAGATAGTGGATACATGTAATACCACACTAGATGGGTGTGAAGAGATTCGTTGATTAATTAAAAGGCTAAGACATTGGTTGTAGAATGGAAAATGAGGGGATAAAAGATTATGGGAGGATAGAAAATATTAATTTTCTCTCATGTATGTTTGGTTGGGAGAATGGAAAAGTGGAGGGTTAAAAAAATTATTTATTTGGTTGAGAAGAAAAGTGAGACGATAAAAAATGTAATTTATTCAAATTTATTATTACACTCTTATTACATAAAATAAAGATGGAATGTCTTTATAAATACAATTATTTAAAACGAAAAATACTTTATATTCATGATCTTATTTTCTTTATGAAATAATTAATAAAAAAAACCCACCTATTGGGGCTCATTAAAAATATTGATTTTTGGCAAAATTTTAGATACAATACCTTATACCTAATATCATGTTTCTTAGATTTCCCTCTTAAAATTATGTTATGTGTCTATGTAAAGTCGCAATTTGGTTCCCAAATCCAAATGATTGATGGATTTAGGCCCAAAAAGCTCAATACAATGAATTTGTAGAGAGTGGGTTTGAAAACTAAGCCCTGATGAGCTGAAACAGCAATTAAAATAAATCTAGAGGACAAATAAACAAAGATAAAATGGTTTTTCCCAAGGAAAATCATCCTCGGCACAGTCCGAGAAGATCAATTCTAGTATATCTTTCTTTGAATTGATTACAAGTTCAGTTTTTGTTGCTACAGTGTTTTTCTCTCCAATGTCCAATCTCCAATCCTCCCTTTCCCAAAGGACTCCTTTCTACATTATACTATCTTCTTTGTTTCATTTCCACCCTCCACGTGTGGATTAGATTGTTGGCGTTGATCTTTGTCCCATCAGTACTTTCTTGAAGTTTTTAAGAGTAGCTGTAAGGCTGAAAATTACTATTTAGGTATCACTTTCTAATTAATGTGACTAGAAAGTTAGCTACAGAGCATTCAATGTGGTGGTAGCAGCTTTCTCTTCAATATTTCACAGCTCTCACTTGTCCTGTATGTTCATGATGCATATCCTTATCGATAGAATTTCATAGAATGTTACTCTGGGTGACAGAACACACCTTTTTACCTCTGCATCGCTTATCCGAGGAGAAACTCTTCCTCGGCCTACCTTTCCCAACCTTCTCAGTCGTAGCTTTCTCGTGGAGTTCTGAGTCTTACGTTTCCACTACTGTTTATCTGTCCTCATACCACTAAGCGTCTTTAGACAAGGCCCACAGCCCAACATATATTCTTAAGCCTCTTATCCCTACAATAGCCCTTTAAAACTCTAGTTTTTTCCCTTCTATCCGAGAAGAAAAATGGGGTTTTAACTTTGGATAATTAATTTCATATGTTTTCTTATCTTCCACTCGTCCTCAGTGTCGGGAATCCGATCTCAAGTGGAATTACAGCCTCGGCCCCATAAGTCATTAAAAAGGGAGTTTCCCCAGTGGACCTACGAGGTGTAGTCTGATATGTCCAAAGAACGTGTGGTAGCTCTTCCACCCATTTTCCCATTGCATCATCCAGCCTCTTCTTGAGCCCATTCACTATAACTTTATTGACAGTCTCGACCTGTCCATTCCCTCGTGGATAAGTCGAGGTGGAATACCTATTTGTAATGCCTAGGTCATAGCAATACCTCTTGAAGGCTTTGCTATCAAATTTAAGACTATTGTCCAAAATGAGTGTATGAGGGATTCCAAACAGAGTGACAATATTTTTCTAGACAAATCTCTTTGTATTCATGTCCCTGATATTTGCCAGTGGTTCAGCTTCAACTCACTTGGTGAAATAATCGGTGCCGACTAGCAGCCATCTCTTATTCCCTGCTGCCTTAGGGAAAGGCCCTACAATATCCAAGCCCCATTGAGCAAAGGGCCAAGGGCTGAACAGAGGATTAAGGACACCTTCCGATTATGAATGTTTGGAGCAAATTTTTGGCATTGGTCGCATTTCTTCACATACTCCTGTGCTTCTCTTTGCATATTTGGCCGCCAATATCCCTGAGTGAGGGCCCTGTGAGACAAGGATCTGCCACCCGTGTGGCTTCCACAAATCCTTTCATGTAACTCTTCTAGGAGTAACTCTACTACCTCAGGCTGTATGCATAGTAAATACAGTCCCGAAAAAGAACGCTTGTACAACTTTTAGTCCTCGGACAACCAAAACCGAGGAGCTTTTCTCCGTACTTTGTCAGCCTCGGACTTTCCCTCGGGCAAGATATCTTCCTTAAGGAATAGCACAATAAAGTCTATCCAGCTAGGTCCCGCCCTAATTTGATGAATACGGACTATCTCTTTCCTCACTTCAACAGGTTTACACAAGTCTTCCACAAGGATAACCTGAGGTAAATTTTGTGCTGAGGAGGTTGAAAGCATGGCAAGAGAGTCGGCATTTATATTTCTACTTTTGGGGATTTGCAATAATTTGAAAGACTCAAACACTAACTACAAGTGTTTAACCTGATTCAAATACTCTTGCATTCATAAATCTCTGGCTTCCAACTCTCCCCCTACCTGGCCTACAACCAATCTCGAATCTAAAAAGATCTCCACTGCTTTTCCTCCCATTTTTTGAACCATAGTCATCCCTACCAATAGAGCCTCATACTCAGCTTCATTATTGGTGCCCGAGAAACCCAACCTTAAGGATTTTTTAATAATGATCTTATCAAGAGAAATTATAACTAGCCCCATCCTGAATCCTCTTTAGTTCGCTGGACCATCAATGTATACTCTCCAGGGTAAAGGCTCTTGCAGGGAGACCATGCCAACTGATTTTCCATCCATGTTCTGCTTTTCAACTTTTTCTTCCAATGAAGATTCAGCAAACTCGGCCACCAAATCTGCGAAAACTTGACCCTTAATAGAGGTGTGAGGCATGTACTTGATATCAAAAGCCTTTAAGATTGTACCCCACTTGGCAATCCTTCCTGTGTAATTAGCACTCCGAAGTACGGATCTAAGCGGAAGTTGGGTTAAGACAACAACCGTGTGGGACTGGAAGTAGTGGGGGAGCTTACGCGTAGCATGCACCACTGCCAAAATGGCCTTTTCCATTGGTAGGTGACGAACCTCGGCCTCATACAGTGATTTTCTCACATAATAAACTGGCCTCTACACACCATTATCAACCCACACCAGCACCAAGCTCACGACATGGTAAACCATAGCAATGTAAGCAAACAAAACCTCATCCACCTCGGGCCTGGACATAATGGGTGGCCAAGAAAGGTATTCCTTCAACTGCTAGAAGACCAAGGCACACTCCTCGGTCCATTCAAATTTCTTCCACTTGTTCAACAACTAGAAGAAAGGTCTCCACCTGTCTGCTAACCAAGAAATGAATCGGTTTAATGCAACCGTCATCCCTGTCAACTTCTAGACCTTTTTGGGATTCCGGGGTGACTGTAAACTATTAATTGCTTTGATTTGGTCAAGATTGACTTCGATTCTGCGGTAAGTGACCATGTCCCTCAAGAACTTTCCTGAACCAACACCAAAAGGGCACTTAGAAGCATTAAGGCGTAGCTTGTGTTTTTGCTTAATATCTCAATGATATATCTGAGGTCGTTAACATGCTCAGATTCTAACTTACTCTTTACCACCATATCGTCTATATAGACCTCAATATTTTTTCCTTGTTATGGCTCAAACATCCTAGTCATCATCCTCTGATAAGTAGATCCTGCATTCTTCAACCCAAAATGCATCACCTTGTAATAGTAATTTCTAGTATGAGTAACAAAAGATGTCTTCTCTTGATCATCCAAAGCTAAAGGTATCTGATGGTATCCTTGAAAGACATATAAGAAACTCATCCGAGGATGGCCTACAGTTGCATCCACTAACTGGTTTATTCAAGGCATGGAAAAAGGATCTTTAGGGCAAGCCTTGTTCAAGTCTGTGAAGTCTACACATACTTACCACTTGCTATTTTTCTTCTTCACCACCACCATATTAGCCGACCATTCAGGGTAGAACACTTCCTTAATAGCCCCAGCCTACTTAAGCTTGCTTACCTCCTCCTTTACAGCATCAGAAATGTTCTGTAGATGAGCGCCAAGGTAGTTGCTTTCTTGGGATGACAGCCATATTGACATTTAGATGATGGCAAATGAAACTTAGGTCTACCCCGGAGCTTCGTAAGCACTCCATGTGAACACATCAATATTTCTCTTGAGAAAGTATTAGCACTTCCTTCTTTTGAGGAGGCAGCTGAGCTCCGAACTAAAAAAAAAACTTCTCCAGATCATCTTCTATAACAATTTCCTCTAATTTCTCACATTTTGCCCCTTATAACTTCGCATCTATAGATAGCTCTGGAATCCTTGATTGCTTTGAGCCCCCCTCAATAGAGGCCGAGGACTCAACTCCAGGCTGATGCATAATTGCAGCTACCAATCACTGCCTAGCCATGAACTGGCTCCCAACTAGTTCCTCAATCCTATCCCCGTAAGGATATTTTGCCTTTAAGTGCAAGGTGGAAGAAACAGCCCCCAGGGCATGAAGCCAGGGCCTTGCCACAATGGCAGTGTAGGGGGAGTAAGCATCCACTACAATGAAGTCTACCTCCACCACTTTTGACCCCGCTTGTACTGGCAATCTGATCTGACCCATTAGAATGGAAAATTTCCCATCAAAGCCTACCAAAGGTGAATCATAATGCACTAAATCCTCAGGTCTCAACCTTAGCCCCTCGTATAGATCAAGGTACATAATCTCTACATCATTGGCCTGGTCGACCAACACCCTCTTCACATCATACCCTCCTATCTTGAGGGTGACCACCAAAGCATCATTGTGTGGCTGTATGGTTCCAATCTTGATCTCATCCGAAAAACTCAACGCCGGTCGGATCTCCACTCTAACCCTTTTTGGCTTAAGACTAAAGTCCTTAGTAGGTGGTCGAGCTATAGACATCACCTTGGAGGGATGAGAACTAGTTCTCTTAAGAACAGCAAAGATGACATTAACTGTGCCCAAAGGGGGCCTTGAAAAAGCATTTCTCTGAGCTCCCGACCCTGCTTGGTCCGATACAAAAACTGTTTTAACCTTCCAACTGTTCTAGATGATTCCACAAAGTTCTACAGTCCTCCGTGGTATGTCCTCGTTCCTGGTGGTATTGGCAATGGAGACTGTGGTTGCGCCTCATATGGTCTCCTATTATCTTATTTAGCCATTTGAAGTATGACTCATTCTTAATCTTTTCTAAAACCTGATGCACAGGCTCTCAGAACACTATGCTAACCACTTGAGTAGTAGTAGACCCAGATTGCCGAGCAAAATCCCTTCGAGGTGTATTATTATTATATATGTCCGACTTGAAATCCCTCATATCCTAAAGGATAACCTTAGCCTTAGCCTTTCCTTTCCCTTGCTACTAGTCTTCCTCAACTCGCTTATATTTGTCAATACGATCCATGAGCTGACGCACACTCCTTACAGACTTCTTGGTCAAGGACTTTCTTAAATCATGCTCTGCAAGTAGGCCGACCTTGAAAGTCCTTATAGCCACGTCATCAAAGTCCCCATCGATCTCATTGAACATCTTCCAGTATCTGTCCGAGTATGTTTTCAGAGTCTCCCCTTCTTGCATGGTCATAGACAACAGTGAATCTAAGGGCCGAGGAACCCTACTGCACGTAATAAAGCGAAATCCGAATGCCCGGGTGAGCTCCTTAAAGGAATCAATAGAACCTGCTTCTAGGCCATCAAACCACCTCATTGTCACAAGCCCCAACTGGATGGGAATACCTTGCACATCAAGGCCTCATTCTTGGAGTGCACTACCATCCTATGGTTGAAGTGGCTTACATGATCCACAGGGTCTATACGACCATTGTACATGGTAAACGTTGGCTGAGTGAAGCGCCGAAGAAGTTTTCCTCCTTCAATCTTGCGTGTGAAAGGTAATCTGGAAATTTAGTTCAACGCCCTACTCATAGCATCATTTCCCAGACCTTTGCAGGACGGATCTTTACCCCTGCACCTAACGTGGTAGTCCTCATCGCACGAGAAAGACTTACTGGGGGAAGTCCTCGATCTGGGCTTGTAACTGCCATCTCCTTCCCCACTAGAAGAAGAAGCAGAAACTAAGGGATTTCTCCTCCATCATTCGTGGCACAACTTCCTTCGCAAATGATCAATCTCCAGCTGTATATTTCTAGAATTTTCCTCATAAGAGACGTGGCCCCCAATTCGAGACTGGCTCCTACTAGTATGGGTGGTATGCACGCTTCCCTCCCGATCCCTTCTCTGTTCAAGATGGAAGAAATGATCTTGACTTTGGGACCTCATAGATTCTGCTTGGTTTGGACTTGAACCTACCATAATTGAATGTTAAACTCACTACAATACTAGAATTCCCCACAGACGGCGCCAATTATAAAATCGTAATTTGGTTCCCAAGCCTAAATGATTGATGGACTTAGGCCCAAAAAGCCCAATACAATGAATTTGTAGAGACTTGGTTAGAAAATTGGGTCCTGATGAGTAGAAACAACAATTAAAGTTGATCCAGATGACAAATAAACAAAGATAAAATAGTTTTTTCCAAGGAAAATCGTCTTCAGCACAATTCAAGGAGATAAATTCTAGTATATCTTTCTTTAAATTTTGATTACAAGTTCAATTCTTATTGCTACAGTGTTTTTCTCTCCAATCTCTGATCCTCCAGTTCCCAAGGGACTCCTTTCTACTTTATACTATCTTCTTTCTTTCATCTCCACCCTCCACGTGTGGATTAGATTGCTGGTGTTGATCCTTGTCCCATCAACACTTTCCTGAAGTCTTTGGGAGTAGGTATAAGGATGAAAATTACTGTTCAGGTATCACTTCCTCATTAATGCGACCAGAGAGTTAGCTACAGAGCATTCAATGCGATAGTAACAACTTTCTCTTAGATATTTCACAGCACCCACTTGTCTTGGACGTTCATGATACATATCCTTATCAATAGAATTTATTGGAATGTTACTCTAGATGGCAGAACACACCTTCTGACCTCTGCTTCACTTAGCCGAGGAGACACTCCTCCTCGGCCTACCTTTCCTAGCCTTCTCAGTCATAACTTGCTCGTAGAGTTCTGAGTCTTACATCTCCACTACTGTTTATCTGTCCTCGGACCACAAAGCGTCATCAGACAAGGCCCGCCCAACATATATTCTTAGGCTCCTTATCCCTACAGTCTACTTAATGAAATATCTAAATGACATTAACTTAGATACAACATATTTTAATCTTCCGGAAGAAAACTCATCTCTTTCATTTGCTACAAAATAAAGATAATAAGAAATAGTCTCTGCAACACCATCATCCAAATCAGACATGCATAAAGCCTAGAACTTTGTGAGTGCAAACTTCAATAAGAAAAGAAGTTTCTTTCACTTCAATAATGGCAGAAATTTATGAAGAACTTCCAAATCCTACACCTCTATAACACACTCGCAAACATCCAAATCAGACTTAGAGCCCAAATCTCTTTTCTTTTTTTCTTTTCTTTTTTTGGGGTAAAATAGAGCCCAAATCAACCATGTAAATGAAAGAGATGTTAAGTAACAAATGGCTTTCTTTTAATGGGAACCTAAGTAACAGGATATAAGGTTCTATTTAAGTTTTGTCAAGAAAAAAATATATAATTAAAAAAAAAAAGGTCTCTTCAGTCTCAATACCACCCAAATTATTTTCATTATTCTCTCTACCTTATCCTTTATTGTCTCATTAAATCATCTCTCACTAATTCCTCTCCCTATTGAATCTTCCTCTTCTTTTTGTCTTCCGTCACTTCCCTCTTCTCCCTTCACTTTCACAATTCTTACCTTGGACTGTTGCATGTCAACCAAATGCTAGATTTTCTAATCTCAGATGCTCAGGAAGTCCCATGTATTTCTATTTTCAACACCGGCCAATGATACTTGAATCATTTTTGTCTTTTTAATTATTTTCTATGTTGAATAAAGGGTGAGAAGAAGTTATTGTTGAGAGAAGAAAGGAATTAGACAAATCTGTAGCTGAAGCAATTTTTTTTTTTTTTTTTTTTTTTTTTTTTTTTTTTGAGTTAGAAGCAAACGGCTGAGAGAAGAAGCAAGGGCGAAATTCTCATTTGGATTGTACAATTACTTTTTTCTCATGATTTGTCTCCGAACTGAAGAAATTATATTTTGGTGGGATCGAGTGCAAAATACCCGGAACCACTAAAAAGCATAAATGATGTCTTCTCCTCACTTTTCTTTCCTTTATTTTTCTTCCTCCCAATAATCACTCCCCTACACACTCAAAAACACGATTTCAGTCAATCTATGTATAGTGGTGTGCGGTAACCATTATATAATAATCATTACTCTAATTAAAATAAGTAAAAGAAGTGTCGAGCATCAAAACAATAAAATACTAGAAAGTTGAAAATGAAATTGTATGGCCTTGTGTTTTTCCATTCGGCCATGTCCATATACATATTTTTACAGAGACTTGGGCCCTGCTTGGTTCTAAAAAATATATTGTATTTTGTTTTCATTTTTGAAAATGAGTATTCATTTTCTGAATCTAAATTTAGGATGAAGAATCCATTTTCTTTTTTTCCTTTGTTTGGCATCGTCGGCTTCTTTGGGAGTTGTCAACTACACCGACGGATCCGGACGAAGTTGACGGGAGTATCTCCCCACCATACCGAAAGACGACTCCTTTAGACAGAGTAGCATACCGACGGATTCTACGTGGCATTACGTGGTCTACACACATCCACATATGGAAATATCTTGCGCACCACATACAAAGATCCTACCCCACGACTTTCGCCTTCCAAGAATGAAGAGTATCCCCAAGATCTTGATGGCATTAAACTCTAGCTACTCCCTATAAGGAAAATCCAAGTATTCTCGGGATCTAGGGCTCCCCCCCACCATTATATAAGCAACAGTTCTCCTCCTTTCCCAAGTACACAGAAAATCACCAACTCTCTCACTATAGAGTTTTTAGAGATTTCTCAATCACTGACTTAACCTTCGTAGGGTCTTTGATCGGTACCCCACCGGTGCCTTCTGTTTGGTTCTTGTTTTCTTGCTCTTAAAGTACCCATTGGTGTGATTAGGAGCCATCAACTTACTAACGATTTTCGTGCATCATCAATAATAGGTCTAGAATAATAGTTTTCTCCAGAATTAAAATTAAAGTTTTGATCAAGGATGGTACTACAATAAGCATGCATGGGATTAAACATTTTTTTTTTAGAGTAAATAATAATACTTATTAGAACATATACGAAAATAGTAATATTAGTGTTTTAAACCAAGTTTATAATAGATTACTTAACCAAGGTAAAACTACAAAATGGTCTAACCTTTGTAATTTTGGACTGGAATTATAAACAGCAAACACTAGATACACACAAACAATGTGGGATAAATATCTTCTTCTTTTTTTATTGAGTAAACAGTAATACTTATTAGAACACACACGAAAATAATAATATTAGTGTTTTAAACTGAGTATATAATATATTACATAATCAGAGTACAACTACAAAATGGTCTAACATTTGTTGTTGTAGACTGGAGTTATAAACAGCAGATACTAGACATACACAATCAATGTGAGATAAACATCCCTTTTTTTTAGTAAACAGTAATACTTATTAGAAAACACACGAAAATAGTAATGTTAGAGTTTTAAACCAGGTTTATAATACATTACATAACCAGAGTATAACTACAAAAGGGCCTAACCTTGGTTATGTTTAATTGGTACTTGAATAATTAATTGAAAATCAACATAAAGTTTAATTCTCTTTTTTAAAATGGTAAATGATTGTGGACAAATGAATAAGGGATAACGGTCCGTTTGGTTTGAGGGGTGGAAAAGTGGGAGGATAGAAAATGATAGGAGGATGGAAAATGGGAGGATAGAAAAGATTTTAATTTCCCCCTTTTTTGTATAGTTGGGAGTAAAAAAAATGTAGGAATGGAAAAAAATGAGTTTATATAAATTTACTCATGTATCCTTATTAAAAACGATGTCCAATTAAAAAAAAAGTGACAATAAAAAACAAAAACTGAAGAAGGGCAATGCACAGACAAAGCTCATATGCAAGTGCATAAAGACATTTTTATTTATTAAGCAGTCCTATTTTCTCCCTTCAGATTTCTCTCTAATTTGGAGAAAAAACTTTTTGGTGGGCCCGGGGAGAAAACATCTGGCCCTACCATTTATTTTCCTTCCTCCCTACCAAACCAAACACACTAAAAAGGTTTTCCTTCCCATTTTTTCTCCAAAGTTTTCCATCCACTCTATTTCACCTCCAAACAAACACACCCTAAGAGATAATGTAGAATTTCTTTATTTAGCAAACTATTTATCCATCATTCCAACAATAGATAATCATCTCCATAGTTTTAAAAATTTATTTTAATTAAGGTGAACCTAATCACTAAAAGAAAAAATTGTACAAAGGTCATTATGACTGAAATTACACTGCAACATGTTGGGCTTGGTAGGGTGTAACATTGCTAACCGCTAAGGGTCCGTTCGTTTGGGGTGAAAATAGGAAGGATAGAAAACAAAAAGAGGAAAATAGAATGGAAAATACTGTTTTTCATTGTTCGTTTGGGGAAGGAAAATAGGAAGGAGAGAAAACTTGGGAGAAAGTTTTCTCTCCAGGCCCACATTTTTTTTCCTCCCAAATCGGGAGAAAAACCTGGGGAGAAAAGTGCTATAGTAGCACTTTTACAAAAATGCCATATTCCCACCTATTTTTTTTCAACGTTCTCTTCTCTTTTTTCTTTTTCTTTTTTTTTTTTTTTTCAATGTGATTTAATCTAATTTTTACATTATAATAATAAAAAAATAATATAAATTTATATATATGATGTGATAAATTTTATATTATTTAATGAATACAAATAAATCTATTTCTTACATATTATGTAACAAGGATATAATAGTCAATTTATATAAATTACATTTTCCATCCTTTCTTTTTTTCTCTCCAACCAAATAAAAAAGTTTTCCACCCTCTCACTTTTCCACCCATTCAAACGAACACACAATAGGGAAAACTAAATATTTTCCATCCTCCCACAATTTTCCATCCTCCCACTTTTCCACTCCTCTAACCAAACGGACCCTAAGAGTAATAAGAGCATTGTGACTTGTTAGTGTTTTTTTTTTTTTTTTTTTTTTTTTTTTTACTCGATTTCAGTGGTAATGTTGAAACTGTGTTACATTGAAGACATCTCTTGAACACAATTTCAGCATCAATATTGAAGATATGATTTCAAAGAAGAAATGTTTTGAAGCTACAATTTTTAGAAAAGCACACGGTACGTACCAAATATTTAAACAATTTACCAACTCTATTTTAAATAAAAATATTGTGCAAAAGTTCCCAACTTATAATATTCTATTTTTGTGAGCACAAAATAAATTTGAATCCAAAACTAGGAAAGTTATGATATTGTTCAAGGTAACTTCGATTTATTTGGTGCCACAATTTTTTCAACTGTTCATGTGGAACAACGAAACCAACTGCACAACAAATCTAAATAAGTAAAACCTTCTTAAAGATTATATCATAGTTCTCTTCTAAATTTAACCAAGTAGGCGATAAGTTGGCACGGCAAACAAGTGCTTGGCTCTTCGCATTGATAGCCCAAACTTCTCACTCATGTCCAAGTCATTAGGCAACATGCCACTGGGGAGCACCCAGTGAAAGCAATGTAGTAATTGAGCTAGAACATATTTAACGGTTGTAAGGCCTAGATGCATTCCGGGGCACCCTCTGCGACCAGACCCAAATGGGATAAGCTGGAAGTCACGTCCTTTGAGGTCTATATTACTATTTATGAACCTTTCAGGGTAAAATTCTTCCACATTATCAGACCACACACAAGGATCTCGTCCAATAGCCCAAAAATTTATTATTATTCGTGATTTCTTGGGGACATAATATCCATTAACCTCAATGTCCTCCATGGATTCATGTGGGACTAGTAATGGTCCAACAGGATGTAGTCTTAAGCTTTCCTTCACCACCATATCCAAGTATGGTAATTTTGCTAAGTCAGTCTCCTCCACCATCCTATTCATTCCAACTACACGTTCTAGCTCCTCCTGTACATGTTTCATCACTCGTGGATACCTCAAGAGTTCAGAAAATGTCCACTCAATCGCAGCAGCTGAAGTGTCATATGCACCCGAAATCATGTCTAGTATGATAGCCTTGATATTTGTTCGATCAATAATGTATACTTGCTCATCATGAGGATTCATGGGTTGATTCATCAAAGAAAGCAGCGTGTCTATAAAGTCTGTTTCACGATCTTGTTGACCACTACTAGGAATTTTTTCATGCTCCTTGATGATATTCTCCAAGACTATGTCAAAAGCCTTGCTACATTTCTTCATTCGTCGTGTCAATCCCTGATAGAAATAAATAGCTTGAAAATCACAAAGCTAACGATACCATTTCGCCAATTTTACTGAAAATATACCTATCAAATTGATGTGGTAACTACACATTCATGTAAATGGTGCTACATCAGTTACTCAATACTAGACGTAACCAAATTGTCACCTCAATTCCTTAATTGAATTTTTGTATTGGAATTTTTTAAAAATGAAGAATTATTCAATACAAAGGGAAACCAGCATGAGCATGAACATGAAAATGGTATACCAGATCCACGTAATTCATGCAAAATGCAATCCCAGTCTTTGAGCTCTGTCATTTTTTTTTTAATAATTCAATAATTAGGGAGAGGATTTAAGTTTTTTATTTCTTCATTAGAAGCATGAAGCATCAAAGTGGCTTTTTGAAATTGTGTTTTAAAAAAATGATGTTTTAATAAGTGCAGTAGAAAATTAGACTTTTTTTTAATACAAAATAGAAATTTTATTCTAGCCTAATCTAAGTGAATATGTGTGTGAAATTCCCTCTTGGAGATTTGAACCCCAACCCTTGCCCCCCACACCCTACAAGTATATATACTTGTGGAGTGACTAACGCACTAAAGGTGTGCGATGGTAAAATTTGACTTTTTGAAAAGTAGAACATTTGGTAAAAGTTATTAAAAATGCATTTATCAAATTGCAATTTGAGGTGTAAATTACCAAAATAGGCAAACTATTTATTGGGTAATTCTTTCATAATTATGGTTTCACCTTCTTATTAATAATAATATTAATATTAATATTTTAGTTTGTCTTAGTTATTATTTTTATTAGTGTCTTAATTATTTATAATAGTAATTAATTATTTAATCTTTCATCATGACAGAGTACAAAATGATAATGCAAAAAAAAAAAAAAAAAAAAAAAAAAAAGAAGAAGAAGAAGAAGAAGATCAAATGCATACCAATAATCAAGTTTTTATTGTACCACATTATATTAAAAAAAAAATGGCAACTACTAATAAAACAACCATCTTGGAGTCTATCTCTATTATTCTATTGAATTTAATTTTTCTTGGTAAAGATAAAACTAGATGCTTTTTTTTTTTTATCATTATTATTGATTAATGCAACCAAGCCTGTGAATTCAACTGGGAAATCTAATGTACAGTATATAAGTTATACCTAAAATCTAAAAAAATCAATTTAAAAAAAAAAAGAAAAAAAAAGTAATGTTTAAAAAAATATTAAACCCACATACTCACTAAGTACAAAAGTAATATTAAACCCACAAACCTTATCAACAATAAATCCACTCCACCAATAGGTAGGTGACACCTCACCCACCCATATTTTCTCCAATCAATTAGGTTCCATGCTTCTAAATTTTTTATAAAAAAAAATTTATATAAAAAATTTAATTAGGTTTGACGCTTTATCACTCATAAATTTAATATACAAAATTTAACTTTTGTATATTATCACGTGGATGATTATATCCTTTTAGCCATTACGTAGGCAACGTTCATAGCGTAGTGTTCTAGAAAGAATACAACCACATTTTAAAACAAAAAAGTAGAAACATAAAGAACAATGCAAAGATTACAACTACCCACTTTATTTTTGTCACAACTCGTCACTTAGCGGGGTGTGAGTGATAAAAGTATGGACTGATATGGAACAATTATTTTTTCTCCATTACTTACAACTTGTCACATAACAAATTTGTGGCAAATATATAGTTGTGATCTAGCATTTTTCAAATATAAAATACGCAGAAAAACGTCATGTTCATCTTATGATACGGTACCTTGAAATCGGAATAATCATTTCTTTTCTTTTCTTTTTTCTTTTTTTTTTTCCTCTAAGAATTATCATTTACTCCACAATAATGTCAGTACCATAAATTTTGTCACAACTATACTACGTGATAAACTGAGTAATGAAGAAAAATTTGTGGTTTATGTTATAATAACGAACTACTAAGCACATTATGTCAAATAGAACAATTGTGACAAAGCATGTGTGAAGTGTGTGGTATTGTTTACTCCATAAATGTGTGTGGCATTGAAGTCCAAATTTGTGGATGGACCCAAATTTATTGAACCAGCTATGGGCATATATGCTCTGTCAATTGCAAATATTGTAGTCTTGTGGAATTGGAATAGGGTGGTAGAAGATAAGATTAGTTTATTACTTATCGAAGTGTAAGGAATTAAAATAAGAAGAAAAAAAAAAGAGTAAGAATTGTTGAGAAAGGGAAAAAAGTTAAAAAAAAAAAAAAAAAACAATATAATTCTAGAAATGATTGGCCATGTGACTTTCAAGGTGACCATTTGAATAACGTTTATTTTACTAAAAACTGAAAACTGAAAACACTGTAGTAAAATAATTTTTAAATGTATAAATAATACCGTGAGACCAATTTTGCTTAAAAAAAAAAGGTTTATAAATTCTGTGAACAGAGCATAGAACAGACTGGAAAAGCTAAAACGCGCTTCAAAAAAAAATGCCAAAACGCAGACACAACAAAAATAAAGTTTAAATAGAAAAATATATCATCATGGGAGTGGGTTCAAGATGCAAGATCTGGGGTATATCTAAGTATTTCTAAATAAGTTTTTTTTAAATATTTCTGTTAAATTATTTTAGAAAAATTTTGATATTACTTTTATAAAAAAAATATAAAACACGGTTAAAAAAGTCAATAGCATTTTTATTTTCCTATAAAAACAAATTCTAAAATTATTTGCTAAACACATCCTTTAACTTTTCCAATGAAAAAAATAAGGCAAAAATGTAAAACTGGCCCTCTAACTTTCATTCTTTTTCATTTTAGTCCTCTAACTTTCAGTTTTGTTAATTCAGTCTCTAACTTTCAATTTTTGTCAATTCAATCTCTTAACTTTCAATTTTTGTCAATGTAGAATTCCGTTAAACCCAATCCATAATTGCCGTTAATGTCACTGTTCCTCTTTTTTTTTGCACTCATCATTTGTTAATTAACTCTCTATGTTACTAGCTTCCCGTTTGTCTCCCGAGAAAATCAAAAAAGAGCAGGCATCAAGATCCTGAAACTCCTTCTGGTCCTACCATCACTTCTAATTTCTAAACATCGCGGTCTCGTTTGCACTCGGGTGGGAGGATAGGGAAGCGAACATGATTTGTACAGTAGTTGTAGATTGTGTATCCATGGCAGACCCAACTGAGCCCTATGTATTGGAAGGCATCAAGATCCTGAAACTCCTTCTGGTCCCACCATCTCGTCCCTTGAGTCTGGCAGAACCTTGCATTCACTAATATCTCACATACATCAATGTGGAAGCTCTTGCAAGAGGCTAAAAAGGGAGCCTTGGACCAGTCTGTCTTCTCCAAGCCACCCCTTGTGGCCCAGTCGTCTGCATTCCAGAGGCTTGAATATATCTTCATGGGTTGGTTAAATGGGAATCTTACCCCCAAGTCTTTGTTTTCAAGAAATGATCAGAAAAAATATTATCAACGATTCATTTCTAAAAGGTGAAATCAAAAGCTCAGCTGAAAACAAAAAGCATCAAATCAGCTTCATCCAAAGCCAAAGCAGAAACCAATTTCTCCTTTTTTCTATTATGGCGAAAATGGAGGCTATAGGTCGCCGGAAAAGGAGAGCCAACAAGTGAGAGCAAAAATCGATTTCTGGGTGTGGAGTCATTCCGTTAAATGTTTTTTTTTTTTTTTTCTTTTTTTACATATTTTTTTTTTCTTTTAATTCCGAAATTAAAAAAAAAAGAAAAAGGCAAAATGGACAGTAGCTCACAACTGGATTTAACAAAATCTCACGTTGACAAAAATTAAAAGTTAGAGAGTTGAATTGACAAAACTAAAAGATAAAAAACAGAAATGAAAATGAGTGAAAGTTAGAACGTCAGTTTTATATTTTTACTAAAAAATAAATAAATAATAGAGCAAGCCGATTTTAGATTTGGCTATAAATGGAAAAGGGCAAAGATTAATGGTTTGTTTGAAAGTTTAGAGAGGGAGAAGAGTAGAAGGAAGTAAGGGGAAGGAGAGTAGTGGAGAGGAGAGTAGAGGGGAATGATTCCCCTCTACATTGTTTGAATGTTTTTAAAATTAGAGATGGGGGAGAGGTAATTAGCCCTTAAGAAAGAGTAATTTTGTTAATTTAGAAAGGGTAAATTAGGGAATTCATTTGGCCAATAACTTATCTACTCTACTCTCCTTCTAAATCTCTCCAATTTGGAAGAATTAAAAATGAGGGGTTGGAGGTAGTTGAAACCCCTCCAAACCCCTCCAAATCCCTCTCCCTCCTTCCTTAAAAAACCTCCAAACAAAGTAATTGAATTACTCTCCCTTCCTCTACTCTACTTATCTTCCTTTCTTTAACTCCCAAACAAGCTAGCTAGCAAATCAAGCCAAACTTCGTAATCCTCCTCCAAATACCATGGTCACTTCAGCTAACCATAAAGATGCAATAAGACTCGGATAAAGTTGAATCGATAGAAACTTACATACCTGTAGATCAAGTGCCCCAAGGTAAGGCACATAATCAGCTAGATTGAAAGCCCCTGCCAAGCTTAAGCCCTCCTCAATAAGCGATTTCAAGTCGAATCTATCATCACTACTTCGCCCAAATATCATTCTACATGTAGTTTCCTCATTAAGTTCGCACACTTTCCCACTAAGGTCCACGACCTCATGCGCCGCTGCGGCTTTTTTCAGTGACTGCACTAGTGATCCTACCTCCGCCTTCCTCACAGGTGCAAATGAATCTATTTTTGAAACACTAAGAAGTTGCAACGTACATAGTTTCCTAATGTTGCGCCAATATGAACCATACTCGGTGAAAGCCATGCCCTTGGTACCATAAGACAAGTACTCAGAGACTTGGAGTTTAGGTCGGCTAGCAAAAATGGTGTCATGGGTCTTTAAAAATAGCTCAGCAGCTTGAGGAGATGAGACCACTATAGTTGGTACATGGCCAAGCCGTAATGACATGATGGGTCCATATTTTTTGGCTAAGCTATGGAGGGCACGGTGTGGGTGACTACCTAGCATGTGAAGGTTACCGATGATTGGTAAGGAACGAGGGCCCGGTGGGAGTTCAGGCCGATTTTTGTGGTCCTTCGGCCGAGATAGGATGTGTATGAATGTCCAGATGGATAATAGAAGGAAAATAGCTAACGTCAATGGAGACATTTTGGGAATTGAGCCGAGGAAAGGTAACTGGGTTGAGGAAAGGCACTGAAGAGGTCTTCGTAACTGGGTTTAGGGTCTCTTTCTATCTTTTGCTTTCTCTTTTTTATCCCTACCCTTTTAATTTATTGCCTACCTGTACCCGGTTTCTAAAAGTATGTGAAAGTCTACCCACCAAAAAGCTGCGGATAAATCAATGAATTTACGTGGTTGTCAACCTTCCAGGTGGCAAATATATAAGGTTTTTTTTTTTTTTTAGAAACAAACACACACAAGAGAGAGAGAAAGAGGTTCTAACACAAAAGCACACCACAACTCCACTCAAAAACCATAGTAACTTTTAAGGGAGGGTGGGGCAAGTTATACTACACACAACACACTCTCTTAAGCAATGTGGGACAATTACCCATTCTTTTTTTTTTTTTGAGAAACAAACACACACACACAAAGGAGAGGAAAAGGGGTTCTAACATATAAGTTATTAATTATGAGTTATGATTTTAAATTTTATTTTTTCATTCTATTTTTTGCTAATTTTTAATTTATTTTTATATTAATTTATTTTTTCATTCTCAAAGTAGTAGCTAATATGTATGCGTTTGGATACCGCTTATTCTGTTGAAAATTGAAAACTGAAAACTGAAGACTGAAAATTGAAAAAAAAAATATATATATTTTTTACTGTTTATTATAGTATTTGTCACTGTTCATTGGCCTAAAATGACTGTTCATGACTAATAAACAATAACAAACACGCTACTTAAGAAAAAAGCGTCAAAAACGCAAAAAAATTTTCATCCAAAAACGCTATCCAAAAGGAACTGATATATTGCCTACCTGTACCCCTGTTTCTAAAAGTAAGTCAAAGTCTACCCACCAAAGAGCTGCGGATAAATCAATGAATTTACGTGGTTGTCAACCTTCCAGGTGGCAAATATATAAGTTATTAATTATAAGTTTTGATTTTAAATTTTATTTTTTCGTTCTAATTTTTGCTAATTTTTAATTTATTTTTATATTAATTTATTTTTTCATTCTCAAAGTAGTAGCTAATATATATTTATAATTTTATATTGAGTTTTAACGCTTGGTTGGAGCTGAACATATTAATTTGGGATGGACTTGCTCATCAAAAATAAATTCGGGATGGACTTAATTACAATTTTTAATAATTTTAATAGGCTATATAAAATATTTATTAATTTAATAATAAAATAACGATAAACTCAGAAGGTACACTGATTCTAACCAATAGGGCTGTTCAAGAACAAACCGGCGCCGACAAAACTGACCGGAGCTGCGCCGAGCCGATCGACAGAAGGCTCCACCGAAGCTTTCAGGTACGGTGTCGGCAGTCCTTTTCTATTACCGACATCGGCCGGTCTGGTGATCGGCTGCAAGATTTCCACACCGAAGAGAAACCGAACCGACCGATATATACCATATATATGTTTTACATGAATCTGCCTGGCTTTCTTTATTTTTTTTTTTTCTTTTTGATAGAGACGTCTGCAACTTGATTTTGAAGAAGAAGATAGTGCCAAAATTTATATTATATTACAATATAGTATACTTTAATAATACTGTATAGTTTTAAACTTTTATTTTAAAACCATTTAAAGACCAACTGAGTCTCCTCCACCTGTTGAACCATTTAATGAACTTGTGCCTAGCTTTTTTTATTTTTTAAACTGTGGCATTGTAGAACTTTTTTTTTTTTTTTTACTTAACTCAATTTTCATGTTTTTTAAGTGGAGGAGTTATGGTATACTTTTCTGTTGGAACATTTTTCCCTCTTTTTTGTGTGTATTTGTTTCTTTAAAAAAAAAAAAAAAAAAACTCATTTTACTCTGTAAGATATTTTTCTCTCTTTAAAAGTATAATACACATAACCGAACTAACCGCACCGAACCGATGGAATGCACCGCGCCTTGTGTAGACCAGTTTTTTTCTTCTATAGGAGAGGTGCGATTAGTTATGAGAGAAAACCGCACCTAATAGGTGCGGTGCAAAAAACTCCTCCAAAACCAACCGAACCGAACCGCGTACAGGCCTACTAACCAATACCAAAACATATCCTTTTATTTGACCAAACCGGCATCATTGACTCCCAAATGAAAAATATTATACAGTTTTTTGGTAGGTCATATTATTTGTCTACTATTCTATTAAAATACTTACATTTGTTTAAAATAACTGAGTCAATAATCAGTTTCTATTTAAAAAAAAAATTAATTCAACAATTTCAAACAAGTAGAATTTTTTAATAAAATAGTGGACCACATTACAATAATTATGTGACCAAATTCAACCAAAAAAAAAAATCTCAATCATATTGTCAACCCAATCTCACCAGTCGGCAGCCACCTGCCCTTCAAATTGAAGCCTTAAAATATTTGACTATACTACTAAAAGAAAATCCTAACATAATTTTTAATTTATTTTTTACACGCCCATAACAACATGCAAATTACTGTTGGGACTTGTGACAAACAAAAAAAAAAAAAAAAAAAAAAAAACACAAAAAATGGTACCAAAAAAACCCCAAAAAAAAAAAAAAAAACTCCATTGGCCCATTGCATAGCCCATGCCTTTCCAGACACTAACAAAACCCCATTTTTCCATTTTTCCTTTCAATTTAAACTCTTCAATAAATTCTAAGGCTCAGTTCATTTGGAGTGAAACTAGAAAGGATAGAAAACAAAGGGGGGAAAATAAGATAAAAAATATTGTTTTTCACTGTTCGTTTGAGGAAGGAAAATAGAAAGGATGAAAAACTCGAGAGAAAGTTTTTCTTCTGGGCCCACTTTTTTTTCCTTCCAAATCGGAAGGACAATATGGAGAGAAAAGTTCTATAGTAGCACTTTTACAAAAATGCCCTCTTCTCACCTTTTTTTTTTTTCAACTTTCTCTTTTTTTTTTCTCTTTTTCTTTTTCTCAACGTTGCCTGAACATTTTTTTTTTTTTTTTTGGTTCAACATTTTCAGTAACGTTGTTTGTTGTTGTTTTTTTTTTTTTTCTTCAACAACTTTCAGTAACGTTGTTTTTTTTTTTTTTTTATATAATTCTTTTCAACGTTATTGAAGGGTAACTTTGCTGTTTTTTTTTTTTTTATTATTCTTTTCAATGTTACTGAAGAGTAACGTGTTTTTTTTTTTTTTTTTTCTTTTCGACATTATTGAGAACTTTTTTTTTTCTTTTCAACATTACTGAATGTTGTTTTCAACGTGACCTAATCTAATTTTTACATTATAATAATATAAATTTATATATATAATGTGATAAATTTTATATTATTTAATGATTATAAATAAATCTATTTCTTACATATTATGTACCAAGGGTATAATAGTCAATTTATATAAATTACATTTTTCATCTTTCCCTTTTTTTCTCCAACCAAACATAAGAGTTTTCCATCCTCCCACTTTTCCACTCCTCCAACCGAACACACAAGAGGAAAAACTAAATATTTTTCATCCTCCCACTTTTTCACTCCTCCAACCGAATGGACCCTAAATCAAAAAAGAAAAAAGAAAAACTAAAAGAACAAAACAAATTTGTGTCGTATGATTAGTATGCGTGTACCCCATAGGCCATATTGCCGCCAGCTACCACTCGGTAAGTCCGATATGTCGTCTGCTCGGTTCCGACTCTTACTTTAGTCCATGCCGGCGGCAACCACTAGTATCTCTCTTTTTCTCTTTCTCTTGCGCTCTGGGTACTTCGTTGTTGTGCCACTCTATATTGTTTTTAATAATAGCAAGTCACAAAACTCACGGCCACAACCCTAAAATCAATCACCATCTCCACCATAGCCACAACCCCCAAAATCAACTACCACCTCCAAACCCACCAGAGATGGAGAGATAGAGAGATAGGAGAGAGAAGAGAGAAAAAGAAAGAAAATAGAAAAGAGAGAGAGGTGAGCAAACGAACTAGAGAGTGAAAACAAATGTTAAGTTTGGCGTTTATTGCGGTGGATCTTGTGAGCAGTTTAGCGAGCATGAATTTCAACAAATGTGAAGTTAAATTTACATGTTTAAAAATTATTTTCTTATAATTTTTTTAAATTTTAATTTTCAACAATAGGTAGTATTCAAATAAACCCTTAATGTCATAATAAACAACTGATATTTTTTTTCACTTGTGAGTTACAGTAGACTGTGAACGCTTTAGAAACTACTTTAAGTGGTGGGCTCAAATAGTTTAACTGGTAAAATTTTTTATTATTATATAAAAAATTTAAGGTTAAATAATCGCTTACACCAAAAACTAATTAATATCTTTATTTAACAATAAAAAGATATTATTCGGATATCATTATTTAAAACTCTCCCAACACCAAAAAAAGAAAATACTACAAACGTGCGGTCAAAAATCAAATCACCTTTTAGTGCTGTACAGCACTTTAATAGATATTTATGTATTTGATGATAGGTTTAATTTTATATATAATAATATTATTATTTTTAATAGTAATATATTATTATATATAAGAATAGTGCGGCTGACTTTACGTAACAATTATACAGAGGGCAAATTACAAATTATTTATAAGTGGTATGAGCAAAATTTAAGTTGTTTAATTATAATTTAAAATTAATACTTTACTTACATCAGATTTGACTGAAATTTAAGTTGCTTATCTGTAATTTGAAATCTCATAATACAAATGTTTTACTAGATTTTTTTTATCCTATTTAATATTGTATTTTTATTTTTTTGTATTTTTGAAAAAGAGAGACATAAAAATAGAGGAAAATTACATATTTAACTCTGTTTTTAACAGATATGAGTTATGAAACTCTACTCTGTTTGTTTTGGTGGAAAACCTTCTGTAAAGATAATTTTTCGTGTTTTCCAATATTTGGTAGTATAAAAAGGAAAACTATCTTTCTACCTCTTTCAGTCAGAAAAAAAAAAAAAAAAAAAAAAAAAAAAAAAAAAAAAAACTATCTTTAGTCAACAGAAAAAATATGACTTATTTTTAGAGATTATTTTCCATTATTTGTTTTTTTTTTTTTTTTTTTTTTTGGAAAACAACTCTATCTCACAACAAGTTAAATAAGTGAAGTTAGAAAATTGTTTTACAACTCATTTAAGATAATTACCAAACATAGAAAAATGAAATAGTTTTACGGAAAATACTTTTTAGAAAATGACTGTTAGGGTACTTTTTTATTACACCTAATTTTATTTACACACACCATTCTATTTAAAACACAAGAATACTTATGCTTGATAATATTTGAAAAGTCCATGATTCAAGTCCATGGAAAAACAATTTTATCAATGGAATTCAAATCCATAAATCAAAGCTCATGATTTAAACCCATGGCAATTTATCTAAAAGCCCAATTCTTATTGGCAATATCAAAGCCCAGTTCTTGCTGGCAATATTTAAAGCCCAATTCTTATTGGCAATATCAAAGCCCAGTTCTCGCTAGTAATATTTAAAACTCAATTTTCATTGGCAACATCAAAGCCCAATTCTCATTGGCATTACTTTATCAAGAAAAACCCAAGATTATCAACACTTGGCAAAGAAAAATATATATATCATGGTAAAATGTTATTATGGCAAAAGGGACCATGGCAATCATCTTGAGGATCATCCTCTCGTATTATAAACCCATGAAGTGCATAAACACCATTTGCATCACGACGTCCATGATATATACCTTCAGCACTTGTAGTAAAACATTCAAATATACAAGCTCATCATTCAAATTATGATGCGATTATTAGAAGCCATGAATATTGTTTATAGAATTCATCATTGTAAATAATATTTACAAAAGAATTTTGAAAAACTTGTCCCGTTATTTTAAACATTACAACTAATTCCCTAAAGGCCCATTACAAATATTTATGAAAAACCAAAAAATATTTACTAATAAAAATCCATGGCAACATGTGCACACAACCCAGCCCAATGGAACCGGCCCATGTGAGCAAGCCCAAGCAATAAACACCAGCAGGAGGCAAAAAATTAAGAGTAGGCAAACAGCCCTTGTTCACCCCTAACCAAAAAGAGCAACTAAGGACTCATACAAGGGAACCAAGCCTTTGAGAATGGACCAAGGGATGTCCCATTAGCCTTCTGCCATCATTTACCTGACGTGAACAGTAGCCAAGGGTTTGTCATGTCAGCTGAAGCCTAAAGGATGATAGAACTCCATCAGACTGCACCTCCAGCGAAAGGGGAGCTGAAGCCAAATTATTCAAACCTCAACAAATTAATGTTATAAATGTCAAAAACGTTCAAGACATGATTCTTGTACCAAGCTCATGAATCCTAAAGGGGAAAAATTGGAAACATGTGGTTTGGAGGGCATAAAGAGATCTCCAGCGGAACCCCCTGAAGTAGACTAGAACTTGACACCTGGCTTGGGGTGTTGAATCTTGCTTCTTGGGAGACCAAATCTCAGTTGCAGCATTAGGATTCTCTCTTGATACACACCCTAAACATGATAATCAAACTCAGCTCAAAAATCCAAGCAATTAATGCAAAAATCCCTCGTTTCCCAAAGAAGCAAAGCAACCCATAAAGTAAATCTTCTACTTCTGACCAAAAATCTCAAGAAACTTGATCTTGATTCGTCATCTCTAGGTCGTCATCCTCTTTTGGATTCTTGTTAATTAATGCTTCCTTGAAACTTCATTATAAAAGCATAAACACCTCAGCCCACAAGGGGACAGCCACCCCCCTCTGAAACTATGGGTTCGTTTGCCATTTTTGCTGGTGTTTTAGCTTTTCTCAAGCTCACCACTCATCATCCTTCACCCACTCCCATCTAATCCCAGATGTTCCTCTCACACCTTCACACAATCACGGCCCACCACTCACAAAAAGCCTTGAATTTGGTGTTAATCCCATCTCACTCATCATCCGTAGCCCACATTCATCTAATCTTAGATGTTCTTTTTCTATTTTCACATAAACACAACTTAATGTCTCTCCAACTAGTCACAAACAACCTATTACTCATAAAAAACTTCAATCTCAGCATTAATCCTATCCCACTCACTAAAAACAACCCACATTCAGCTCGTCCATGCCTTATAAACACATACTCACCCAAATCTTAGCTTAATACTTGTTGCACTGAGATGGGGATCTTCTCTCCCTTCACTCCATCCTATTTCTCCTCTTTTATTTGTAATTATGGAGGCCTTTAACCCTTATTTATTATTATTATGATAAAGGATATAATATATTTGTAACAATTAAATTTTTCCCTCATATTGATGTAATGATGGTTGAAAGTACTATAAATTCCCTTGACCAAGACATACAAGGACCCCTAAAAGTGAACACTTTCCTAAATTCATTTAATTATTGACTGTTGGACTCTAAGTATAATTTCACCCCTACCACTGGAGGACTGATTTGAACTATGACACTGTAAAAAGGACTAAAAATATAACAAGCTAACAATAGTGACGTGTTTATTGTGCTTTGTTGTTGTCTTGCAGCCTCTATCTCTTACTTGGGCGGACTTCCACAACACCGAAAGCCTTTGGGCTTTATTTCAAGGCCCATCGTCGAGTTTCAGCTTGGCTATCCCATATTCTATTTGGGGACATCAAAATTTTCCCCCTCAACATTCTGGCGACTCCGCTGGGGAGCCAATCAGTAGGTGAAAGTCTATCATACCCCCAAGATTGCATAATAGCCAACAAGGATACATAATAGTCAACATGATGTATATTCATATGTATATCTACATATGTATATAAGTATACATACATATACATACGTATTTATATGTAAGGGAACACTCTATTTTCTTTCCTTCAAAAAAGAAACAATTTCTTTTTTTTCAAAAAAAAGAGTGTCCTCAAGGTGAACAGTAAAATATTTACACATGGATAGTCAGAAAAAAAAAATAATAATAATAACAATGCACATATGTATGTTTATATACATGCATAGAAGAATGGGCACTATTTGTTTTCTTTCAAAATCACAAAACATTTTTTTTTTTCTTTGCTTTTGGCTCAAAAATGGTTTTTGCAAAAAAAAGAGAGAGAACACAGTAGCTACCGCTGGAGGTGTCCTTTGCCTTGAAAAGTACAATGTTTACACGTGAATGGCTAAAAAAAAAGGGTAATGAGGCGTGTACATATGTTAGTATACATATACGCAGATAAACAAACATTATTTTATCATAAAACTTCTTTTTTTGAAAAAGGAAAACCCTTTTGGCTCAAAAAAAAAATTATTCTTGCAAAAAAAAAAAAGGCACAGTAGCTACGGCTGGAGGTATCCTCTGCTGTGAACAGTGCAAAATTTTCACATGAACAGTTAGGAAAAACATGTGCGCACATAAAAAAGTAACAATGGTCAACCCTTTTTATGCAGAAAAATTTCTTTAGGGGCATGAACCTTTAACAAATCATAAGTTTTTTCTATACCTTTTATGCAGAAAAAAAAAATTTCTTTGGGCATGAACCTTTTACAAATAATAAGTTTTTCTATCCCTTTTATGCAGAAATTTTTTTGTGCAGAAAATTTCTTTATGCAGAAAATTCCTTTTATGCAGAAAATTTGTTATGCAGAAACATATCTTTATGCAGAAAATTCCATTTATGCAGAAAAATTTCCTTGTGCAGAAAATTCCTTTTATGCAGAAAATTTGTTATGTAGAAAAATATCTTTATGTAGAAATTTTTTTATGCAGAAAAATTTCCTTGTGCAGAAAAATTTCTTTGTGCAGAAAATTTCCTTTTATGTAGAAAAACATCTTTATGCAGAAAATTTTATTTATGCAGAAAAATTTCTTTGTGCAGAAAAATTTTCTGTTACGCAGAAAAATTAGCTTTATGCAGAAAAAATTTCTTTAGGGCGTGAACCCCTCTACAAGACAATGTCCATAGTTGACTAGTCCTTCTTTCGCATGTAATATTGGTACCTACAATTGAATGACCTTTTGCACAAGTAATAACAACACTTATAAATGAGCAAAGTCACGACTAAATAAGTTTTCTATAGCTAAATGGTTTTGTATACATGAATAGTAACAGCACCTAGAAGAGCTTTTTTCCTCTAATTACAAAAGAGAAAGAAGAAAGAAGTCTTTATAACTAGAGAGTCTCAAAACATGTAGTAACACATTAGATACATATTACATCCCAACAGAGTTGCCCACTAGAAAAATAAACTAAAGCATGAGTAGCCTAATCCAATAAGCCGCCAAAGGTTTCCGCGGAGGAGGAGCCACCGCTAGTGGGTAAGGACAGCGTGATGCAATTCTCTTGACTTGTCAAAAGGGATAGTGCTGCTGACTTGCTGCAATTTCCTTCTCCAAATCTGCAATCTTCACTGCAAACTCAGCTAACTTCATCTCACCATCACGAATGATGCATGAGGCAGCAATCAAGAATGATCCCAAAATATGTTTAAAAGCACTCTTTTCATCCAAAAGAAAGGAAAGCACAAGGAAGCATCCGACAGCAAATCACAGCCACAATGTGAATAAACCCGACGACGAAATGGATGAATATATATTGTTACTCATAATGATATGTGAGGCTTAGTTGCCTTAAATAGAAGGGTCCTAGGCTGAATGAAGCTAGTACAAAACTCACGGCTGTATCTAGAAGAGACCACATCTAATGAGAGAAGAATTCTTGTCTAGTAGCATAGCGGAACCATTTAAGGGACCTCCAGCAGTACCTGACGTACCTTCTCCATCTAATAAAAAGTACATTGACATCTTTGCTTAGGAGTACAACATGATGCTAAGTTCAGATTGTAACTTGGTGATACATGCTCTCAATATCAAACCATGGAGAGACTTATCATGGCAGATGGACTCTCCACTGCTGTACCCATGTTGCCGTGCTGCTGGACTGCCATTAGTTCACTGATATATGGCTTGAGTCGTGAACTTTCAAGATAAGTCATCACATCACTATCTTTAGATTTATATTGAATATATGCTACTCTATTATCGTCATATCACTCAATACAAATTACTTTAATATTATATCACATACATCGTTCAATCAAAACTTTCTCGTCAAATATATATTACTTTATCTTTACCATTATTGCAACCATTGATCGAAAATTGTTATATGAAACATATTGTTTGTTCCAACCATCGTTATGCTTTTTATACTTTGAAATTTGTCTATTTTGTAGGCATAAAACCAATGAGAATTTTCTATCACAATATAGGAGCTCGAACCATCCAAGAAACTCCTTGCAACCAACCGTTGAACCAAGTTGATTGGCAGTCATTTCTTAAAGAAGCTTTGTTGCCATTGAAGCCATGGCAGCCCCACGCATATTCAAGACTATGATCATTATATTCACATCATTGGAACCCTTGGAATCTCAAGCATCATCAAGGGTATCAACCATCCCACACTTGGGGGCTTTGATCTAAGCCATGGCAGAAGGCGAAAATCTCATGAAACCTATCAATGGCAAATGGCTGGAATAATATCATACAACTCAATAATCATATATTCTGAAAAATGCTTTGGAAATAGAGAGTAAGTGTTATCTTTACTCTAAGACATGAATATATTACATTTATTTCAAAACTATAAATATTTTAAGATACATTTTTACATAGATATTTATATTTCAATCTCACTTGCAATGATGACTTTTTGCAACTTGATATCTCCAAAATAAAGTATCATGATTCTAACAAGTTATTTTTACAAAATAAATTGTTTAACTTCCATGACTATATTTTGGCTCGATTATGTCAATCTTTCAATGATCAAAACACTTTTCATATTTCAAACCTTTACATACTCAAAATTGAAGACGGCCTTTATGGTTGGGACTTCAAAAATAAAATGGTCATGCATTTAGCAAGTAATTTCAAAATAGATATTATCTTTATGACCATGCTTTAATTTTTTGAGCCTAAGAATTGTAATATTTTGACAATCAAAATATCTTGACAAAGGAAATTCATGGCTAAATAAAACACAGTACTACATGGCTGAACTGATTTCAAATTATAAAACACAACATGCATGACTAGAACCAATTTTCAAAACATCACATATAATACAACATTTACGGTTGTATAAGCTTACAACATACGTCACATTACATAGTGATTACGTTACATTACATTACATCACAATATATCACAAAAGTAAATTTTTGAAAAAATACACCTAAGAAAATATAAGAATCTACTCCAACAAAGCCATTGCCAAAGATCTCCCCTAGAGGGGAAACACCTTTGAAAGACACATGATCTCATCCCTTTGATCAAAGGATAAAGTTCAGACATCGTCAACGCAATATTCTCCTCGAATCAGCTATCTTCATCATCACAAGTAGTACATGATTCAGCTGCACAACATGTATGATATAGCAACCTACAGCTAGAACAATAGTCCTCTCATATCAACACCAATCTTGCCTCCAACCATGAAGCCAAAATATTTCTTTAAAATGCCTTCAAGCACCCTTGAAGATTAATATTTTTCTTTAAGAGCAACATCAGGAAATTTTTCATGCACTGTTGTCAAGTAAGAGACTAGAGTCAACTATCCAGCAATAATGACAAAAGAGCAAATGAACAGTATCAAGCCATAATTCCCTCTAGCAGTATGAGCAACTTTAGATCATGCTTGGATATTTTTTTTAAAGGAACATCATGAAGATATGGCAGAATCACAGCTGGAGCTCTGTGAAAACAAACCCTCCAGCCGCAACAACATCAACAAGATTTTTGTCAATTGCCATTATGTCGTCAACGGCAAAACCTGAAGTGAAAATGCATCAACAGTAAATATTCATGATAAGAAAGAGGGAAGGGGCATAAAATTACCAAAGTCTGTGTCTGTATCCTCAAATCCGTCATCATGCTTCCTCGGCTATGTCTTTATCACCAAGTTGCTGGAACCATAAGGGCAGAAAAATGCAAGGCCATGAATGAAGACAAGGAATAGAAGAAAAAGGAAAGAAAGGATGTAAGAAGATAACGAGCTCTTGAAGAAACATCTTCATAGATTCATAAATCTTCATCTTACCGGCAATGGTCTTCCCCTAAATTGCTTCATTATGACAGTTGGACCTATGGAACCAATAAATTTAACAAAAGTATCAGTTTGATCTAAATAACCATCATCAGAGGGTCTAGATTCATCACGGCTGGAATTCTCACTAAATTAGACTTAAGGGCTTCCACCACAGTATCCGGATATCTCCTCCATGAACCAAACAACTATTAAATTTAGCATCTCTAGACTCCAGCAGCGCATCAGATTATGGAATACAATCTCATAGTAGAGCAATATCACATCACCAATGATATTGGCTTTATGAAGGGGTCAATAAAACACTTTATCATCAATCTCTCAGCTTATTCAATTAGGCCAATCAATAATGGGCCCATAAAGACCAATAAATTAAATGGGGGCTGGCAGAAGCTTTTATCGCTGGGTACAAAACACCAGTAGCGGCTAAGAGCTAATGCGGTTTCGTGACTAGAATATCTCTTCATAGCACCCACTTCAGAGGTGCACTAATTGGATTATCCCTCTAAATCACTGCTGAAACAATGGAAATAATAGCACCATAGATCAAGCAGTGGCAAAAGAGGCTCAATCTCTTCAACCTCCTTGCCAGTGGCTCCAATTCCACCTACAGCTAAATTCTCTCTTTCAACCTATGCAACACAAGCCGATGGACTCATTCAAACTCACATATGTGACCAAAGGCAGGCTGATCACACAAACTCAGGGGGCTAAAAGGTTGAGGTACAATTTTTTCACTCAAGCCACATGCTTTAATCCTATTTAATCACTTCTATTTGTTCACCAAAAAATACCAAACTATCATCCATATATTATTTTGTGCCTCCACGAATATTTCACATTGGCCCACAAATATTTTCCTATCTCATTATCTATAATAGGGCACCATTTTTCCAAAAAAACTCGCACGTGTGATCCTAATATTTTTCTTTCAAAAAATATACTATTACTAATAATTTGATCACACGTGACTTGGGGGGCTAAATGTTAGGGTACTTTTTTATTACACCTAATTTTATTTACACACACCATTCTATTTAAAACCCAAGAATACTTATGCTTGGTAATATTTGAAAAGTCTATGGCAAAACAATTTTATCAATGGAATTCAAATCCATAAATCAAAGCCCATGATTTAAACCCATGGCAATTTATCTAAAAGCCCAATTCTCATTGGCAATATCAAAGCCCAATTCTCATTGGCAATATCAAAGCTCAATTCTTATTGGCAATATCAATTCTTATTGGCAATATCAAAGCCCAGTTCTTGCTGGCAATATTTAAAGCCCAATTCTCATTGGCAATATCAAAGCCCAATTCTCATTGGCAAGATCAAAGCCCAATTCTTATTGGCAATATCAAAGCCCAATTCTTGCTGGCAATATTTAAAACCCAATTCTCATTGGCAATATCAAAGCCCAATTCTCATTGGCAAGATCAAAGCTCAATTCTTATTGGCAATATCAAAGCCCAGTTCTCGCTGGCAATATTTAAAACCCAATTTTCATTGGCAACATCAAAGCCCAATTTCTATTGGCAACATCAAAGCCCAATTTCTATTAGCAACATTAAAACCCAATTCTCATTAGCAACATCAAAGCCCAATTCTCATTGGCATTACTTTATCAAAAAAAACCCAAGATTATCAACACTTGGCAAAAAAAAATATATATATATATATATATATCATGGTAAAATGTTATTATGGCAAAAGGGACCATGGCGATCGTCTTGAGGATCATCCTCTCATATTATAAACCCATAAAGTGCATAAACACCATTTGCATCACGACGTCCATGATATATACCTTCAGCACTTGTAGTAAAACATTCAAACATACAAGCTCATCATTCAAATTATGATGCGATTATTAGAAGCCATGAACATTGTTTATGGAATTCATCATAGTAAATAATATTTACAAAAGAATTTTGAAAAACTTGTCCCGTTATTTTAAACATTACAACTAATTGCCTAAAGGCCCATTACAAATATTTATGAAAAACCAAAAAAATATTTACTAATAAAAATCCATGGCAACATGTGCACACAACCCAGCCCAAGGGAACCGGCCCATGTGAGCAAGCCCAAGCAATAAACACCAGCAGGAGGTAAAAAATTAGGAGTAGGCAAACAGCCCTTGTTCACCCCTAACCAAAAGAGCAACTAAGGACTCATACAAGAGAACCAAGCCTTTGAGAATGGACCAAGGGATGTCCCATCAGCCTTCTGCCATCCTTTACCTGACGTGAACAGTAGCCAAGGGTTTGTCATGTTAGCTGAAGCCTAAAGGATGATAGAACTCCATCAGACTGCACCTCCAGCGGAAGGGGAGCTGAAGCCAAATTATTCAAACCTCAACAAATTAATGTTATAAATGTCAAAAACGTTCAAGACATGATTCATGTACCAAGCACATAAATCCTAAAGGGGAAAAATTGGGAACATGTGGTTTGGAGGGCATAAAGAGATCTCCAACGGAACCCCCTGAAGTAGACTAGAACTTAACACCTGGCTTGGGGTGTTGAATCTTGCTTCTTGGGGGACCAAATCTCAATTGCAGCATTAGGATTCTCTCTTGATACACACCCTAAACATGATAATCAAACTCAGCTCAAAAATCCAAGCAATTAATGCAAAAATCCCTTGTTTCCCAAAGAAGCAAAGCAGCCCATAAAGTAAATCTTCTACTTCTGACCAAAAATCTCAAGAAACTTGATCTTAATTTCGTCATCTCTAGGTCGTCATCCTCTTTTGGATTCTTGTTAATTAATGCTTCCTTGAAACTTCATTATAAAAGCATAAACACCTCAGCCCACAAGGGGACAGCCACCCCTCTCTGAAACCATGGGTTCGTTTGCCATTTTTGCTGGTGTTTTAGCTTTCCTCAAGCTCACCACTCATCATCCTTCACCCACTCCCATCTAATCCCAGATGTTCCTCTCACACCTTCACACAATCACAGCCCACCACTCACAAAAAGCCTTGAATTTGGTGTTAATCCCATCTCACTCATCATCTGTAGCCCACATTCATCTAATCTTAGATGTTCTTTTTCTATTTTCACATAAACACAACTCAATGTCTCTCCAACTAGTCACAAACAACCCATTACTCATAAAAAACTTCAATCTTAGCATTAATCCTATCCCACTCACTCAAAACAACCCACATTCAGCTCGTCCATGCCTTATAAACACATACTCACCCAAATCTTAGCTTAATAATTGCTGCACTGAGCTGGGGATCTTTCTCTCCCTTCATTCCATCCTATTTCTCCTCTTTTATTTGTAACTATGGAGGCCTTTAACCCTTATTTATTATTATTATGATAAAGGATATAATATATTTGCAACAATTAAATTTTTCCCTCATATTGATGTAATGATGGTTGAAAATACTATAAATTCCCTTGACTAAGACATACAAGGACCCCTAAAAGTGAACACTTTCCTAAATTCATTTAATTATTGACTGTTGGACTCTAAGTATAATTTCACCCCTACCGCTGGAGGACTGATTTGAACTATGACACTGTAAAAAGGACTAAAAATATAACAAGCTAACAATAGTGATGTGTTTATTGTGCTTTGTTGTTGTCTTGCAGCCTCTATCTCTTACTTGGGCGAACTTCCACAACACCGAAAGCCTTTGGGCTTTATTTCAAGGCCCATTGTCGAGTTTCGGCTTGGCTATCCCATATTCTATTTGGGGACATCAGGTATACAACTTAAATTTCAAACAACAGGTATACAACTTAAATTTCAGCCTAACTACAGCTAGGTATGTTGTAATTTGTCCTAATTTATAATAAGATATATGGGTTTAACTTATTACACAAAAACTGTTTTATACAATTTTACACATTTGGATAATTATGTGAACATGATTTGTAATTGATGTATATTTTAAGAGAAAAAAATATTCACAACTCATAAACTACTACTACTTTTTTTTTCCTAAATGTTGAACCCCCTAAAACGGTTCAAAGATGTAAAGTTCAACAAATAATATGCATTTGGATACTGCTTATTTTGCTGAAAACTGAAAACTAAAAAGAATAAAAAAATATTTTTTAGTTACTATTTATTATTGTTTAGCATTGTTCATTGACTTATTTTCACTGTTCATGGCCAATGAACAGTGTTAGAAGCACTGAGCTGGAAAAAAAATAAAAATAAAAAGAGCTGAAAACACAAACGTGGGAAGCACAAATGCGCCTCCCAAACGAAGCCATTGCTTTCTTAGAATTGAACCCCCTAAAAAGGCTCAAAGATGTGAACTTCAACAAATAAGTATGCGTTTGAATACTTCATATTTTGCTGAAAACTGAAAAAAATAAAAAAAAATATTTTTTAGTTACTATTTATTATTGTTTAGCACTGTTCATTGGCTTATTTTCACTGTTCATGGCCAATGAACAGTGTTAGAAGAGCTGAGCTGGAAAAATAAAAATAAAACAATAAAAATAAAAATAGCTGAAAACGCAAACGTGGGAAGCACAAACGCGCCTCCCAAACGAAGCACAATCTCTTTCTTAGAATGAGATTCTAGAAAGACCACAAATATTACGAGAGTATTATTTTAATCAATTCAATGAAATCTATCGAGTGATCTCAAAACTAGGCCATACAAAAATAAAATACAAGATTAACGAATGAGTTTTTAAGTGATTGTTGAACTATATTAAGTTTTTAATCTATAAAATAAAGTACTTGTTTTGTGTCATAAATTTTTTTTTTTATTACTTGAGAATTTGGTTATTTTTAGTCCTTCCCCCCCTCCCCCCTACGGTGGGAAAAATTTCCAAACTCTACCACTGTTTAAGCCAAATCTGAAATCTCTCCTCTCCCTCTAGGATAGTTATCACTTAAAAAAAAAAAATTAAAAAGCAAAAGATTGCATTATATGTCCCAATTTTCATGGCTTTTGAATAGAGTTTTATGGTGTGTCGTTATATTAAAACTCAGTTTCCTCTCCCCTATGTATGTGCTTGTTTCCAAAAAATAAAAAAAAAATAAAAACAAAAAAAACAAAACAAAACAAAGAAACAAATAATCCAAAATATAAAAAGTCAGATTTGTATATTCCAAGCTGGCCCAACCATTAACCGAGTTTTACGCAATCACCTAAGGTCCAAGCTCCCGATTCCCAAATTTTAAAAAATAAAGATATATTAATTAAATTCAAAATATTAACTAATAAAATATATTTTTTTTATAAAATATATATTTTTTAAATGAAAGCTAATGCTAGAAATACTATAAATTTTGACATGTCACAAATCACAAAAAATTAATTTTGACAGTCATCTATATATACTGTAAAATCCACATTATTATGTTTAGAGCTGGCCTAACCATTAAATGAGTTTTAGGCAATCGCCTAAGGTCCAAGCTCCCAATTCCCTAATTTTAAAAAATAAAGATATATTAATTAAATTCAAAATATTAACTAATATAAATTATATTTTTTATAAAATATTTTAAAAAATAAAAGCTAATGCTAGAAATCCTATAAATTTTGACTTGTCACAAATCACAAAAAATTAATTTTGACACTTATCTATTATATTATAAAATCAAAGCATTTGACTTTTTGTTGATTTCATGAAAGCTTGCCAAACCACCGCACACCCTTGATGCGATAGTCACTCCACAAGTATAAGTGTTTGTGGGGTGTAGGGGGCAAGGGTCAGGGTTTAAGTTTTTAGGAGGGAGCTTCACACACATATACACTTAAATTAGGCTAAAGTAGAAATTCTATCTTGTAAAAAAAAAAAAAAAAAAAAAAAAAAAAAAGCTTGCCACATAAGTTTTGAATATTTCAAAATTTCCACATCATTATTTTATTTGTTAATTTATTTGATTTTTTAACCAAATTTGATTTAAAACCCCAAAACTCTATGTGAACCACACTACCAGCAACTCCAGTCTGAGATGGAAGTCATTGAATTAAGACATATATTTCCCACTGAAACAGCATTATCGCTCAAAGATTTGTCTAATAATACTAATAGCTCTCTTCACACCTTTTTGGAGCAACGCTATTGTGACAAGAATAAAGAGAAGGGGGGGGGGGGGGGGGAGGGGGGCGAGGTGTAGAGGGGAAGAATCCTATGGCTCACTCTTAACGTTCTATTATATACTTCATCAATCACAACATACTACACATCCTTTTTTCTTTCCACATAAACTATAAATTTTAAAGTACAGAGAGAGAGAAGACTGTTAGGTTCTAAGGAATTAGGAACTAATGTATTAGAACTTCAATTTGTAATGTTGACAAACCATGATCAAAACAATCTTTAAGTCTTGTTTTAGACTTGCTCAAAGTATAGGGTTTTTATGTAAAGTTGGAATTGAGTTACTGCAGAATTCACTGTGCAGATCTGTCAGGCTCGATCGATCGAGAATTAGACTCGACCGATCGAAAATCGTGCAGATCGTTTTTCTGCAGAATTTTCTAATTCAGCTCTAGTCTATTTAATGTGTAGGGTTTTATGTTTTGCCCTAAGTATAAAAGGAAAAACCCTAGCCACGTTTTTAGAGTTCTGAATGCTGTGTTTGTGAATCTAATTGTTAGATGTAGAGGTGTTTACCTTCACATACACTTAGGGTTTCCAAACTCTAGATTCTTGTCAAGAGATTGGTAAATCATACAGTTGCAGAATCAAAGAGTTTCAAGATAAACAAGTAGGTGTGCTTGTACTTTGCTGAGAATTCAAGGAAAGAAGGAGTCCGTGGTCTCGGAGCTGTCACGTGGTCGTGGTAGTAAGTTTCCTACAAGCAAGTAGCAATAGGATGTTAGTGGTCTGACTCTCTATTATGTAAACTTCAATTCTTTCATAGTAAATTCATTTTACCTTGAGGATAGCTAGGTTAAATCCTCCCCAGGTTTTTACCGGTTTGGTTTCCTAGGTCATCATATCACGTGTTCTTTATTATTCCGCACTTTTGCATGATATGATATATTTGTGTTAACCTAGATTTGTTTAATTTACCTAAGTTAATCACTTGACTAATTATCTAGGTTAATCTATTTGGGTTTAAGGGGTCTAAACATCTTACAAAGACATATTACAATCAACAAGAAGAGCAAACCAAAACTAAATAAGTAAAATTTTTCTAAAGGTTATCTCGTAATTCTTTTACAGATTTAACCAAGTAGGCGATAAGTTGGCATGGCAAACAAGTGCTTGGCTCTCCGCATTGCTAGCCCAAACTTCTCACTCATGTCTAAGTCATTAGGCAATGTGTCAAGGGGGAGCACCCAGTGAAAGTAATGCAATAATTAAGCTAGAACATATTTGACAGTGGTAAGGCCTAATTTATTCCAGGGCACCCTCTACGACCAGACCCAAATGGGATGAGTTGGAAATCATGTCCCCTAAAGTATATATTATTATTCATAAGCCTTTCAAGGTAAAATTCTTCCACATTATTTGACCATGCTTCAGGATCTCTTCCAATAGCCCAAAAATTTACTATTAATCTTGATTTCTTGGATACGTAATATCCGTTGATCTCAGTGGCCTCCATAGATTCATGTGGGACTAGTAATGGTGCAACAAGATGTAGTCTTAAGCTTTCCTTCACCACCACATCCAAGTATGTTAAAGTTTCTTTATCTGTCTCCTCCACCATTTTTTTTCATTCCAACTACACCTTCTAGCTCTTCTAGTACACGTTTCATTACTTGTGGATGCCTCAAGAGTTACGAAAAGGTCCACTCAATTGCAGTGGCTAAAGTGTCATATGCACCCAAAATCATGTCTATTATGATAGCCTTGATATTTGTTCGATTTATTATGTATACATGTTCACCCAAAATTTCATATATTATCATATCCATGATTGATCACCGTATACACTATGATTTTTTTTTTTTTTTTTTTTTTTTTTTGGGAAGATAGAATTCCTGCGTACACCAAGTTGGTAGCATAATGTTCTAGAAAGGTTGGAAAAGTAACAAAACACGTTTTTCAAAAACAATAATAAAATAAATAATAATTTAGACTACCGTAAAAAATGCTCTAGTTATCGATCATTTATATTATATATATATATATATATATATATATATATATATATAAGTTGAGTTCAAGTTATACTTATTATAACTCTAAAAAATGTTATACCATCCAATAAGTTATTATTAAATTCGTATTTTGGAAATCTTATCGTTAGATTACATGTTCTATATGTTCTTAACATACGTATCAATTTTTATGCTAATCGGATGTTATTTACCATTTCATCTATAAACTCATTTTTTATTCATTATTTTAAATTACAAAAACTTAAATTTAAACAATTGATTGATGACATGACTATTGATATTTGATCACTTTATAATTGTGCAAGCATGGAGAATGTATGAAGATAACGTAATCCAACGGTGTATTTGTCAAAATTGACATCCTATTAAAAAATATTGAGTGGTGTAACAATGCTTAGAGTTACACTAGGTGTAACTTGAACTCTACCCTCTCTCTCTCTCTCTCTCTCTCTCTCTCTCTCTCTCTATATATATATATATATATATGTATATATATATATATGTATATATGTATATATATATATATATATATATATGCATTGTAAATTACAATTAGTATAGTATATGGAAGAGGTTGAGCAGAGAAAATCTATCATGTATCCACCCCTTTGTGAGATGGTGGATACATGTAATACCACCCTGGATGGGTGTGAAGAGATTCATTGATTAATTAAAAGGCTAAGACATTGTTTGGTTGTAAAATGGAAAATGAGGGGATAAAAAATTATGGGAGGATAGAAAATATTAATTTTCTCTCATGTGTGTTTGGTTGGGAGGATGGAAAAGTGGAGGATTAGAAAAATCCTTTATTTGGTTAAGGAGAAAAGTGAGACGATAAAAAATGTAATTTATTCAAATTTATTATTACGCTCTTATTACATAAAATAAAAGATGTAATGTCTTTATAAATACAATTATTTAAAATGAAAAATACTTTATATTCATGATCTTATTTTCTTTATAAAAAAAATTGTTAGACATCTTAAAAAAATTATAAAATAATTAATAAAAAAGACCCACCTATTGGGGCTCATTAAAAATATAGATTTTTGGCAAAATTTTAGATATAATACCTAATTATACCTAATGTCATGTTTCTTAGATTTTCCTCTTAAAATTATGCTATTTGTCTATGTAAAGTCGCAATTTGGTTCTCAAGCCCATATGATTGATGGATTTAGGTCCAAAAAACCCAATACAATAAATTTGTAGAAAGTGAGTTAGAAAACTTGGCACTAATGAGCTAAAACAACAATTAAAGTGGATCTAGAAGACAAATAAACAAAGATAAAATGGTTTTTCCCAAGGAAAATCGTCCTCAGCACAGTCCCAGGAAATCAATTCTAGTATATTTTTCTTCGAATTTTGATTACAAGTTCAGTTCTTGTTGCTATAGTGTTTTTCTCTCCAATCTTCGATCCTCCCTTTCCCAAGGGACTCCTTTCTACATTATACTATCTTCTTTCTTTCATTTCCACCCTTCATGTGTGGATTAGATTGCTGGTGTTGATCCTTGTCCCATCAACACTTTCTTGAAGTCTTTGGGAGTAGTTGTAAGGCTGAAAATTACTGTTCAGGTATCACTTCCTCATTAATGCGGCTAGAGAGTTAGCTACAGAGCATTCAATGCGATGATAACATCTTTCTCTTAGATATTTGACAGCTCCCACTTGTCCTATACATTCATGATGCATATTCTTATCAATAGAATTTCCTGGAATGTTACTCTGGATGGCAGAACACACCTTTTGACCTTTGCTTCGCTTAGTCGAGAAGACACTCCTCCTCGGCCTACCTTTCCCAACCTTCTCAATCATAGCTTTCTCGTGGAGTTCTGAGTCTTACTTCTCTACTACTGTTTATCTGTCATCAGACCACTAAGCATCCTTAGACAAGGCCCACGGCCCAACATATATTCTTGGGCCCCTTATCCCTACAATAGCTCCTTAAAACTCCAATTTTTTCCCTCCTATTAGAGGATAAAAATGGGGTTTTGACTTTGGATAATTAATTTTATACGTTTCCTTAACTTCTATATGTGAGAATGTCGCTTCGCGTGTCTCGTAACTGTTCCTGACGCTTCAGAGCCCGTGATGTCTCATTAAATGCTCCAGGCGGCGCTTTGTTCCTTGCATCTTATGGTGAGATGCAATTCCTACGGCTGGCATTTCTTCTCGAATTTTGGGCGGGATAACTCCCACCCAATTCCGCCTCCTATATAAGGTGCCTGGGGGATTTATTTCTTTCACTTTATAAATCTACAATCTCTCAAGACTTCCCAAACTCTCAGGCTTCCAAGACCTTCTAGATCTCCCAACTCCCAAGAAGCTCTTGAAGTGTCACCTGTCCTAATTTTCGTAAGTCTTCACATTCCTAGGTTCTTTTCTTCTTAGACAGCATCCTCGGCCTTCTAACCTTCACTCCCTTTTCAAAAAAAATTCCATCACTTCCTTTTAGCTAGCTTAGATGGGTAAATTCAAGCACCTTGTAGATTCTCTTGCCGGAATGGAGGACTTTAGGGCTAAGTACCAAATTCCTCAGGGAGTATCCCTACGGTATTGTGCCCCGGATTAAGTGCTTACCAATAGGAATGAGAAGGAAGTGGTCCGGGATAGCAGTTCCTAGGAGGAAGAAGAGATGGCCTTGAACCCAAGGACAAGCCTAAAGGAACTCCTTGCGGAGAGGAATAACAGGTCGTCATCTAAGGAGGCCCCAAAGTCTCAACCCCTACCTGCTCTTCCTCCTCCTCTTACAGTGGGCCTACTCCCCATCCCTAACTTGAAGAAGAAAAGGAAGGAGAAGGAGATTGCTGAGGAGGGGAAGGTGGTCCCCCAAAAGGAGCCCAAGCACCAGAAAACAGCTAAAGACAGAGGGTGGGCCTCCTCAGTGAAGAGTAAGGAGGCCGAGCACTTAGCCGACGTGCACCATCCAACTTGGAATCCCTAGTTGGAGTTGGATGGCGCGGCGGTACCCTAGAGCTCCTCTATCAGGGAGTTCCAAAAAGGCCACACCCATTACGTGGCCGAGGCTCTAGAGCATCCTCTCCTTTTGCCCAAGGATATGGATGCCTTGAAGCAAATGAGGCAACTAGAGCTTTACCTATCCCTGAAGAGGGACCTAGCCTTGGTAAGCTCCTTGGCACACTTTACCAAGAGCGGTTTCCTTTCTTCTCCCGCCTTTGTTTTTTAACGTGCTCCTCTGTTGTTTATGTACAGGCTATCCAAGAGGTTTTTGTAGTCGAAGAGTGGGTCAAGGATGCTCAGAATGAAGCTAGGGTTAAGACCAACCTCCGCGCTGAGGCCAATAGGGCCTTAGGAGCTACCTAGTAGAAGAACCAAAAGCTCAATGCCAAGCTGACCGCAGAGGAGAAGGCGCGGAAGAATGCTGAAGCTGGTCTGCAAAATGCCTCAAGCCAGGCTGAGGATCAACGCAAAAAGCTCTATCATACTGAGATAAAGCTGACCACACAGAAATAGCTGATCCTGGAGCTGAAGGTAGAGCTGCAGAGGGCCAAGGAAACAGCTCGGACGGCCAAGGAAGCTGTTGAGGCTTCAGAGCAGGCATCCTATGACCGTGTGGTGCAAGAAACTGAGATTTGGCTAGCAAAGGAGCTGGCAGAGGTGTGCAGGGACTACTATAAGGAGGTGTAGGTAGAGGCACTCAACCGGGCAAGAGTCTCTGCTACCTCCGAGTGGAGGAACGCTGAGAACATCTTCTACCCAGAGGACATTCGAGAAGTTCCAACAGTGCTCCCTCCTTCCTCTGCTCTTGCCCTTCCCCCTCCTGAGCAGCCCTCCCCCACTCAGGCCTTTTTTCCTCCTCCTGAAGTTTCCAAAGGGCCTGGCAAGGCTGGTGACCAAGGCTAGGAGGCTGAGGTGGCCAAGAACAAAGAGGCTGGTCAGGATGGTCCTCAACCCGAGGATAAAGGCAAAGGCAAGGAGGTCAAGCCCCTGCCAGAGGCCAAGGGCACCGAGGCTGCTCTCAAAATCAAGGATATTGTCTCCAAGGCCAAGGATGCTAAGCCAAAGTCTAAGGCAGATGATCCTAAAGATGACCCTTCCCAATCCAAGGCGTAGTTTTAGGATCTTTTTCCTCTACTTTTCTTTCTTTTCTTTTTTTTTTTTTTTTTGTACTTTTCTTTTCTTTTCTTTTGTGGCAGTTTGCCACTGTTTATAATGTACCCCTTTCCTTTTACTTAATGAAAAAATACCAATTTTTGCTTCATGAATCTTTATTTTCTTTGCAATATTTACCTATGTTTGGTGTGGTTATCATTTTGTGTTCTAATGAGACTTAAGATTGATGATGTCTTTAAGGGTGAATACCCAGACTTTAACAAAAGCTAACAGTAATGAATTTGTGCTAATTCATATGAATTAAATGCGTATAAACAATGAGAAAAAGGGGTTATGTGCTGGTACTGAAAACTGTGCAATCAATAGGGGGGTTTAAATTTTTAAAGAAAAACTTAACACTTAGAAATAATATGAAGTATTAATTTACACAAGGCATGTAGTCCGAGGGACCAGGCATAACCAAGGTTCTGTTTAATACTTAGAAAAATAATGAAAAGTGTTAATTTACCCAAGGCATGTGGTTTGAGGAGCTAGACATGACCAAGGTTCTGTATAACACTTAGAAAAATGATTGAAAATATCAATTTACCCAAGATATGTGATCTGAGGAGCCAGACATGAACAAGGTTCTGTTTGATATTTAAATGAATAATAAGAAATATTAATTTACCCAATGTATGTGATTCATGGAACAAGGCATGACCAAGGTTCTGTTTAACACTTAAAAAAATTATGAAGAATGCTAATTTACCCAAGACATGTGATCTGAAGAGCCAAACATGACCAAGGTTCTGTTTCACACTTAGAAACAATGCAAAGTATTAATTTACCTAAGGCATGTGATCCGAAGGGTCAGGCATAACCAATGTTCTATTTAATACTTAGAGAGATAATAAAGAATGTTAATTTATCCAAGACATGTGGTCTGAGGAGCCAAGCATAATCAAGGTTCTGTTTAACACTTAGAAAATTGATTGAAAATATCAATTTACCCAAGATATGTGGTCCGAGGAGCCAGACATGACCAAGGTTTTGTTTGATATTTTAATGAATAATAAGGAGTATTAATTTATCCAAGGTATGTGATTTAAGGAACAAAGCATGACCAATGTTCTATTTAACACTTAGAAAAATTATGAAGAATGTTAATTTACCCCAGACATGGCCAAGGTTCTGTTCCACACTTAGAAACAATGCAAAGTATTAATTTACCCAAGGCATGTGGTCCGAGGGGTCATGCATAACCAAGGTTCTATTTAATACTTAGAGAGATAATAAAGAGTATTAATTTACCCAAAGCATGCGGTCTGAGGAGTCAAGCATAACCAATGTTCTGTTTAACACTTAGAAAATTGATTGAAAATATCAATTTACCCAAGATATGTGGTCCGAGGAGCCAGACATGACCAAGGTTCTGTTTGATATTTAAATGAATAATAAAGAGTATTAATTTACCCAAATTATATGGTTCAAGGAACCAGGCATGACCAAGGTTCTATTTAACACTCAGAGAAATAATTTACAATATTAATTTACCCAAGGTATGTGGTCCGAGGACCATACATGATCAAGGTTTTGATTGATACTTATTAATTTACCTAAAGTATGTGATCCGAGGAACCAAGCATAACTAAAGTTCTGTTTAACACTTAGAAAGATAATCTATAATATCAATTTACCCAAGGTATGTGGTTCGAGGAGCCAGGTATGACCAAAGTTCTTTTTGATACTTAGAAAAATGATATGAAGTATTAATTTACCCAAAGTATGTAGTCCAAGGAACCAGGCATGACTAACGTTCTGTTTGATACTTAGACAAATAATAGATGTAATGCATAATGTAATAAAAATATGGTAGAAATGACTTTCATTAATAATAATACCTTCGCAGGTTATTTACATTCTAGGGACGTGGCACAACGTGTTCATCTAGATCTTCTAGGTAATATGCACATATTCCAGCCACCGAGATGATACGATATAGTCCTTCCCAGTTGGGCCCTAACTTTTTCCGTGTTGAGTTCTTTGTAGTACCCAAAACCTTTCTTAAAACCAAATCTCCAGGAGCTAGCGACCTTAACCATACATTTGAATCATACCCTTGCTTGAGCTTGTGTTGATAGTACGCCAGTTGAACCATAGCATTTTCTCTCTGTTCTTCAATCAAATCAAAGCTCTTTTCTAACAACCTATCATTATTGCTCGGAGTGAAAGAGCTCATTCTTAGTGTCAGGAATCTAGTTTTAAGAGGGATTATAGCCTTGACCCCATAAGTCATTGAAAAGGGAGTTTCCCCAATGGACCTACGAGGTGTAGTCCGATATGTCCAAAGAACGTGTGTCAACTCTTCCACCCATTTTTCCTTTGCATCATCCAGCCTCTTCTTGAGCCCATTCACTATAACCTTATTGACAGCCTCGGCCAGTCCATTCCCCTATGGATAAACTGGGGTGGAATACCTATTTGTAATGCCCAGGTCATAGCAATACCTCCTGAAGGCTTTGCTATCAAATTGAAGATCATTGTTCGAAATGAGTGTACGAGGGATTCCAAACAGGGTGACAATATTTTTCCAGATAAATCTCTTCGCATCCATGTCCCTGATATTTTCTAGTGGTTTAGCTTCAACCCACTTAGTGAAGTAATCCGTGCCGACCAGCAGCCATCTCTTATTCCTTGCTGCCTTAAGGAAAGGCCTTACAATATCCATGGCCCATTGAGCAAAAGGCCAAGTGCTGGATAGAGGATTAAGGACACCCCTAGGTTGATGAATGTTTAGAGCAAATCTTTGGCATTGGTCACATTTCTTCACATACTTTTGTGCTTCTCTTTGCGTATTTGGCCACCAATATCCTTGAGTAAGGGCCCTAAGAGACAAGGATCTGCCTCTTGTGTGGCTTCCACAAATCCTTTTTTGTAACTTTTCTAGGAGTAGCTCTACTACCTCAGGGTGTATGCATAGTAAATACGGTCCCGAAAAAGAACGCTTGTACAACTTTTAGTCCTCGGACAACCAAAACAGAGGAGCTTTTCTCCATACTTTGTCAGCCTTGGACATCCCCTTAGGAGATATATTTTCTTTAAGGAATAGCACAATAGAGTCCATCCAGCTAGGTCCTACCCTAATTTAATGAATACAGACCATCTCTCTCCTCACTTTAGCAGGTTTACACAAGTCTTTCACAAGGATAACCCGAGGTAAATTTTGTGCCGAGAAGGTTGCAAGCGTGGCATGATAGTCAGCATGTGTATTTCTGCTTCTAAAGATTTACAATAAGGTGAAAGACTCAAACCCTAACTACAAGTATCTAACCTAATTCAAATACTCTTGCATTCTCAATCTCTGGCTTCCAACTCTCCCCCTACCTGGCCTACAACCAATCTCGAATCTGAAAACATCTCCACTACTTTTCCTCCCATTTTCTGAACCATAGTCATCCCTACCAATAGAGCCTCATGCTCGGCTTTATTATCGGTGGCTGAGAAACCCAACCTTAAGGATTTTTCAATAATGATCTTATCAGGAGAAATTATAACTAGCCCACCCCAGATCCTCTTTAGTTCGCTGCACCATCAACATATACTCTCAAGGGTAAAGACTCTTGCAGGGAAACAGTGCCAACTGATTTTCCATCCCTGTTCTGCTTTTCAACTTTTTCTTCCAATGGGGATTCAGCAAACTCAACCACCAAATTAGCGAGGATTTGACCCTTTGATAAAGGTGTAAGGCATGTACTTGATATCAAAAGCTCCTAGGATTGTACCCCACTTGGCAATCCTTCCTATGTAATCAGCGCTCCGAAGTAGGGATTTAAGCGAAAGTTGGGTTAAGACAACAACCGTGTGGGATTGGAAGTAGTAGGGGAGCTTATGCGTAGCATACACCACTGCCAAAATGGCTTTTTCCAGTGGTAGGTAACGAACCTCGGCCTCATGCAGTGATTTTCTTACATAATAAACTGGCATCTGCACACCACTTACAACCCGCACCAGCACCAAACTCATGGTATGGGAAGCCACAACAATGTAAGCAAACAAAACCTCATCCACCTTGAGCCTGGACATAATGGGTGGCTGAGAAAGGTATTCCTTCAACTGCTGGAAGGCCAGGGCACACTCATCAGTCCATTCAAATCCTTTCCACTTGTTCAACAACTTAAAAAAAGGCCTACACTTGTCTGCTAACTAAGAAATGAACCGGTTTAATGCAGCCGTTATCACTGTCAACTTCTGGACCTCTTTGGGATTCCAGGGTGGCTGTAAACTATTAATTGGTTTGATTTGGTCAGGATTGACTTCGATTCCGCGGTGAGTGACCATGTACCCCAAGAACTTTCCTAAACCAACACCAAAAGAGCACTTAGAAGCATTAAGGAGCAGCTTATGTTTCCTTAATATCTCAATGATATTTCTGAGGTCGTTAACATGCTCAGATTCTAGCTTGCTCTTTACCACCATATCATCTATATAAACCTTAATGTTTTTTCCTAGTTGTGGCTCAAACATCCTAGTCATCATCCTCTGATAAGTAGATCCTACATTCTTCAACTCAAAATGCATCACCTTGTAATGATAATTTCCAGTAAGAGTAACAAAAACTGTCTTCTCTTGACCATCCAAAACTAAAGGTATTTTATGGTATCCTTGAAAAGCATCTAAGAAACTTATCAAAGGATGGCCTACAGTTGCATCCACTAACTAGTCTATTCGAGGCTAGGGGAAATGGTCTTTAGGGCAAGTCTTGTTCAAGTTTGTGAAGTCTACACATACTCGCCACTTGCCATTTTTCTTCTTCACCACCACTATATTGGCCAACCATTCAGGGTAGAACACTTCCTTAATAGCCCCAGCCTACTTAAGCTTGCTCACCTCCTCCTTAACAACATCAGAATGTTCTTTAGATGAGCATCGAGGTAATTGCTTTCTAGTGATGACAGCCATATTGACATTTAGATGATGGCAAATGAAACTTAGGTCTACCCCCAGAGCTTCATAAGTATTCCATACGAACACATCGATATTTCTCTTGAGAAATAGTATCAGCTCTTCCTTCTCTTGAGGAGGCAGCTGAGCTCCGATCTGAAAAAACTTCTCTAAATCATTATTTAATAACAATTTCCTCTAATTTCTCACATTTTCCCCCTTCTGACTCCGCATCTATAGACAGCACCGGAATCCTTGATTGCTATGAGCCCCCTTCGGTAGAGGCTGATGACTCAACTCTAGGCTAATGCATAATTGCAACTACCAAGCACTACCTAGCCACGAACTGGCTCCTAACTAGTTCCTCAATCCGATCCCTGGACAGATATTTTACCTTCAAGTGCAGAGTAGAAGAAACAGCCCACAGGGCATGAAGCTAGGGCCTTGCCACAATGGCAGTGTAAGGGGAGTAAGCATCTACTACAATGAAGTCTACCTCCACCAATTCTAACCCCGCTTGTACTGGCAATCTGATCTGACTCCTTAGAATGACAACTTTCCCATCAAAGCCTATCAAAGGTGAATCATAATGCACTAAATCCTCAAGTCTCAACCTCGGTCCCTTGTATAGATTAGGGTACATGATCTCTGCACCACTGTCCTACTCTACCAACACCTTCTTCACATCATACCTTCCTATTCTGAGGGTGACCACTAAAGCATCATCATGTGGCTGTATGGTTCCAACCTTGACCTCATTTGAAAAACTCAACGCTAGTCGAATCTCCACCCTAGCCCTCTTCGGCTCAAGACTAAAGTCCTCGACAGGTGGCCGAGCTACAAACATCACCCTGGAGGGATGAGAACCAATTCTCCCAGGAGCAACAAAGATGACATTAATTGTACCCAAATGGGGCCTTAAAGAAGCATTTCTCTGAGCTCCCGAACCTTGGTCCTCTTGCCCGTCGAGCTGATACAAAAACTGTTTTAACCTTCCATCCCTGACCAGCTGTTCTAGATGATTCCACGAAGTTCTATAGTCCTCAGTGGTATATCCTCGTTCTTGGTGGTATTGGCAATGGAGACTTTGGTTGCGCCTCATAGGGTCTCATCCCATCTTGTTTGGCCATTTGAAGTATGGCTCATTCTTAATCTTTTTTAAAACCTAATACATGAGCTCTTGGAACACTGTGCTGACCACTTGAGTAGCAATAGACCCAAATTGCCCAGCAAAATCCCTTTGGGGTCTATTAGCCTTTTCTTTCTCTTGCTGCTAGTCTTCCTTAACCCGCTTATATTTATCAATACAGTCCATGAGCCGACACACACTCCTTATAGGCTTCTTGGTCAAGGACTTTCTCAAATCATGCTCTGCAAGTAGGCCGACCTTGAAAGTCCTTATAGCCACATCATCAAAGTCTCCACCGATCTCATTGAACATCTCCCAGTATCTATCCGAGTACATTTTCAGAGTCTCCTTTTCTTGCATGGTCATAGACAATAGGAAATCTAAGGGCCAAGGAACCTTACTGCATGTAATAAAGTAAGATCTGAATGCCCAAGTGAGCTTCTTAAAGGAATCAATGAAACCTGCTCCCGGGCCATTAAACCACCTCATTGCCACAGGCCCCAAACTGGATGGGAATACCTTGCACATCAAGGCCTCATTCTTCGAGTGCACTACCATCCCCTGGTTGAAGTAGCTTACATGTTCCACAGGGTCTGTACGACCATTGTACATGGTAAACGTTGGCTGAGTGAAGTGTCGAGGAAGTTTTCCTACTTCAATCTTGCATGTGAAAAGTGATCTGGAAATTTGGTTCAACACCCAACTCATAGGGTCGTTTCCCAGACCTTTACAGGATGGATCTTTACCCATACGCTTGCGGTGGTAGTCCTCATTGCACGAGAAAGACTCACTGGGGGGAGTCCTCGATTTGGGCCTGTAACTGCCATCTCCTTCCCCACCAGAAGAAGAAGCAAAAACTAAGGGAGTTCTCCTCCGTCATTCGTGGCGCAACTTCCTCTGCAAATGATCAATCTCCAGCTGCATGTTTCTAGCATTTTCCTCATAAGAGACGTGGCCCCCAGTTCGAGACTGGCTCCTGCTAGTATAGGTGGTATGCACACTTCCCTCTCGGTCCCTTCTCCGTTCAAGATGGAGGAAATGATCTTGACGTTGGGACCCCATAGATTTTGCCTAGTTTGGACTTGAACCTACCATAATTGAACATTAAACTCACTACAACATTAGAATTCCCCACAGACGGCGCCAATTGTAAAGTCGCAATTTGGTTCCCAAGCCCAAAGGATAGTGGATTTAGGCCCAAAAAACCCAATACAATGAATTTGTAGAGAGTGAGTTAGAAAACTAGGCCCTGATGAGCAAAAACAACAATTAAAGTGGATCCAGATGACAAATAAACAAAGATAAAATGGTTTTTCCCAAGGAAAATCGTCCTCAATACTGTCCGAGGAGATCAATTCTAGTGTATCTTTCTTTGAATTTTGATTACAAGCTCAGTTCTTGTTGCTATAGTATTTTTCTCTCCAATCTCCGATTCTCCATTTCCCAAGAGACTCCTTTCTACTTTATATTATCTTCTTTCTTTCATCTCCACCCTCCACGTGTGGATTAGATTGCTGGTATTGATCCTTGTCCCATCAACACTTTCTTGAAATCTTTGGGAGTAGTTGTAAAACTGAAAATTACTGTTTAGGTATCACTTCCTCATTAATGCGGCCAGAGAGTTAGCTACAGAGCATTTAATGCGGTGGTAGCAGCTTTCTCTTAGATATTTCACAGCTCCCACTTATCCTGTACGTTCATGATGCATATCCTTATCAATAGAATTTATTGGAATGCTACTCTGTATGGCAGAACAAACCTTCTAACCTCTACTTCTCTTAGCCGAGAAGACACTCCTCCTCGGCCTACCTTTCCCAGCCTTTTCAGTCGTAGCTTGCTTGTGGAGTTCTGAGTCTTACGTCTCCACTACTGTTTTTTTGTCCTCGGACCATTAAGCCTTCTCAGACAAGGCCCACGGCCCAACATATATTATTTGGCCCCTTATCCCTACAGTCTACTTAATGAAATATCTAAATGGCATTAACTTAGATACATCATATTTTAATCTCCCGGAAGAAAACTCATCTCTTTCATTTGCTACCAAATAGAGATAATGAAAAATAGGCTCTGCAACTCCATCATCCAAATCAGACATGCATAGAGCGCAGAACTTTGTGAGTTCAAACTTCAATAAGAAAAGAAGTTTCTTTCACTTCAATAATGGCAGAAATTTATGAAGAACTTCCAAATCCTACACCTCTATAACACACTCGCTAAACATCCAAATCAGACTTAGAGCCCAAATCTCTTTCTTTTCTTTTCTTTTTTTGGGTAAAATAGAGCCCAAATCAACCATGTAAATGAAAGAGATGTTAAGTAACACATGGCTTTCTTTTAATGGGAACCTAAGTAAAAGGATATAAGGTTCTATATTTAAGTTTTGTCAAAAAAAAAATATACAATTAAAAAAAAAACGTCTCTTCAGTCTCACTACCACCCATATTATTTTCATTATTCTCTCTCCCTCATCCTATGTTGTCTCATTAAATCATCTCTCACTAATTCCTCTCCCTATTGAATATACCTCTTCTTTTTGTTTTCCGTCACTTCCCTCTTCTCCCTTCACTTTCACAATTCTTACCTTGGACTGTTGCAGGTCAACTAAATGCTAGATTTTCTAATCTCAGATGCTCAGGAAGTCCCATCTATTTCTATTTTCAACACCGGCCAATGATACTTGAATCATTTTTGTCTTTTTAATTATTTTCTATGTTGAATAAAGGGTGAGAAGAAGTTATTGTTGAGAGAAGAAAGGAAATAGACAAATCTGTAGCTGAAGCAAGTTCTTTTTCTTATTTTTTTTTTATTATTTTTTTTTTTTCGAGTTAGAAGCAAACGGCTGAGAGAAGAAGCGAGGGCAAAATTCTCATTGTGACTTGTTAGTGTTTTCTTTTTTCTTTTTTTTTTTTTTTTCTTTTTTGGGACACGATTTCAGCGATAATGTTGAAACTGTGTTACATTGAAGACATCTCTTGAAGACAATTTCAGCATCAATATAGAAGATATGATTTCAAAAAAGGAATGTTTTGAAGCTACAATTTTTAGGAAAGCACTAGTTACCAAATATTTTAACAGTTCACCAACTCTATTTTAAATAAAAATATTGTGCAAAAGTTCCCAACCTATAATATTCTATTTTTGTGAGCACAAAATACATTTGAATCCAAAACTAGGAAAGTTAGGATATTGTTCAAGGTAACTTCGGTTTATTTGGTGCCACAATTTATTCAACTGTTCATATGGAACAACGAAACCAAGTGCACAACAAATCTAAATAAGTAAAACCTTCTTAAAGATTATACCATAGTTCTCTTATAAATTTAACCAAGTAAGCGATAAGTTGGCACGGCAAACAAGTGCTTGGCTCTTCGCATTGATAGCCCAAACTTCTCACTCATGTCCAAGTCATTAGGCAACATGCCACTAGGGAGCACCCAGTGAAAGCAATGTAGTAATTGAGCTAGAACATATTTAACGGTTGTAAGGCCTAGATGCATTCCGGGGCACCCTCTGCGACCAGACCCAAATGGGATAAGCTGGAAGTCACGTCCTTTGAGGTCTATATTACTATTTATGAACCTTTCAGGGTAAAATTCTTCCACATTATCAGACCACACACAAGGATCTCGTCCAATAGCCCAATAATTTATTATTATTCGTGATTTCTTGGGGACATAATATCCATTGACCTCAATGTCCTCTATGGATTCATGTGGGAGTAGTAATGGTCCAACAGGATGAAGTCTTAAGCTTTCCTTCACCACCATATCCAAGTATGGTAATTTCGCCAAATCAGTCTCCTCCACCATCCGATTCATTCCAACTTCACGTTCTAGCTCCTCCTGTACGTGTTTCATCACTCGTGGATACCTCAAGAGTTCAGAAAAGGTCCACTCAATCGCAGCGGCTGAAGTGTCATATGCACCCGAAATCATGTCTAGTATGATAGCCTTGATATTTGTTCGATCAATAATGTGTACTTGCTCATCATGAGGATTCATGGGTTGATTCATCAAAGAAAGCAGCGTGTCTATAAAGTCTGTTTCACGATCTTGTTGACCACTACTAGGAATTTTTTCATGCTCCTTGATGATATTCTCCAAGACTATGTCCAAAGCCTTGCTACATTTCTTCATGCGTCGTGTCAATCCCTGATAGAAATAAATAGCTGGAAAATCACTATGCTAATGATAGCATTTTGCAAATTTTACTAAAAACATACCTATCAAATTGATGTGGTAACTATGCATCCATGTAAATGGTGCTACATCAGTTACTCAATACTAGACGTAACCAATTTGTCCCCTCAATTCCTTAATTGAATTTTTGTATTGGAATTTTAAAAAAATGAAGAATTATTCAATACAAAGGAAAACCAGCATGAGCATGAGAATGAAAATGGTATACCAGATCCACGTAATTCATGCAAAATACAATCCTAGTCATTAAGCTCTGTTATATCTTTTTTTTAATAATTCAATAATTAGGGAGAGGATTTGAGTTTTTTATTTCTTCGTTAGAAGCATGAAACATCAAAGTGACTTTTTGAAATTGTGTGTTTTGAAAAATTGGTGATTTCATTAAGTGCAATATGAAATTGGACTTTTTGAAAAGTAGAACATTTGGTAAAAGTTATTAAAAATGCATTTATCAAAATTGCAATTTGAGGTATAAATTACCAAAATAGGCAAAATATATATTAGGTAATTCTTTCATAATTATGGTTTCACCTTCTTATTAATATTAATATTAATATTACAGTTTGTCTTAGTTATTATTTTTATTAGTGTCTTAATTATTTATAATAGTAATTAATTATTTAATTTTTCATCATGACAGAGTACAAAATGATAATGCAAAAAAAAAAAAAAAAAAAAGATCAAATGCATACCAATAATCAAGTTTATATTGTACCACATTATATAAAATAAAATAAAAAAGAAATGGCAACTACTAATAAAACTACCATCTTGGAGTCTATCTCTATTATTGTATTGAATTTAATTTTTCTTGGTAAAGATAAAACTATATTTTTTTTTATTGATTAATGCAACTAAGTTTGTGAATTCAATTGGAAATCTAAAGTATAATATATAATTTTTACCTAAAATCTCATAAAATCAATTTTGGAAAAAAAAATACTCTTTAAAAAAATTAAACCCACATACTCACTAAATACAAAAGTAATTAATATTAAACCCACAAACCTTATCAACAATAAATCCACTCCACCAATAGGTAGGTGACACCTCACCCACCCATATTTTCTCCAACCAATTAGGTTCCATGCTTCTAAATTTTTATTAAAAAAAATTAATTAGGTTTCATGCTTTATCACTCATAAATTTAATATACAAAATTTAACTTTTGTATATTATCACGTGGATGATTATATCCTTTTAGCCATTACATAGGCAACGTTCATAGTGTAGTGTTCTAGAAAGATTACAACCCCATTTTAAAACAATAATAAAGTAGTGGAAATATAAAGAACAATGCAAAGACTACAACTATCTACATCATTTTTGCCACAAACTCATCACTTAGCGAATTGTGAATGATAGAAGTATGGACTAATATAAAACAATCATTTTTTCTCCATCATTCACAACTTGTCACATAGAAAATTGTGGCATAAAATTGTACATATAGCTGTGATCTAGCATTTTTCAAATATAGAATACGCAGGAAAACGTCATATTCATCTTATGATACTAGCTTGAAATTAGAATAATCATTTATTTTCTTTTCTTTTTTTTCTCTAAGAATTATCATTTACTCCACAATAATGTCAGTGTTATAAATTTTGTCACAACTATCTTATGTGATAAATTGAGTGATGAAGAAAAAATTATGAATTTATGTTATAATAACGAACTACTAAGCACATTATGTCAAATAGATCAATTGTGACAAAGCATGTGTGAAGTGTGTGGTATTGTTTACTCCATAAATATGCGTGGCATTGAAGTCCAAATTTGTGATGCTCTGTCAATTGCAAATATTGTAGTCTTGTGGAATTGGAAGAGGGTGGTAGAAGATAAGTTAGTCTATTACTTATTGAAGTGTAAGGAATTAATATAAGAAGAAAAAAAGAGAAAGAATTGTTGAGAAAGGTACAAAAATATAATACTAGAAATAATAAAAGGGAATTATATTGGCCATGTGATTTTCAGAGTGGCCATGTTATGCAAAGATTTTACGGAGATTTGAAATCTTAGATTTAAACATGTGTTATTTGCTTCACAAAAAAAAAAAAAAAAAAAAAAAAAAAAAAAAAAAAAATATGTCTTATTTTTCTTATACCACAACCATAAAGTTTAAATAGAAAAATATATCATAAAGGGGAGTGGGTTCAAGATGCAGGATCTGAGGGGTATATCTAAGTATTTCTAAATAAGTTTTTTTTTTTAAATATTCATGTTAATTGATCTAGAAAAGTTTAGATCTTACTTTTATAAAAAAAATATAAAACATTGTCAAGATGTCAGATCAGGGGGAGGGTTCAAGATGCAAGATCTGGAGAGCGTATCTAAGTATTTCTGAATATTTTAAAAAAATAGTCAGTAAATCATTTTAAAAAAATTTTGATATTACTTTTATAAAATATATATTGATGATGCATTTTTGAGACAGGCCATCATCAGGCAAGTTTATATATGCAGGGGGGAGCCAGGCCCCAAGCATTTTATCCTCTATGGGCAATGGAGGGGACTTTGGGAGTTACCACGGGGGGAGTTACCGCTGGAAGTTACCACTGAGTCTCACATCGCTTGGGAGGCGCCCCCACATGTGGTTTATAAGCCTCTGGGGCGACCACATGTGTACCATCACCTGCACATGTGCAAGTGATGGTACACCAAGGGTCACCCCAGAGGCTTATAAACCCTTGGTGGGAGCGCTCCCTAGCCGATGTGGGACCTAAGTGGTAACTCCCCACGCGGTAACTCCCAGTGGTAACTCCCTGTCCTTAAACAAAAGGCTAAGCGGGGATAAATCCACTCCCAGTGGTAACTCCCTGTCCTTAAACAAAAGGCTAAGCGGGGATAAATCCGCCTGGGGCCTGGCTCCCCCAACGGTATATACCTTAAGGGTGATGGTTCGCCCTCCCACCTAAAAGGCGCTTTTCTGATGATGCGTTTTTGAGACAGGCCATCATCAGGCAAGTTTATATATGCAGGGGGGAGCCAGGCCCCAAGCATTTTATCCTCTATGGGCAATGGAGGGGACTTTGGGAGTTACCGCTGGGAGTTACCACAGGGAGAGTTACCACTGGGAGTTACCACTAAGTCCCACATCGCTTGGGAGGCGCCCCCACATGTGGTTTATAAGCCTCTGGGGCGACCACATGTGGGGGCGCCTCCCAAGCAATGTGGGACTCAGTGGTAACTCCCCCCGTGGTAACTCCCAGCGGTAACTCCCAAAGTCCCCTCCATTGCCCATAGAGGATAAAATGCTTGGGGCCTGGCTCCCCCCTGCATATATAAACTTGCCTGATGATGGCCTGTCTCAAAAACGCATCATCATATATATATATATATATATATATATATATATATTAAACACTGTCAAAAAAACTCAGTTGCATTTTTCTTTTCTTATAAAAAAATTCTAAAATTATTTGCTAAACACATCCTTTAACTTTTCCAACAAAATAAATAAATAAATAATAGACCAATCGGATTTTGGATTTGGCTATACATGGAAGAGGGCAAAGATTAAGAGCTAGCAAATCAAGCCAAACTTCATAATCCTCCTCCAAATACCATGGTCACTTCAGCTAATCATAAAGATTTAATAAGACTCGGATAAAGTTGAATCGGTAGAAACTTACGTACCTGTAGATCAAGTGCCCCAAGGTAAGGCACATAATCAGCTAGATTAAAAGCCCCCACCAAGCTAAAGGCCTCCTCAATAAGCGTTTTCAAGTCGAATCTATCATCACTACTTCGCCCAAATATCATTCTACATGTAGTGTCCTCATTAAGTTCACATACTTTCCCACTAAGGTCCACGACCTCATGCGCCGCCGCAGCTTTTTTCAGTGACTGCACCAGTGATCCTACCTCCGCCTTCCTCACAGGTGCAAATGAATCTATTTTTGAAACACTAAGAAGTTGCAACGTACATAGTTTCCTAATGTTGCGCCAATATGAACCATACTTGGTGAAAGCCATGCCCTTGGTACCATAAGACAAGTACTCAGGGACTTGGAGTTTAGGTCGGCTAGCAAAAATGGTGTCATGGGTCTTTAAAAATAGCTCAGCAGCTTGAGGAGATGAGACCACAATAGTTGGTACATGGCCAAGCCGTAATGACATGATGGTTCCATATTTTTTGGCTAAGCTATGGAGGGCACGGTGTGGGAGACTACCTAGCATGTGAAGGTTACCGATGATTGGTAAGGAACGAGGGCCCGGTGGGAGTTTGGGCTGATTTTTGTGGTCCTTTGCCCGAGATAGGATGTGCATGAATGTCCAGATGGATAGTAGTAGGAAAATAGCTGATGTCAATGCAGACATTTTGGGAATTGAGTTGAGAAAAGGTATGGAACTGCAGAGGTATTTATAATAGTAATTAATTACCCCATCTGTCCTACATTTTTTTTTTTTTTTTCTATTTGAAAAGTTAAATTTTTAAAGGAAACATTATTTATTATCTTATTTATTTGTTAAAAATATATAAGTTTTCATAACTATCTTTAAAAAAATTTATCAAAAAATTAAATTTGTAAATTAATAGGAGTATAATAAGAACATTAGTAAATTAATAATTTTTATTTTTAAAAATAGGACAATATTTTGAGACATCTCAAAATGGAATAGAGGACAAAAAAATGGGACGGAGGGAGTATTTAAGTTTTCATCATCACATATTACAAAATGATAATGCAAAAAGAAAAAAAAATTAAAAGCATACCAATAATCAAGTTTATATTGTACCATATCATTTAAAAAAAATGGCAACTACTAATAAAACAGCCATCTTGGAGTCTATCTCTGTTACTGTATTGAACTTAATTTTTCTCGGAAAAGACAAAACTATATGCCTTTTTTATTGATTAATGCAACCAATTCTGTGAATTTAATTGGGAAATTTAATATATTGTATTTAAGTTTTACCTAAAATTTAATAAAATTATTTTTGAAAAAAAAATAGAGTATTTTTAAAAAAAAATTAAACCCACATGCTCACTAAGTACAAAAATAATATTAAACCCACAAACCTTATCAACAATTAATCCACTCCACCAATAACCTCACCCACCCATATTTTCTCCAACCAATTAGATTTCATGCTTTTGAAACCCTTCATGAAAATGAAACGTCAAGGAAAAACGGGCTTCATGACCCTAAAACTTGACATGAGTAAAACCTATGATAGGGTTGAGTGGAATTTTTTGGAAAGACTTATGACAAAGTTGGGGTTTGATGATAAATGGATATCTTTAATTAGCACTTGTATCAGAGCGGTTTCTTTCTCGGTCTTGGTTAATGGTGAACCTCATGGTTTATTCTAGCCTAATAGAGGTCTCCCATTTATTCTTTGCTGATGACAGTCTTTTTTTTGCCGTGCAAATGACCATGATTGCCAACTTGTATTGGAGGTTCTTGACAAATATGAATAGGCTTAGGGCCAACAAATTAATCGAGACAAAACTCAGATTTTTTTTAGCTCTAACATAGCAAGATCAATGCAGGAAAACATCAAAGGCTTACTTGGAGTTTCGGCTATAACCCAATATGAAAAATATTTAGGTCTCCCTTCAATTGTGGGACAAGATAAGGAACAGAGATTCATTTATATTCGGGAAAGAATTTGGCATAAAATACAAGGATGGAAGGAAAAGCTACTGTCATAAGTCAGGAGAGAAGTCCTAATCAAGACGGTGATCCAAGCCATGCCAACTTTCACCATAAATTGTTTCAAACTTCCGAAGGGTTTATGCAAGGATATAGAGTCTATAATTTGAAATTTTTGGTGGGGATATAAGGGTGAGGTGCGTAAATTCACTAGGTTAGCTAGAATAAATTATGCTTACCAAAAAATTATGGTGGTTTGGGTTTTAAAGATTTGGAGTGGTTCAACCTTGCTCTCCTTAGCAAACAGGTTTGGAGGTTAATCCACAACACTGACTCCCTTTTCTACAAAGTATTCAAAGCCAAATATCTCCCCAACTGCTTAATTTTGGATGGGGGGATTAAGACGAATGGATCATATGCTTGGCATAGCATTTTGCAAGCAAGAGGTCTTGACAGCAAATAATGGGATTTGGAAGAAAATATGGAGACTTAATGTCCCTAAAAAAATTAAACATTTTTTTGTGGCGTGCTTGTTGTGAAGCACTACCTACAAAGAAGAATTTGTGCAAGCAAAAAGTCACTTGCAATGATGTATGTGAATGCTGTGGGGAGGAAGGAGAAGACACTATCCATGCATTGTGGGACAGTCAAGTTCTTAAAGAAATCTGGTGGGACATTGATATTTGCCGAAGAAACCTGTCCAATTGATTCACTTGCTTCAGAGTTATTGTTACTAGAATTCTTCAAGTTCAAGAACCAAACCATGTTGAGATTTTTGTGTATGTGGCCTGGGGTATATGGACAAAGAGGAATGCATCAAGACTGGGAAATTACTCCATCCCTTATTCAAAAATATTTGTGGATGCAACTGAAAGATTGCAGTAATTTCACTCAGTTTAGATTGATCAATCCACAATAGCACCAGCAATTGGGTACACCCATTGGTCTCCACCTCCAAGTCCTCTGCTCAAAGTTAACTTTAATAGAGCTCTGTTCATGGATACTTCTCATGCTAGCTTCAGTGTAGTGATAAGGAATTCAGCGGGAAAAGTTATAGGTGCGTTGTCGGAAGGATTGTACTCCCTACAACAGCGAATGATGTTGAAGCTCTGGCTTGCAGGTAGGGATGTCCATCAACCTGTTAGACCCGATCCGACTTGAAGACCCACGAGCGGATTTGAATCCCCAGACAGGTTGAGTCTGGGTTTGATTAATTTAAAAATCGGTTTTACCGGTCAATTTCGGGTCTCTTGAATTCTAACCCATTCAAACCAACCCGACCACCCATGATTCTAAAAAGAATTGTTTACCTGGGTTACTGGGTACCTTCTAGGTCTTTCCATGCTAAACACTCAGCCTTCAACCTCTTTCTCCAAAATAAAAAACACGCCTCAAACCTGTTAGTTTCAGAAAAGCTCTCTCTCTCTCTCTCTCTCTCTCTCTCTCTCTCTCTCTCTCTCTCTCTCTCTCTCTCTCTCTCTCAAATCATTAACCCTGGCCTTCTTACTGCCGCCGTCTCCTGTCTCCAAGTTAGGCTCTATTGTCGCCCTTAACCCTAGCCTCCATACTGCCGCCGTCGCCGAGTTGGACCTACTACTGCTATCGTTGACTCAAAGGTCGACTTGAAACTCCACATCTTGATGAATCCTTCCTCTAATCTACTTGAAATCTCCTTTGATCTTTGCAGTCTATGGGTTAGTAAAAAAAAGTATTGTTTAAAAAAAAATTGTACTGATTTTGTGGATGTGGTGATGGTGGGGAAGGAATGGTGGTGGTGGTAGTGCGGGTTTAGTCTTATCTCCTTTTTTTTTTTGTTTCAATCTCAAGGATATGTTGTTTTTGACTTGGTTTGTGTTATTTGGATTTTGATTTCTTTGTTATTGTTTTGGGTTTTAATTTCTTTGTTCTGGGTTTTGATTTGTATCTTGTTCTGATTTAAACCCAAAATCACCCGATGGTTCCGACCCGGTCAACCGATGACTCGAGCCACTGGGTCCGACCCGAACTTTCGATCGGCCACAAGTCCATATTCCGTTCACCAAATTCAATCGAATCGGATGCGGGTCAACTCCAAAACCGACCTGATCTAACCCGTGGACAGCCCTACTTGCAGGAAAGCAATTGAATTTGCGATAGAGAAAGGGTTGTAGCAGGTTGTTTTCGAAGGAGACTTAGCAACTGTCTTAAATTGCATTTAGGCTGGTTCACCTTGTCTGGCACCTTTTAGGAATGTTATTGAGGATTCCATCTCCTTCGCTTTGCACCTCAGCCACTACTCGTTCTCCCATATTCGACAAAAGGGCAATGCTGTGGCTGATAAGCTAGCTAAATTAGCCAAGTATCTTGATGTACCTAAAGTTTGGTTGGAGGACATCCCTAATGATGTTAACTATCTTGTATTGATTGACGGCAGTTTTGCTGAAGTTTGAATAAAAGTTCTTGACGGTTATCTCCCAAAAAAAAAAAAAAGGTTCCATGTTTCTAAAATAAAAATAAAAAATTTTAATTAATTTTCATGCTTTATCACTCATTTTTTTTGTTTTTTCCTTTTTATCTACTCCCAATTCTCATTTCCCATTAGGATATTTATCTCTTCTTTCACTTCTTCTTCGCTTACCCAAGCCCATAGGCACATCATTTGTTTGATCTCTTCTTCGTTTCAAAATCCCACAAACACGTGAAGAAACTAATAAATAAATAAAATAAAAGAGAGAGGGGAAAAAAAAAAATGGAAACAGTAATTGGACAAAAGTGTTTTTGGGCCGAGAAAGTGTTCTTTAGAAAAAGTTGAGGGTAATATATAAGGACAAAAAAAACATTTTTCCAACAGTAGTGATGACTTTCAGCTAACCCATTTAACGCGATGGTAAAACTTCACCTAACACATTCATTCGCATTTAGAACATGTACATCATTCACGTCATTTTATTCCTATTTAAAACATGTACACCATATGTTGGACAAAATATCTTACTTACTTTTGTATTTTTCTTTTTTTGATAATCACGTCATCTCATTCGCATTTAGAACATGTACACCATTCACGTGCTTTCATTCCCATTTAGAACATGTACACCATTCACGTCTTTTCATTCTTACTTAGAACATATACACCATGTGTTTGACAAAATGTCTCTCTCAATTTTACATTTTTCTTTTTTGATGATTTGATAGTTATACTCTTACATTAGTTTAAGTCAATTTCATGATTTGTGTCTGCTGATTTTAGTGGTCAAAGGAATCATTAACACATTGAAACACCACTCATGTGACAAACTAAAAATGCTATTGACAATTGACAAACCAAGCATGGTGGATGTTACTTAAACCCAAGCATGGCAAGTATTTTTGAACTGGAAAAATTAATGTAAATAGGATTTAAGTTTTAAAGCACATTTAGGAGGTAATTCTCACTTTTCATGGTAGAAAATTGAGAGGGTTTTATTGGGACTAGTGAAATTATTACTTTAATGCCCATTGAAGCAAATGAAGATTCATTTTGCATGACAACAGTGTAAAGAGTTGGCTAATGACAGCCAGATAGGGAGAGTTGGAAATCAGCAGGTCCTACTAAGAGCCAGTATCTCAATAATTCTTTTCTAGACTTGGAGGCACTCACAGTTTGTATTGGTATTTTCTTTTGCTCCCCTGATCAAATGGGAGATTAATTTTAGCCAAAGTTGCAGACTTCAAAATTTGGTCAAGGTGTTGGTCCAACTCATAGAAGAATCTGTGGTTAAAAGCAGAGATAAAATTAGGAGCTTTGTTGATAATTAGCTTTAGAATTGGTAGCCTAAGACTAGATTAAAACTAAAATATTTACATAGAATTGAAGTAATGAACTGGTCTAAAACTCAAACCAAAAAATGCATATTAGCCATTTTCTTTTGCCACCAACAAAGTTTGTCATATGATTCACCATGTACAAGTAATTGTTTTTGCTTTTCAAATGACATGCATAAATTACAATTTGATTCTGCTTTATCCTAGAAAGAGTTGTAATAATTCAAGTTCACAATTGATTATGACAAATTCTAATTGTATAAAAGTTATCATATGATATATTCATAATATGCTATATCTCTGTATATAAATCATTTTGAGGTCTTGGTATGATATATGTTCATGTGATTATAGCATTTTGTCTTTGATTTACATATTTGGGTTATTGGGTTGATTCAGTGGCGACGCCAAGAACACCCTGACCTGAAAAAAAAAAATTTATATGTAATAATTTAAATTTTTTTATTTGTTTACCTTAAAAAAAAAAAAAAAAAAGAACACCCTTAACCAAAATCAGGAACATTCTCAAATTTTATATGCCAAACAAATTTTGAACTAAAATCTAAAAAAAGAAAAAAAATTGTGGCAACGGTTACAAACTAAAACATACCACAATTAAAACAAAAACACAAAACCCAATGGAAATATTTGAAACACAAAAACAATATTTCTCATAAGTCTAATGAAATCTGAACAATAAAATAAAACTAATCAAACCAGAACCAAAAAAAAAAAAAAAAAATGTAAAACGCCGATTTCCACTTCTCTTCCAGTGATCTACGTGTGTATGAGAAATTTGAATTTGTTGAGAGAGAGAGAGAAAGAAAGAGAGAGCTTCTTGAATGCTCTATAATAGACGAAGATAAGAAAAGAAAAAAGAAAAATGAAAAGTGAAGAGAGCTCCAGTGGTCCAGTGGAGTAGACGAAGAGAAGGACGAAGAGAATAAAGGTACGGTGCAGAAAAGTAAGTGCCAGAGAACAAAAGAACCAAGAAAAGTAAAGATAGAGATTAGGGAACGTGGAGGAGAAAAAAAGAGGAAAAAAAAGAAAAGAAAAGAAAAGAAACGTGTCACGTGTGGATGAAAAAAAAAAGACAAGGGAAAAATGAAATAAAAAATAAAAAATTTAAATAGAGAAATCTCACTATAATATTTTCACAATATTTTTATAATAAATCTAAAGTAGTAGATTGTTACTAACTAATATTGATGAAAAAAAATATTTAAGTGATGTGTTTAAATTAAAATAAGTAATAACTTACCACATATGATTTATTGTGAAAATATTGTAAAATATTAAGAACGTAACACTTCTCATTAAAATTAGATGAATGAAAGAAGATTGAAAAAGAAATATTAAAAAAAGAATGAAAAAATAATATTTAAATGAGATAAAAAAAAAATGATAGAGAGTCTGTTCAAGTAGGTAGACAAAAGGTAAAATGAACTATTTACACTCCAAACAGTACAAAAATTTGAAGAGCCTGCTAGAGATGCTCTAAATGTACACTCAAGCAAATATTGACACATTTTTTCTTTTCTAACAAATAGTGTCCTTAATGCAAAAATCTAACATCAGCTAACAGTTAAAAATAGGAGTACCACTTGTTTAAAAAAAAAAAAAAAAACACATCAAAAAAGGCACCCAATTAATAGCATATAAACCACATTGTTCATTTCTTTCTTTTTCTTTTTTTCTTTTTGAGGTTTTTTGGTGTACAAAATGTAAATTTGTTTTGGTTTTAAGAACTTCTTTTTTTTCTTTTTAAGCACAAACTTCTTACCGGCCAAATTTTGAATTTCGGACGGTATTTACCGAAACATCCCGAAACACCCGAAATAGGCCAAAATGACCCGAAATTTTTTCAAAGTAAAATAGGAACACCTTGAAAAAAATTCCTAGAGTCGCCACTGGGTTGATTTTCTTTGATTTAGATATTTAGATTATTGGTTTTGATTATGGTTGAATGATGATGAAAAATGAAAAGAATGGCACAATCAATGAGATCTACAAACCCACTTATAGAAGAAGCAGTGAAGGCAAACAAAAACTGGAATGGGTTTTTCAGTATTGGTTTCTTTTGAATTGTGTGTAAATTGAATTTTGGTTTGTGTATGTGATTCAAATTTGAGAAAATTTTTAGTTGAAATTTCAGATACAGAAGGTTTTGATAAATTGGATTATGATTTATGTAGATATAAGGATTCATAAAAATCCTATTTTCTTGGGTAAGACCTGAATTCTCTGAAACTTTTGTTCAATGGCTGATAGTAAGAACTGATGTGTCCTAAAGCCATACAATAAACCAATTTTTCATCAAACCTCTTTTGCATGTTATGATTAAATTAAAAGGACCAGTTTGAATATGAGGTATGTTGATTGAATTTTAAGTTTGAAATTTTTTAATATAAAATTTTTTCGTGCATAGTACGAGTATGCAACTAATAAATAAAATAAAATAAAATAAAATGAAGAAAACAGTAATTGGACAAGTGTTTTTGGGCCGAGAACATGATTTTGAGAAAAAGTTGAGGGTAATATATAAAGGACAAAAAACATTTTACCAACAATAATGATTTGACTCTCAGCGAACCCATTTAACGCGATGGTAAAATTTCACCTAACACATATCACGTTTTGGTCAAACGTGTTTTGGGCCGACAACGCGGAATCGAACGGTCATATACGTGACTAGAAAAGATTTGTTCACATGTCCACTCCATTATGCTTTGTTTTTTTTAATAATTTTTGTACATATCACGTTTTGGAAAAACGTGTTTTTGGCCGAAAACGCTGAATCGAATGGTCATATATCATATATGTGACTAGAAAAGATTTGTCCACATGTCCATTCCATTATGCTTTGTTTTTTTTAATAATTTTTGTATATATCATGGACAAAAATAGCTAAATACCATGTTTTGACAAAATTTGTGGCAAACTAGTACTGTTTCAGAAATATTTAGTAATTTACTACTTTTTTAGTACTCAAATTTCACAAAATCGAGTTCTAAATAGTACTCGAGTTCACTGAACTCGAGTTCCTAGATAAGTCATGGTACTCGATATTACGAAAATCGAGTACTTCATTATAGTACTCGAGCTTAACAAAGTTGAGTACTTTTTTTTTTTTTTTCTACTTTTTGTTTCGTACAAATTTTTTACTTATTTCATCTTCAACTGTTTGTGATCGTTGTATCCACCAAACAAAGTACATTGTTTGGACTTGAAGACTGCACTTAGTCCTCATTTTCTCTGGGACTTCACTTCTTGCTCACTGGCCGAATGGCCTCTCCTTTTATTTCTTCATCTTTTCCTTCTTTTCTTCCTTTCTCATTCTTGACATCAAATCACAATAAACGCAACTCACTTGCCTCGACTTTGCTTTAGCCATTTTCTTTTTCCTTCAGCTCTCCCTTAGGCCGAATAGCCTTCGTGCATCAACCCCTTTCTTTTCTTCTTTTTCTCCTTAGCGTGTCCAACACACCTAAGTCACTGCCTAAAAAGAAAATAGGCTGACTTTTGTGGCTTGTCGAACCACCTCTTTAATGAGGTGTTTTATCAAGTGTGGGCTGGACCCACGGTGCTATGATGCACCCAACTTGGTGGACACAACAATCACAAGCAGTTGAAGATGAAATAAGTAAAAGCTTTGTACGAAACAAAAAAAAGAAAAGAAAAAGAAAAACAAGGTACTCGACTTTGTTAAGCTCGAGTGATATAAAGAAGTACTCGATTTCCAGGTCAATATCTAGTACCACATTGTTTTTTAATCCCTCAAATTCCAGGTCAGCAATGCCACGCTAGCGACTCACCTAGGAACTCGAGTTCACTGAACTCGATTACTATTTAGAACTCAATTTTGCGAAACTCGAGTACTAAAAAAATGGTAGATTGCTAAATATTTTCAAAACAGTGCTAGTTTGCCACAAATTTTGCCAAAATATGGTATTTGGCTATTCTCACCTATATCATGTGGAAAACTATATTCTGTTAGCCATTACAAAGGCAATGTTCATAGCGTAGTGTTCTGGAAAGGTTACAACCACATTTTAAAACAAAAATAAAAGAAGTAGAAATATAAAGAACAATCCAAAAACTATACCTATTTACATAATTTTTGCCACAACTCATCACTTAGTGAGTTGTGAGTGATGGAGGTATGAATTGACATGGACCTACTACTTTTTCTCCATCACTCACGACTTGCCACATGGCAAATTGTAGCAAAAACAATTGTATAAATAGTTGTGATTTAGCATTTTTCAAATATTAAATACGCAAAAATAAATAAATAAATAAATAAACGTCTTGTTCATCTTATGATACGGAAGCTTGAAACTAGAGTAATAATTTTTTTTTCTTTTATTTCTCTCAAGAATTATCATTTACTCAACAATAATGTTAGTACTATAAATTGTCATTGTATGGTCATCAGGCCGGGGCCCAACCCATTAGCCAGCCGAAGACCAAATCAAAGGCTTTGGACTTACTTAGTAGTCAACCCAGTCTGCAACGACCACCCGAGCAGACTGAAACGATAGTGCGTTGGGAGAATCCACCTACCGAGCACCATTCCACATCAGGTACAAGTTTCAAGAAAATCCTCGAAAGGTCCCACTTAATCAGAAATCTTAGACAGAGGTGGGAACCACATGGCAGAGGTGATGAACATCATTATCGAGGCCCCACTAGAGGTGCACTGTAAAAGGTGATGGTGAACTAAAAATCGGACCATCTCCAGTTTGTCTATAGATTCATCCAGGACCAAAAAGGCTAACCCAACATAAGAAGGTCATCCACCGTCAGGAGGTCGTCCATGGGTATGAAGGTTGTCCATCAGGGAAGCACCTGGACGACCTCTCAACACTTAGAAAATTTTCAAAATGGATTTATGTACAAAAGCTTATAAGGTGGACCATGTTTTACCATTTTGAAGTATGAGCAAAATCATTGTTCATCGTTATAACTTCCCATTAAGTACTTAATTTTTAATGGCAGTTATAGAAGATAAGATTGAACCTACTAACTTCTATAGCAGCTGTGGAAATTAAGTCTAAACATTCTAACTTTCGTACACGTTGAGGAAGTTATTAAACAAGTAACCACTCCAAGGCTCACTATAAAAGGACTCATCCACATCAAATGAAAGTAAGTTTCCACTACTCCTAAAGTGATGATTCTTGAGTTCTAGAGAGGAAAATTAACTTAAGCATCAGAGGGTTCTTAGCCGGTTCACCCCGGTCACCTTTGATCTTGTGTTTCTTTCTTTTCAGGCCTTACAAGCAATCACTAGCCCATTGAAGCCCGAAGTATTCAGCCTATTGATTTTTTATGCATCATCAAATTAAAGGTAAATGAGACTAGAAGAGAGGAGGTTGGCAAGAATGGGGAGAGGAATATACACAAGAGAAGAGAGAGGAATGGCCTAAAGGCGGATAAAGGGGATTCAATTCAGTATTACTTGGTCCCTCTCAGGAAATACATAAACGAGGCAAAGGATCATTGAAAAGGCCTTAGTACCTCCCCTTGGGCTACTAGATTAACTGTTGGGGGCCTCCCACTATAGGAAATTCCCTACCCATCATAACAAGTAAATTGGGAGCCTTGTCCAATATATTTGAGCATTTTAGGTTTAGGTACCACAGTCATAACTATCATACGTGACAAACTAAGTAATGAAGAAAATATTGTGAGTTTATGTTATGGTGATTAACTACTAAGCACGTTATGTCAAATATAACCATTGCAACAAGACATGTGTGAAGTGTGTGGCATTGTTTACTCCATAAATATGCCTGACATTGAAGTCAAAATTTGTGGATGGACCAAAATTTTTTGAACTAGTTATGGGCATTTATGCTCTGTAAATTGCAAATATTGTACATTGTAGTCTTGTGGAATTGGAATAGGGTGGTAGAAGATAAGATTAGTTTATTACTTATCAAAGCGTAAGAAATTAATATAAGAAGAAAAAATAAATAAAATAATTATTGAGAAAGTAACCAAAACGATATAATACTAGAAATAATAAAAGGATATTATATTTAACATGTGATTTTCACGGTGGCCATGTTATGCAAAGACTTACGGCGATTTTGAAATCTTAGATTTAAACATGTCTTATTTTTCTTATACCACAACCATAAAGTTTAAATAGAAAAATATATCACCAAGGGGAGTGGGTTCAAGATAGGGGTGTTGAGACCCGACTAGAGACCGAAAAACCGACCAACCCGCCTGACGTCGACCCGATTTTAGCCCAAATCGAAGCTCCAGTCGGTCGGCGGTGGGTTTTAGATTCCAAGAACCAACGCCGACAAGTCGAGTGGGGGTTTGCTTCTCCAGAACCCAAGAAACCCAAACCCAACCAGAGCTATATAAAAAATCAAGAAAATTCGGCAAAATCAAGCTAGATCCGACCAAATCCCAGCAATTTGTAAGGAAATTTGTAGATTTCAGCAATAAAATGCAAATTTCGACTTAAAAATGCAGATTCCGGCAATGTTTTTGTAGGTTCCGACGATGTTTTTGCAAATCCCAACAACCTACCGAACCGACCAATGCTCACCCTCACCCGAAACTGACTCGATCGATTGATGCCGGTGGTTAGTTTCGGGTTCCTCTGCCCTCCACCCGACGCCGGCAAGTCAAGTCTAGGTTTAGTCCAAAACCAACCTGACCCGCCCCGATGGACAGGCCTAGTTCAAGATGTAGGGCCTAGGGGGCATATCTAAGTATTTCAAAATAAGTTTTTAGGAAGGAAAAAAAAAAAAATGTCCAGATACTAACAAAACCTCATTGTTGATAGGTCCCATCAAAAACAGAAAATAAAAAACAAAATACACCATGTTTCTCATGAACCAAACATGGCACATGATTTCTCAAATAGAGCAAACGGATTTCGGATTTTTCTATGGAAGAGGGCAACGATTAAGAGGTAACAAATCAAGTCACATTTCATATAATCCTCCAAAAATCATGAAGGCCACTTCAACAAATCATAAATATAATTCAGCGCTTAATTTTATGGCTTTCATGAGCTTTCCACTTTGAGCTCTAGCTTTAATGTGCTTTATTTAAAGGTTTGAACGCCAAAGTTGTTGTGTACTTCTTTTTAATTAAAGAATAATTTTAAGAAATTTTCTAAATTTACATTGTAATAAACAAATGTGTATAATATTATATACACAGTTTCTAATTAGTATAATATTGTTCACTTTTACAAATGTGTACAATATTATACCTATTTGTTTAGTCTCGGTGAGTGGAAGAAAATGGAGTGGAAGAGAGGGGTTTGTTCCATGTGTCTGGGTATTGAGGGAGAGTAAGGAAAAAAGAAAAGAAAAAAAAGGGATTTAAGGGGAGAGAGAGGAGAGAGACGATACACGCGGATAACCATTCTCACTTTTATGAACACAACCAATCCGTGGGTCCTACATAAAGTGAAAATATTTGAGTTTTTTTAAAAGAAAACTCTACTAGGTTTATGAGCCAACCAGAGGTGAGATGGACATTGGGGGTTTTCAAGTTAAAAAAGAAAAAGAAAAAAAAAAGAAAAAGTTATAAGATGATGAGTGATAGAATATGACTCACTCTCAAACCAAACAAGCTCTTAAACTCTAAGAATACTTGTTAGCAAAACCGTATATAATGTCACCTTAGCCACAGTCTCGCCAGTCGGCAGTCATCTCATCTTTCCCTCAATGTAACGCCAAAAATCATATAGTCCTAGTTTACACTGTAGCCAAATTCTCTCACATGTGCTTGGGAACAATTCTGCAACATGTGGGAAAGGAAAAAGGTGTTATTAGAATTAGACATGGCAAAACGAGTCAAAATTTTCGGACCTGACCCGAAAATACCTGACACGAATCCAATTTTTTTGACCTGAAGCAAAAACGAGTTGACCCATGACTCGACTTGATTTTTTTACAGGTCAACCCGACCCAACCCGAATAACCCGTGACCCGACCCGTTAAAAAAAATCGCTAAAAAAATATATTAAAATTATGTCTTGATACTAGGTGCATAAATCACGAAGTACCAAAACTAATAATCAATATATTATAGATATAAAATTATTAACAACTAAAACTGTTGTCAACTCAAGAGCTAAGCTTCAATGCCTTCAGTGCTTGACATGAGACAAGCCAACATGTTGCACAAGGCTGTCAAGTGTCAAGACAACCATTAAAAAAAAATCACATTCAATAGCTGTAGTCCATTCACTCCATTGTCCAAAGCCAACTAGCCAAGGCACAATGCACACAAACCTGAAAGTTGAACTTGAAATGTGACATTATGCTATCATTTTTAATAATAAAGATTGTAATGTTGTGTGGTATTATTTTTCATTGCAATTTTTTTTAATGACTTGGAATTTTATCATTATGAAAGTGGTCATGGTGCCAAAACAAAAAGGACTTGAATTCAGAAGAGCCTAGACTTAACAAAAAGCAAATTTCAAAGTTGGAAGTTCTCTCTTGGTGAAAAGAGAATTAAAATCAGTTTCTAGGGCTCTCATTAATGGCACGAGATCTCATGAGTATTTCGATAACCACTGTTGCTTCTGAATCAAGTTTTAGCACTGAGAAAAAAATTCTTACTCCGTATTGATCAAATCTTTTACTTGAGAATGTGGAAGCTACGTTGTGTACTAAAAGTTGGCTATATGGATTTGAAGGTAATTTAATTTTTTATAGTCATAATTATACAATTTTAATTCTTTATTGATTTTCTTTCATGGTACATTAAGTTATATTAAAATATTGTATTGTAGATAAAGATGCTGATGAAATTGGCCAACTTGAGCTACAATTTGCAAGTATGAATATTTACAGTGCTGAATCTGCTACCAACGTTGAGTAGATTAAGATTGAGGTGTAATTCTTATAAAATATTTACTTATTCTTCTTTACTTAATATGTTATGTTTATTTTTAAATCTTTTTTTGTTTAGTTCATCTTTCTAAGTAATCTAACTTTACTATTATTTTAAATGCAATAGGAACATGTGAACTTAAGAAGACCGATAACTTGCTACTTTGTTAGCTTACTTGTTTTGTTTATTTTAAGATCTATCTCTTTTTGAAGATGTAAACTTGTAATTATATGCATTTTAATAGTGAACTATTAACATTGAAGACTTTTTCTATCATGAATTTATGACTATAAATAATTTTTGTCATGCTCAAAACTGTCAAAATTGGAAGAATATTAACAAGTGGCATTAAGTGCAATTCATTTGCTTAATTGATTTTATTCATTCTCTCTAAACAGGTTGTCATTGATTTGTTTTTGTAATTGAAAAAAAGAAAAAAAAAAACTTGTTTGAAAAATACGGTCAACCCGACTTGACCCGACCCGCAACCTGATTGACCCATTTAAAAATGACCTATTTTGACCCGCGATCCGTTTGACCTGTAAACCCTATTAACCCGACCCGACCCGAACCCAACCCAACCCGCCCATTTTGCCACGTCTAATTAGAATTACTCAATCAAATAGTATTCTGTAAAGCAACATGTCCTCCTGTGCACAAAAGTAGTGGACACAAACTACACTACAATAAAAGTCTTTTCCTGGCCAATTGTTTGGACTTTAACAATTATTTTAATCTGTGAAGAGTTCGTATTACTTTTTGATAAAGTAGAGTTCGTATAAATGTGTCACTTTATGGAACTGGAAGAGACCAACACCACCATCTCATCAGAGGAATTAGACCTCCTCATCCGTAGCACCAAGAAACAAAGAGCTACATCTACAGAATTTTGTCCTCAACACCTAATCCGATCCTACAGGGACTCCTTGGTCTAACCATCAACAGACTAGGAAGACCACTCCCACCTTCGTATCATCGATATCGATGTTGACTTGGATTAAGATGATGACATGGACAACAAGTGCCCTGATTGAACTTATTGAAAGCGTGGAAGAACTAATATATCAAAAGAAATCTAATTGAAAAATCAAATATGTTATTGTCTAAAATTTTAGAAAGAATCACATTGAATATTCATACTGTATAGAAGAAACATAACCCTAGCCCTAGCAAAGAGTTTAGGCTACCATTAGAGAAAGGAAAATGCAAGGTTTTTCTCTCAAATTCGTTCTGCTCAGCCTCCATTCAAAGCCCTAATGTCAATGTCCAAAGAAAATAAAACTTTTACTATTTTAATTTTTGTCCAGATTTACAATAGTAATTTGTGAGTTAATTTCAGCCTTCAAAAATTGTGAATTTTGAAAAACTCAAAACTAGAAAATTGTAGAAATTTAAGTCACAATTCCAACCCATCTGACCTTATGTCAATTGGATTTCTGAAGAGAGAGATGCGCCCAAAATACTGATCGGTGCTCAAATTTGATTTTTCCTTTTCAGATTCTACTTCTTTGATTTCTTTCCTTATTTGAAGCTTCCAAACATGGTAGATGACCCAAGCACTTCAATTGCACCTCCTTAGACATTTAAGCATGGTCCTTTAGCTCCACTTTAATTCTAGTTTGGCTTCCATTCTCTCACAAACTCCTGTAAACTCATCTTTTTCACATGATTTCCTGAAAATAGAAAATTACACGCAATGAATGACATCTTATTCAAGAAATTATGTAAAGATAAATAATAAGGACTAATGCAAATCATGGCTTAATTATACAAATTTAGTAATAAGGAGATAGCGTCCACATAAATATATAACAAATATATATTTTAAGGCGTTATCATGACCTCTAATCCTTCTTTCCAAAGAAGACAAACAGCGCACTAGGGCTCCCTAGAGATTAGCCCTAATAGTCAAAGCCTTCAGTAAATCCCTCCGCTTCAAATACTTGAACTACAAGATACGTGCCATCTGGAAACTGCAGGGTGACTTACAATGCATAGATCTTGGACTAGACTACTTCCTAGTAAGATTTAAGTTAAAAGATGACTACTAGAGGGTCCTTAATGAAGGGCCATGGTTCATCGGCCAACAATTCCTTTTCGTCCGACAGTGGTCCTTGGGCTTCAAGCCCTCCGAAGCTAACTCACCATAACGGCAATATGGGCCAGACTACTTGAGTTGCCTATCAAACTTTATGATAATTCCATCCTCTAGAGGATTGGAAACCAACTGGGCGAACTTCTCCGAATTGATGCCCACATTATCAAAAATGTTAAAGGAAGATTCACTAGACTCTGCATATAAGTTAACCTAGATTCCCTGTTTATTTCCAAAGTCTGTATTGGATCACTACGACAACCTGTTCAGTATGAGGCTATATCCTCCATTTGTTTCAAATGCGGCTACATTGGCCACAAGTCCAACACCTGCCCCACCATCGTCCACCCTCCTTCCCCCTCTTCATCATCTAAAACCATCGAGCACACCAATGAACTCCCCAAGCCTTACGGAGAATAGATGATTTTCAAGAGCAAAAAACCTTCGAAACCCTTGAGACCCACCACTACTTCGGCTGACCAAAAGGCTTTGTCTTCCTCTTGTGGTGGGCCTTTTTTGCAACTGTAGGCTGGGCTGTCTCCAACCACGTTACAACCCAATGATTCTGGGTAGGAGAGTCAGGACTGGCTTAATTGTAACACATCCCAAGCTAGCTTGTACACAAGCTAGAACCCCTTTGCTAAGACCTTGGACATATGCCCATGGCGGAGGAAACTGTTACAAAAAAAGTTATGGCAAACAAGTGTATTATGACAATAATAAGAAGAATATGTTTACTGTCAGCCAGAAGAAAACAGAAAAGCTAAATCATGATCTTAGTAAAGAAGGAGATAATACAGTAATATAAATGCAGCAAAAATGAGTTAATAATAATGATAAAAAGAAAAGAAAATAATATTAATGCTTGTTCAATAAAATAAAAGGAAAGATGGTTAGTCTGATGTGCTTGATTTCTCAATGGAGTCAATTCCAAGAAGGGAACCACCCTTCAATGTGGGCAATCTCACTAGGACGTCTTGCCACAAAAATTGCCCATTTTGAAAGAATGGGCCTAGATGGCTTTTCCTCCAATTCCTTAATTCTCATTAAAGAGTAGGCTTTTAGAAGGATAGAAAGGGACATCTTATTGGTGCATGCCTACTATCACACTCTTGTTCACTCTCTGTTTTCCCTCTCTGGTTCCTTTTTTCCTTTCTAAGTTTTTTTTTTTTTAATCTCTTGTGTTTTTCTTCCCCTTTTTCTCTGTTCTCCTCCGTTCTCCCCTGTTTTGCCTCTACTGTGCACAGTTAAGGCCCCTTTTTTATACTGCTTGCCATGATGTGTATTTACTATTTTTCCCCTAACCACTTTTGTCCTGGTATAGGTGTCCTTCCTAGACCACCCACTAGTCTATTGGCTGCCCTGCTATCACCACTTACCTATGCTAGCCGTGCCACATCCCATTCCTAGACAAAAGAGTTTCATTTTGTTTTCTTGCTCACCGTGGCATTCCCATCTGGATCAGGGTGGGCATTCTCTCTTACTATCCTCTATGGCATGCACCTAGTGATTCCGGCTTATCTTTCCCTCTTTTGGGTGGTATGTCATTCTAGCGGGACATTTCCCCTAAAAGAGCTTGAGTAAGAACCCCATAATAAGCTTTCCCTTTCTCCCTACTGTCATACCATACCCTCTCTTACCTCAAACCCATGGCCCACCACCCCTGTATTGGCTGGGAACAAGTGGGTGGTGCCTGAGTATTATGCGTGCTCCACTTTGATGTGTGTCCATGACTTGTCTGTTGTTCATGCATTTGCCATGACCTGAAGGCTTGTCTACACATTCTGCTACTCATTCTTGACCTCTTATGGCGTGGATGAGTCTCTGGACTTTCATTCTTTATGTCTTATTTCTTTCCTAGGCTGGGTCTTGCTTAGTCGTGGGCCTTTTCTTCTTCAATCCATCCCTTAACCTCTTTACAGGCCAATTGACACTCCTGCCATGTTATTATATGACTTATGCTTGTTGGGTCCCTTCTGGGCCTACCGTATGCTTTCCTTCTGCTCAATTCCAATAGCCCAGTAATATCATTAGGCTTGTACTCATGCTGTTTTGGGCTTTCTTAGCCCATTTCATCGCTTTCGGGCTCCCTTGGCCTATTTTATTCTTTTGGGCATCCTCGGCCCGTTTTATTTCCTTGGGCATCCCCAGCCCATTCCAATCCTTCATTCCCATGGGCCTTTGCTAAGTCTTTTGGGCTTCCCTAGCCCAAGTTATCATATCCTTTACTTTCGAGATTTATAAGCTTTTCCACTAACCCCTATTTACTTAATTCCTTCCTTTGGGCTCTTTCAGCCCATTCTTGCTTACTTTCCATTTCTCATAATCCCTGTAGGTTTACTACTTCATTCTTTGGGCTTCTTTGGGCCCGCTTACTTTCTTTGAGACCCTTTGCTATTTTACTAGCCTATGGTCCATTATTCTTGTCATTCGGGCTTAATGGTTTTCTTCTTAATTTGCTAATTCTTCTTCTTTATTCCCTCCCATATTGTTGGGCTTCTTCCTATTATTGGGCTTCCTTGCCAAAGTGGGCATCAATACCTATTAATTACATGCCCAACCCAGAACACGTGCCCACCTCCCAACACGTGTCAACTCATGTGGCCCATCCACCCTACCCCCCTCATCACGTGACAGAACATCTAAAGATACTCCTCCCTCTACCCATCCTAAGAAGAATCCAACATCCTCTGATAATGGCTTATCCTTTGACCAGTATGAAATACCAACTTAGTCTTCTTCTGTAGACCCGACGCACTCTGTTCCATTCGTCACCTTGAACCCCAAACCCAAGTGAAAGTCTACCCACCTCGATGAAACCAGAAAGTCCCATGCATATAAGCCAAGCTGGAATTGACTTGCAGCATATAGAAAACTCCAACCACCACATCGAAATTGACACCTTACCATATTCTTACTCCAACCACCACATCGAAAACTCCCTCACCCACCCCTTCCCCTAACCCTTCCCTTTTAATGAAAATTGACTTGCAGCCTATGGTCATCGATTGCGCCTCCTCTAAGGAAACTGACGCCCTATCTTTCGAAGCTCCTCCCCATGTTAACACTAATATGGAAGAGCACCACCAATCCTCTTTTATGAACCCACCCATTCTGTGCTCCAATCCTTACCTTGATTCCCACCTCAACCCTGCTTCCCTGCATACCCCCAACTCTGGCCATGGAGAACAGTTGAGAAACCAACAGGTCACCTCTAATCCTACCACCCTTGTCTATGCCCTAGGAATCCATGCTTTTCAACCCAAACACCCTAAATAACTGGGCGCTCCTATCCCACAACTGTCTAAGGCCTCTAGGGAACCACCTGCTCCAATGGATACGGGCCTACTCGAATAACTTTAGGAGCCATATAGAGGAAGATATGGAACGTACCCTGCGAACCCAAGCTCACACTCTCCCTCTAGTCCATTTGGACGTGTGATAATTTCGATATCCAGAGACATGGCATTTGTCTCACTAGTGATTCCCTTTCCCCGCAACTACCCAACTTGCTAGATAGAACCTCATATCGCCCCCACAGAAGCCAATCTCCAGAGAAACATGCAGAGGATTTCCAAGAAGAGTGTTGCTAGAGTCCTAAGAAGCCCACCAACTTTCATCTCTCTAGCGAATACCACGTTACACCTTACATGCATGGGGGAACAGGAATCGAGAACTCTCTGCATAATTCAACATCAAGTCACCTACTTCAGGTTATCTCTGGACCTCATCCAAACCCCATAAGCATCCTACAAAACCATCCTAATCCCACAATCTTAGACCTTGTTAATACCACCTCCGCTAGTTTGGAGGTTCAGAATAGCCCACATGACCAAACCCTTCAACCCAATCCTAATAAAGATTCTCATTTGGAACTATAGGGGAGTGAGAAACCCTTACTTTCGTAGAAACTTCACTGACCTTGTTCACTCCCACCACCTCGCCATTACTGTCATCATGAAAACCCGTATCTCCAGTCAAAGAGCTAAGGACATTAGCTTCTCTCTCGGCTTTGACAATGTTTGTCGATCTGATGCCGTAGGATTCAGGGGAGGCATATAGGTCCTATGGAATGAAAGAGACTAACCTGGAAATCTTGTCAGTGACGAAACAAGTAATCCACGCTTTTGTGCAAGTAAGTTCTTCAAACCCCTCCTTTAACTGGCTATTTACTGCTATATACGCTAGCATTGATCTAAACCCCCATAGCAATCTCTAGGACGATCTTACCTCTTTTGCCAACACCCACTCACTTCCTTGGGAGCTCACTAGTGATTTTAACGAGATCCTCACCCACCACGAAGGTTTCAACAGCTCACCGCCCAACCGCAGACGAATATACATCTTCAACGATTTTCTAAATAATTGTAATTTGCTCGACTTGGGCTTCAGTGGTCCTAGATTCACATGGACCAACAAAAGAGATAACAACTTAGTGATGAAGAGTCAAGATAGAGTTCTCCCTAATCCACAATGGAAACTCCTTTTCAACGAATCCAACGTCCGACACCTCCCTAAAACCTCCTTTGACCACCACCCTATCCTCCTGAGCACCACCCCCCCTCCTTCCCACCCTATCGACCCCAAACCCTTTTGCCTCGAAACCATGTGGTTCAATGACCCTTCCTTCCGAACCATCATCCATAATATATGGAACAACCACCCCCATAACATAACCTTAGCCATGGAGGACTTTACTCACCGCGTTAAATCTTGGAACGCCAACAACTTCAAGAATATTTTTCATAAGAAAAAAAGATTACTTGTGCAGCTTAACGATATTCAAAAATCTCTCTGTAATAACCAGAGAACCTTCCTCGAACGCCTTAAAAAGGACCTCGAAACCTAATACGAGCATATACTTTGGCTTAAGGAAGAGTTTTGGGCTTTAAAATCTCGCATCAAGTGGATGCATCGAGTGAACGCTTCTTGGCAATCAAAACACAAACTTCTTCCACCTCATAACCATCTGCCGAAGACAACATAACAAAATCTAGTGCCTCAAGGACTCGGTCGAAAACTGGACACACTCCTTACTTGAGATCAAGTCCATAATCTCCACTCACTTCACTGCCTTGTACACCTCTGGCACGGTCAGCGTCCCTCTGCTTCTGCCTTCCTTGGGCAACTTCACATCCCTTGAAATTGATACCAATAATGTCCTTAATGCTACGGTGGCCAACCTCGATATTAAAAACACGATTTTCTCCTATAAACTATACGAAGCGCCAAGCCACGAAGGCGTTCATCCAATCTTCTTCCAAAGGTTCTGGAACATCATGGGTCCCTCTATTGTCTTCTACGTTAAAGACATCTTCTGGTCTAAGAAAATTCCTAAGAATCTCAACTCAACCCTCATCCCTAAAACAGACAAACCAAAAACGGTGCACCAACTCCGCTAGATTGGACTACGTAACACCCTATACAAAACGATAATAAAACTTCCCTTCTAAAGACTCAAACCATTCCTTCCTAACCTTATCCATCCGTACCAAGCCAGCTTCATACCTGGAAGTAGGGGTGGCAATTCGTGTTCACGTCGGTTTCATGCCAGGTTGAGCTGTAAGTATTATGTTATATGGGTCAATCCGAATCCGATTTGTTTAATAAACAGGTCAAGATTCCTCAATCCTGACACGACCTATTTATTAAACGGGTAACCCGACACGACACATTTAACCCGTTTAATTAGTAGGTCATATTAAGGTCGACACAAATGACCTATTAATAACCTGTTTGATTAATAGATCCTAACTAACCCGAACAACCTGTTTAATTAATAGGTTAAACTTAACTTGAACAAGATATTATTCTGATCTTGAAGCCTCTGAATCCAATAATTAAAAAAAAAAAAAGAAAAAGAAAAAACGGGGTTGAGAGATTGGGTTGAGAGATTTAGATAGCGTATACGAAGTCAACATGTAGCGGGGTTGTTGTCTAGGCGCTTTTTTTTTAGTTGAGAAGGAATAGTATTGCTGAAGTATACTATATTCCAGAATTGAGAAATAATATCTTGAGCATAGGACAGTTGAAACCAATTTATGTGCTTTGCATCAATATTTTGACATTATTTGTATAATCTATTAAGAGCAATAATTTCATACAATTGCTTGTTTTCATAGCTCAAATTTAAAAAATCGCGGCAAAAAATATTCTATTATTAGTAAAATTGTTGTATACACAAATTATAGTTTCATGTGAAGTGTATGTATCCATACTCTATACCTCTAAGGAAGGATACATTACAAACCCTTTACATATGTGGATTAGATTTTTAAAAAAAAAAACTACATATATTCCAAATCAGATAAGCCAACTCAATGGTAGGAAAATGTTCTTTATAAAATTAGATAGTTACATATTTTACAAAAGGGGACATTTTTTTGGTAAGCTTCTGTTGCTGCCCACTCCATAAAAAGAACCCTTTTGTACCCCAAAAATACAGAAAGTTTCCTCCTTTCTCACAAACCCGAGAGGGCTAAGATCATCAATAACTCCCCATAGCAGTCAGACCAACTTCTAAAACAAACCTAAAGAAAGCATGACCAAAAAAGCTTTCTCCTTTTTTTTTTTCTCTATATTCAACTATTGATACTTATAACATTAAGTTCCAACAGATATGGAAAATGTTTTTTAGATTTCTGTATCCATTTTTTTAAATATTATTTTCTGTTTAAAAAAAAACTTTAAACTTACCTATTAGTCAACCAAAATCAAAGAAATATTGATCAGATCATGGTTGTTTGCTATGTTAACTGCATCCCACATTCACTGATATCTGCTTCAAAGTTTTGTACTTCATTGCGATATGAATCTGTAATATTAGAACATTCTAAACATTAGTAAAGTCTATATATAACAATGGAGAAGAACCTACTATTTACAATATAAGTGACAATCTAGTTTACATTATAAAGGTAATGCCATGTAGGAAAAAAGGTCCCTTAAAATGCTGCCACTATATAGCTTTTAAATTAAACCAGCCGCACGTTGGCCATTTAAAACTCTGCCATGGTTGCAATTAAAAAAGGATAAATTATACTATTTCATTAGGTTAACACACCATTTGATAGCATCCCAGTATAAAAGGAAAAATAACCGGTTAAAATACAGTTTAAACAACCTAGAAAATAATTTCAAATTTACACCACAAATATTCACTCTGCAATTTGAAATCAGTAAGAAACATCAAACGCAATGTGTCATAGAACTAATCTAAAATAGATAAAAATTGAATAGAACATTGTTAACAATTAGTCATATGCAACAGAAAATTTTAACAACTTAACACAATTATTTTTTCCTATAATTTTAACCCAACATGAAATCAAAACATGCATAAAAGGAAATAAGAATAAGACATGAAGAAACAATAATTGTAGCAGTATGTATATGACAAATTGACAATTAGAATCAAATTAAAAAAGCCAAACTTCTCTAATCTCCCTCTTGCTCTCTAATGGAAGGAGATGTCTATTTTTCTGTCCTGTAAATGGTATTTTAGGGTGTAGTTTAGGGGGAAAAAAGCAAAAGAAATGAAGACAGATCTTGAATCAAAATCAATTCAACTGAATTCCCAAACCTAAGACTATATCAACTCAAACGTTTAAAGCAATATTAAAAAAGAAAAAATTACCAATAAAGGTTTCTGGTGGCCTGACCGAAAGACGTCAGATTTCTCTCGTTACCAATGCTCTTTTCGAATAGCGAACTCACGTTCTCTCTTATTTCTCTGTCTTTTCCCTCTCCAAACCTAAATCACATATAATCCCAAATTTCAAAAATCAAATCAAAACCTAATGTAACCCATATACCTATATAAAAATCGCCCTACGAACTCTGTCTCTCCTATCTCTATATCTCAAGCCTTTTGAGTTTTGATTGCATTTTAAGTTTTTAACTCAAATAACTAAATCTAAAGCAATCCAACCAAAAAATTCAAACCTAATTCATATTCAATCCCCAGATTCGGAAAAAAAAAAAAATAATAACTTTACTGGTTATGGGTATACGGAAAAAAAAAAAAACCCTAAATAAATATCAATATAACATTCAACCCTATTCTTATTTAATCCCAACAATTTCATTAACATTAGAAACAAAAGTACCCAAACTGAAAACAATATTTTTAGTGATTTCTGTAATCTAAAAAAAAACCAAAAACAAAACAAAAGCAAATATCTAAAATTGAGAAAACAAACATTTTGATAGAGATTCCAAAAAGCCAAAACAAAAACGAATCAAATCTGAACCTACCCAAAAAAAAAAAAAAAAAAAAAAACTCAATTAAAAGTAACTTTTTAGACCCAAACCTACAAAATTGAGAAAAAAAAAGTACCGTTGTCGATGTCGGTTCTGTTGTCTGGTGGTCTAAATTTGGCAAGGGAACGGACGGTGTATGGTTTGGACGAACTTTGCTCTCTTTACCTTTTGATTATGACGCACAATGGACGACCTTAGGAACTTTGCCTCTTTCTTTGTTTCTTTCTCCGTGTCTTCTCTGTTTACCGTTCTGCCTAGGTTTTGAGACTGCAAAATCGTGTTTTGTAACTTTTAGATTTCTTATGCCTAATCGATGCATTGTTCACTGTTTTGCCTTTTTCTCTGTTTCTTTCTCTCTGTCCCAGGCCTCATCCTCTCTCTATTTCGTCGCCTCTCTCTCTCTCTCTCTCTCTCTCTCTCTGCTTCTCTCCGTGTCCTAATCGCCTCTCTATTTCTATTTCATGTACTTTTAATTTTAACCGGTTTTTTTGGTTATTTATAATGAGAGGCTTTTAAACGGTGTTGTAGCGTTACTAAACAATATAATGTATCACTTTTTTAAGTTATACGTGTCTAAATTTTAGATAGCCTTTTTTCCTAATGTGGCCGCACCTCCTTAAAGGCTTCTGCTTTTATATATAGTATTAGATAACCTGTTATCAACTCTCATATATCTAAAATTATAATTCAACCATAAATCAAGTAATAAAAATTCAAATAATAACGAAAGAAAATATTCTTTCATTCCTTCAACATAAAATTACTAGTCCAAAAGGTTCCAACCTCCATACAATCAAATTCAATAATATGTCAAAGTTCCATAATAAAAAAACCAAAATTATTACATGGCATCCAAGTGCCATATAAAAAACTTTAAAGACATTACATATTAAGAAATTAAAAAACCAGAATGATTACATATATGGCATATCAAAATATCCATGATGGCAAAATCTACGTCCAAACATCCAAGTGCCATATCAAAAAGTAAAAGTCATCACTGATTAAGGGACTGGATAATCCATTGAGGGTTCCATTGAAGAGGTGTCTTCCTTGTGCTCATCCTTATTGATTTTCATGTTCATTATATCTTCAGTGAGATCTTCCAATTGTGATTTTGCAAATTCTACATCAAAAAAAATTTAATGAAACATTAAAAACTTATCCAAGCACTATAAATAAGAAGTTTAGAAACTGTGGATAATCAAGCAATTGAATCAACTAAATAAATAATAGTCATTCGCATAGTAGTAATTATTAGTAATGAACTTGTGATGTCTACCAAGTCTGCCAAAACAACATCTATACAAAAATTATATCCAGGGGAAACTAAGACCTTGGCTTATTGTTCTATACTACTATTTGACATTTTATGGTAATGAAGGTATCATATCATATACTAAATTACAGAAAAACAAAATTAAAAACCTATTAGAACCCAACACAAATTTCTAGTAGTTTTCTCTAACTTACTATTATAGTGTTATACAAGACCAGTGAAAGGGGCTTTAACAATAACATTTTCCTTTAACATGAACATAGAAGAAAAAGTTGATTAGGCCAATATTCATTCTTTCCTTGATTTTTAAGTTCACTGGAGATTAGGCCACAACATCAATCAGACCATAAAATGGGCAGTGGAGTAGAAAATTGAAAGGGAAAATGAAGCATTCTGCCAAATCTATCATCAAAATGAAATTTGAATTTTAAAGATAATAGTACGGAATGTTGTTTGCACTGAAGCACAATCAAGTGAATCATCTCGCCACAATAAAACTAACTTAAATTCAAATCAAATGAGTATAAATATGAGACGAAGTTTCCCATTGATATCTATCCTATAATTAGAGTTTTCTTTTTAAAAAATCATCATAAAACTTAAAACTCATTCAGCCAACGTGTAAACAAAAAATTCATTACCTATATCTGCATATAACCAGTCTCTGGTACAAACCAATGCGTCCACAACATTAGGTTTAAGTGCACTCCTGAATTGATCAATGACTTGTCCCCCAACACTAAAAGTGGATTCCGAAGCAATAGTAGAAATAGGAATGCTCAAAATATCACAAGCCATGGCAACAAGTTCTGGATACTGAAATTCACTTCCTTTCCAAAAAGCAAGTATATCTAGTTTTGCATTTCTATCTACTCTTGGTTCATCCAAGTAGAGCTCCAATTGTGTTTCTTGTGCCTACCTACCCATATTCATACTATGAAAGGAATCAAATTCCTACATATTAAAACAATATAATAAATGCTAATCTAAGCAGAATATAAATATCATAATATAAATTTAAAAAAATAATAAAAAAAAATAACATACTTGCATCATAGACAAAAATCCCTCATTAGCATACTGTTCTTTAGTTTCTTCAGTAGTTTGACTAGCCATTCCGAAAGATGTTGAAGGTGTAGGAACATTACTCACATATTCACCAAACATAGCAAATAAATTTTCACGAACCTTCAAATATTGGAGTGAACTAGCATACCCATGAAGCTTCTGATAGCACCAATCAATAAAAGGCAGCTTATACCTACGGTCCAAGACCACTACTATGGCCAACACAACCCTAAACTCTATCCAATACTTCTCAAATTTCACAAGCATTTGATCTGCCATTTTTCTCATATACTCATCCTTTCTATCACTTTCTTTCTTTAAGGTAAAATAAACAATAAAAACTTGTGGAAAATACAAGTTAGCTGTTGGATATTTTGTGCTAGAAAAGGCCAATGTAGCATCATAAAAAACAGCCAAGAACTTCTTAATTTTTTCTGCCTTTTGTGACTTATCAACAGCAGGACAATGCTTAAAATTATAGTCAATTAACTCTAGGTGTTGAAAAGCACTCGATAAGAGAGAGCACTTTGAAGCATTAAAAATGTAGAATTCCATCTAGTAGGCACATCCTGCCTTAAACCTTTCTTACCATCCAAATCCATTTGCTTAACAGATTCATAAAAACCATTTTTCCTCCCTTGTGAGCCTCTTACATACTTAGTGCTTTCACAAATTTTTTGGACAACGATATCAATTTCTTTCAAACCATCTTGTACAACAAAGTTGAGAATATGAGCACAACAGTGAAAATGAAAAAATTCACCATTACAAATAAGTGCTTTCTTATTTATCAATTGACTTTTTAGCATGTCAATAGAAACATCATTGGAAGAAGTATTGTCCAACGTCACACAAAAAATCTTATTCTCAATACCCTACACAGATAGCAATTTATAGACCTTTTCAAACAAAGACACACCATTATGTTGTGGTGGCATATGGCAAAAGTTCAACACTCTTTTCTGTAAGACCCAATTAGCATCAATAAAATAAGCTGTAACACACATATAGCCATCAGTAGCTATAGAAGTCCACAAATCAGATGTCAAACAAACTCTACTAGGAGCAGATGTCAACACAAATTTTATCCTTTCTTTTTCCCTCTTATACATCTTAACCAAATCATTCTTAGCAGTATTTCTAGAGATATTAAGGACATCAACACACAAGTAAGAAAAAATTGCCTGCATACCAACATACCCAACAAATCGAAAAGGTAATTCATGCATTGTGATTGCTGCACATAACAACTCCCTAAATTTTGCAGGATCAAATTTAGGTGAACTTATAGACATTGCATTTTGGCCAAGTATAAGCTAGCCAACATCCCTGGTGTCTTTTCTTGGACATACCTCCAAATTGAGCTTCAAATTTCCAGTATCGTATGCTTCGATAGCAATATATTCCTTTCCACACTTCTTGCATTTACATGTAGCCTTTTCTTCATCTTTTGTAGGAAGCAGCTCAAAGAAACTCCAAACATATGAAGTCCTCCTCCTTTTGTTGTCTTTGTTATTTTTCTTATTCTTAGACTTAGTCTTAGCCTTCTTTGGCGGAGGAAGTTTAGCCACTTCATCAAGTTCATCTTCTAAGTTAATGTCTTCTCCTTCATACTTAATTTCAATAGGTATCATCTCATCACTTTCCATCTAGACCAATTTAAAGAAAAATTATTGATTATAAATTTAGTAATTCTAAGATGACAAAAACAAATAAACTTAAAAAGAAATCATAAAGAACGACAATTAAATTTAAAATCAACAAAACAAGCAAACAAATCTACTATGTCTATAAGTACTAAACAGTCAACGTCAAGGTTTTTAAACCCGGACCGGACCGTACGGTTCGACCGGGTTAACCGTGAACCTCTCACAATTACGGTTCTTTAATCTTAAGAACTAGTCTATGCCCAAAAAGCAGGGAACCGTCCAAACTGCGGTTCAACCGCACAGTTCTGAGAACCATGATCGGATCGCTTCTCACGATTCCCTTTGAATCTGAACCTAAAAAATAAATAAAAAAAATAAAAACAAAAGAAGAAGAAGAAAAACAAAAGAAAATGAAACAGAACAACTGCTGGGAGTACATCATGTCTTCAGAAACTCTGCCACTGCCATCTCCAGAGAAACACAGCATGTCCTTCTGTTTCTTCTTCTTCTCTCTTCAGAGTACATCACGCAGCTCCTTCTCTTCAGAAACTCTTCTCTTGGGCAAAGCAAGCTTTAAATTCTGGCTTTGTTCTCCGCTAGTAATGTGTGTGTGACAAGGTGAGAGTATGAGAGAAAGAGAATGAGGAAAAGAGAGCTACAGATAAAGAAAGAAAAATAAAAGCAGATTGAGGAGGACATGCTGTGCAGAGGAAGAGTCTAGAAAAATAAAAGCAAGATGAGAGGAGTGGGGGATGGGGATACGTGTGTGGAGGAGAAAAAACAAGAGAAAAAAAAAAGAAAAGAAAAGGAAAAGAAACGTATGGATGTAATGAAAGAAAGGAAAAAGAATAAAAAATCACAATTAAATGTTACTATAATATTTTCACAATGTTTCACAATAAAATTTAAGTAACAGATTATTATTAGTTAATATTGGTGAATAAAAAAATAATTTCAATAGTGAGTTCTGATGATGCACGACAAAATCAGTAGACTGGATGCTTCGGATATCAACGGCGACGATGGTAATCTGGTTGAAGACCTGAAGAGATGAATAAACAGTCAGAGGTGACCGGGGTGAACCGGCTAGAAACCCTCCGATGATAAAGTCAGTGTCATTCCTAATCTTTTGGAATAACCAAATACTTGGGAAAAATGTCTCGTACCTCTTTCGTTTGGCGATCCTTGTTCTTATATAGTGTACGCCATGGGCAGTTATTCATTTAATAACTTCTCCTAAATTGGAGGATGTCGGAAGGTTCGGGACCTCCATAACTGCTGTGGAGGTTATTTTATTACGCCGTACGTTCCACAACGGTCACTGGAAGCGGTTTCGTGGTAGTCTTTGGTACTGCATGTCTTGAGACAAGTGTATAAGCCTCGTCTAGGGACTCTGCACTGATGATGTCCAGAGTCAGCGTGAGCCGTCCAAGGGTCTTCCTGGACGGACGACCCTGACATGGATGAGATTCCTGGGTCAAGTCATTTTCCCCCTTCTTTGGACGACCCCTTTTCAGGACACTATCAAGTTCAAATTAGAACTAGTAATAACTTTTCACATAAATTTTGTTGTGAAAGTATTGCTAAAAATGTTGTAAACTTCTTCGCTGCTTCTAGAGACCTCTTCTTTGTTGTTGCATGCTTTAGTGTCAACTACTCACATATAATGCTTGCTTGCTGTCAAGCACTTCCTTCTTTGGGTTTTGCTATTTATTTAACTTTAACAATTTTTAAATGCATGGACATCTTAAGATCTAGCTTTTGATTTTTTTTTTTTTAATTCATAATAAATGGTGAACAGTAACTATTCAAATGGGCTTGGCTAAAAAAATGATCGGCAGTCAAATGGGCTTGGCCATGAGCAAATAAACTCATTTGTCTCTTAACTATTTTATTGGGTTTCATAAAATAAAAATTATTGGATACTAAAGTGTGCTTTGTCATGACTTAAAAAAAACAACAATTATTTTTTAGAATTTAATAATTTTATTTGTATTATGAAAGTTATGTTATAAAAAATACTATCTATATTTGTTTGGACCTATTTTAGTTAATTTTTTTTTATTTTTTATTAATTTAATGTTTTTATATATATTTAAAATAATTATTAAATTAATTATGACATCATCACGGTTCGACTCCGGTTCAACCTCGATTCGACCTCAAAAACCTTGAACCTCTTCCTTTTACGGTTCAATGAACAGTCCGGGTCTAAAAACCTTGGTCAACATTACAGTGATTAACACAAAATACAAATTGATCTTCAATTATTTTATTTTAAGATGATTGAAATAGAAAATACTTGAAAATAAATCAAAGAGCAAAACAGATTATTTTAAAATCAACAAAAGATAAACAAATATTCTTTTATTTTTTTCAGTAACAGATCTCCTATTAGTATTAAAAATCAACAGTATGGTGATTAACACAAAAAACAAATGGATTTTTCTACAATCTGTTTTTCTGCACAATTTTTTTCTATGTCTATTTTTATGCGCAGTTTTTCTGTTGTGTTTGTTTTTCTGCAGTATCGGTTTTCTACGCAATTTTTCTGCAGAAATAGTTTTGGTTTCTCCTGTATCTAGTTCTTATGTACTGTTTATTATCTTGTTTGCTTTCTGCAGTATATGGTTCTTATGTATTGATTATTATACCTAATGTAATAAAATTTCTATCTTTTATTTTAAAAAAGAGAAAATAATCAAAATGATAGTGATTAACAAAATAAAGGAACGGATCTACAATTGTTTTCTTTTAAGATGATAGATACAAAGAAACTTGAAAAGATATCATAGAGCAAGACCCAATTATTTTTAAATCAACAAAAAAAAAAAAAAAACAAGTCTACTATTAGCACTAAACAATCAACATGGTAATGATTGACACAATAAAAAAGATCTACAATTATTGAAAATTTCATTAGTAAGAAAACAAAACAAAAATATATAACATATATACCTTGCTAGTGAATTCGGTGGCTGAAAGCTGAAGAACTTGAAATGGTGAAGCTATGAAGTCGTGAAAGAGAATAGAAAGTAGAGAGGGCAGGCACGGTTTTGAGGGGAAGAGAAAGTAAAGGGATCAGCTAGGGATTTGAGGGGAAGAGAGAGTAGAGGATTGAGAGACATGGGAAGGCTAGGGTTTTGATTTTATATTGTAGACTCAATGTATCAGTAGTTGCAGAATCTGTATCTGTAGAAGTGTAAAGAGGATCGGTTGGAGTTTTGAGGAGAAGAAGAAGAGTTGGAGACAAAGAGTAAAGACTAGTGATGAAAACGAAGAGACACAAGGCTAAGAGAAGCGTGAGGTTAGGTTCTAACTGAGGATAAGAGATGATAGATAAGCTTATATACCTAGGTTATAAGGGTAAAATGGTAAAATTACCTTTATAAACTAATTGGGTCAAATGGGTTAAACATGTTGAACATGAACACGACCCATTTAATAAACAGGTCATCCGTGTTAACCCGAATATGACCTGAAACCGTTTAGTCTCAACCTATGACCTGTTTATAAACGGGTTAGTCGTGTCGGATTCGCGGGTCGTGTCGGATTTTGCCACCCCTCCTTGGAAGGAAAGCTCGTGATAATGTTATTCTAACCTAGGAGATCATACATACTATAACCATCCCCAAGAGCAAGCAAGGCTTCATGGCATTCAAGATCGACCTCGAAAAGGTTTTTGATAGACTCAAATGTGGTTTTATTTACCATGTGCTCAACTGTTTTAAATTCCTAAAAGACTGGATCAATCTCATCATGTCTTGTATGTCCTCATCCAACCTTTCCATCCTAGTTAATGGAGAAAAGCTTGAGATCCATTCCTTCCTTCAAGAGGCATACGGCAGGGGGACCCCCTCTCACTGTACATTTTCATCCTTTGCATGGAGAATTTAGCCTAGCTCATCCAGTCAAAAGTCACTCTCGGTAACTGGTTTGGTGAAAACTGCTAGGGAAGGCCCCTCCTTCTCACACTTGTTCTTTGCCGAAGATCTAATCCTATTTGCAAAAGCAACAAGAAGAAACTGCCTCTCCATCAAAAAAGTTCTTAATGAATTCTGCACCTCCTCCAGCCAAAAAGTGAACCTCGGCAAATCAAAAATCTTCTTCTCCCCTATGACCAATGCCGACAACATTGACTCCATTGAATCCGAGCTGGGAATGAGGTGATCCATGGATTTTGGGAAATATTTAAGGGTCTCTATCACAACAGATGGAAGAAATAAAAGAGCCTTTGACTTCATCATCGATTAAGTTCGAGCTAGACTCTCTGGCTTGAAAGGGAGATCCCTTTCCCTGGCAGGCCAAATGACGCTCATTAACTCTGTCACCTCAACCATGCCCACCCACCTGATGCAATGTAACCTTTTGCCCTTAAAAATCTGCACTTGACAGAATCAATCGCAACTTCCTATGGGGTGACTCAACCACGAGGAAAAAATTACATGCAATTAATTGGGATGTTGTCACCAAGCTTATGCACTTAGGAGGACTCGGTTTAAAGAAGAGCCTTATTTGCAATAAAAGCCTCCTCACGAAGAGAGGTTGGGCCATTCGCACTAACGACAAGGATATTCGGGCTGACACTCTGAAAAGAAAATATTTGCTCTCCTCCAACACAGCAAAAAGAAAATCTACCACCTGGAGCAGCATCCTAAAAGCTAACGACATTTGTGATATGGGCACTAGGTGGCTGATTCGAAATGAAGAATCCATAAATTTCTGGCAAGATAATTGGACAGGCCACGGCTCGCTTCGCAGCCTCATCCAAGGACCCCACTATGCGAGGAACCTCTCCCTCGAGGTCAAGGATGCGTGGAACCCCCACGGCAACTAAAACCTCATTACTCTGTCTTTCGACCTCCCGAACCACGTCAGCAACATTATCCAAGCTACCCCCAAATCGTTCCACTCCTTCCTTGCTGACCTCCCTTCTTAGAACTCCTCTCCTAACGGTAGTTTCGATGTCCGATCAGCTTATCTTCTTGCTTCTGGTCCTACCTCTTCCCCTGACCTTCATACATGGAAATGGCTATGGAAGACCCCCACAATCCTGAGAGTCAAAACCTTCCTCTGGCTTGCCTACCATGACCGCCTCGCAACCAAAGGCCAACTCCTCAAAAGACATATTATTCCCTATGTGTCCTGCCCGCTATGCCTTTCGAACATCAAAACCACACTCCACATTCTTAGAGATTACCCCATCGTCACTCCTATCTGGAATGAGCTCTCAAATAATAACCCTCCACCGAGTTTCCTCACCACAAATCTACTGCCTTAAGCTCATGTCCACCACCTCAGCCAATACCCCGTATCTCCCTCGTATTCCTTGGAGTACTTCCTTCCCTCTAGCAGCTAGGATAATTTGGTCAGTGCAGAATAAACTTGTCATGGAAGCACAACCATTTGTGATCCAAACTATCCTCAAAAAAATAAAAGCATTCAGCCTAGACATATTTCACACACTTCCAACAAAAGTCACTTCCGTCAAAAACAACATCGTCAACATAGGATGGAAACCTCCTCCTCTGGGTTTCTTCAAGCTCAATACCGATGGGTTTTCCCAGGGACGGAGCTAGGATTTCGAGTGAGGAGGGGCGAGATACACTCAAACCCAAATGCTTAAAAAATTTGTTATAGCCTAAACTTTTATATTGTACCTCTAGATTAACCCAAAGACAACCATGTTTTTTTTATCCAAGCTACTTATAAAAGAATATATATATATATATATATATATATGTGTGTGTGTGTGTGTGTGTGTGTGTGTGTGTGTGTGCGCGCGCGCGCGCATGTGGAACTTCTTTGAAGAACTTCATCAAACACTTAGCTGCAATTATTCTATGCTAATGCTTTAAGATAAATTTCATATATCATTTAGAATCCAGACAAAAACTCACAAAAAGAATCAAAATTTAATATAAATTTGAATAAAGAAAGTGTACTTTTTGTGAAAGGATGGAATTATTGAACAAAAATGGAGCATGAAAATTCAAAACCAAACTTTATATATTTTATATTTTGCTTTTTCTCATTGGGCCAAGGGGGGCCATTGCCCCCCCTAGTCCAATCATAGCTACGTCCCTGGGTTTTCCTGAGGCAACCCCGGAATGGCCTCGGTGGGCAGCTTGCTCAGAGACCCAAAGGTGCCTGGGTTGGAAGTTTCAATAGGGCCATCGACTTCATATTATTGTGGGTTAACTTGTTTTACATTCTAGTCCTCCTTCTTGTATTTTGTATCAGCTTTTAGCGGACACTGGGGTGTTATGTACCCCCAACTTTGTAATCCTTCATAATTTTTAATGAAATTCCAGTTAAAAAAAAAAAAAAAAAGAGTTCGTATAACCTGTTCTTTCTTCACAACAACACTCATATTATTATGGGTTGCTATCTTTCACATCAGAGTTTTCGTTTCTCGAGATATGATAGTTGGTTGTTGACATTATTAGTTTTTTTTTTTTAATTATCTAAAATAATTTAATATCGTATGCTCTAAATTTAATAGTATTTGCTAACAAAACCCATATATAATGTCATCTCACCCACAGTCTCACCAGTCAGGCAGTCACGTCATCTTTCCCTCCATCTTGAGGCTATGTTTGTTTTGGGTGTAAATAATTTCTGGAAAATATTTTACACCCAGCAGCGTGTTTGGGTACACATGTAAAATAAAGTTTTTCAGAAAATTTTTAAACTTTGACTGTAAATAAGCCCTTTGACCCGGAAAATCATTTACGCTTCTCTTTTACTTTCAAATGATTTCTGGACTCAAGACACCCAAAGAGAGAGAGAGAGAGAAAGAGCAAAAAGAGTGAATACAGAGAGTGATCTAGAAACACAAACAAGCACACACCACCTGAAGCACATCCTCGCCAGACTCACACCTAGAGAAAGAAGACCCGTCCCTCAAGCCGAGTAATGAGAGGGTACTCCGCCGACCCATCCCTCATCCTCACCAACCCATCCCTTGTCCTCGTCCTCTGCTAATCCATCCCTCGTTCTCAGGGTAGCCATCGGAAAATAGATCAGACCACCGTGAGTCCATGACCTAGTGAACGACCCACCCCTGAGCCAATCGGACCACCATGAGCAACCCACCCTTGAGCCGATTTGTCCACCATGTGAGCAACCCACTCCTAGATCGAACCACCGTGTCCATGTCGCCATTACTGTTGCCACCACCAAGTCACCCACGAACCGATCTCTCCCTGTCACTTAATCTCTCTCCTCTCTCTCTCTCTCTCTCTCTCTCTCTCTCTCACGATTGTTCTTGTGATTTTGATTTTTTTTTTTTTTGATTGTTTATATATCTTGATTCTCTGTAATAATATTTGTTTCGATCCTAAGAAAATGTGAGAAGCATGATAAAAATGCGTTTTTTAGAGCATTTTTGGAACACAACCAAATGCTAGAAAATATTTTCCCAAGCATTTTTTGGAATCCAACCAAACACCTGAAAATATTTTCATTTCCGAAAAATATTTTTACTTGAAAATATTTTACACTTAGAAAATATTTTACGTTGAACCAAACTCAGCCTTAAAATAAATCATTAAGTCCTAGCTTACACGTACGGCAGCAAATTCCCTCACATGTGTCGGCACTTGGAAACAATTCTGCAGCATGTGAGAAGGGAAAGAAAGATGTGCTATTAGAATTGTTCAATCAAATAGTATTCTGTAAAGCAACGTGTCCTCCAATGTACAAAAGTCTTGGACACATACTACGCTACAATACAAGTCTTGTCCTTGGCCAATTGTTTTTTACTTTAATTATTATTTTATTTTTGTGAAGAGTTAGTATGCTGTACTTTATTTCTTTGCAACCGTACTCGTATAATTATGGGTTGCTCTTTCACATCTAATTTTTTCGTTTCTTGAGAGGGTCGTCAATTGTTGATATCATAAAAGTTGTAGAGTTTGTTATGAGAGAACATAGGCTAAGTTTATTTTTTTTTTATTTTACAAAACACTCAATACCAGTGATTTTATTTTAGTTTTCAATGCTAAAATAATATAAACAACACAATAAAATAATATATCCATCACAATTAACAATCATCATAACTACTGTCGCCACAATTGCCACCGCCACCACCACCGCAACTGCTACCACCACATAATAGCAAATAATCATCTCTTGTAACAATAACATTTTTTTAAAAGACCAAAAGAGCGCATCATTTTCCTCTAAATTTTGAGCAAAAGTGTTATTACCTCAAATTTTTATAATTCGCACAAAAGAAATTTCTTAATTTTAGTCCCTTATCACTCGGTGTCCTTCTAGGACGGTAATTGCAATTTTTATTTGAATGGTTGTGGAGATGGTCATTGTTAGAACATATGTGATTCAATGTTAGGAACATATGTCACTATTTTATGTAATTGGCTAATCCTTTGACAAAACACACTTTACTTGTAATTGGGTAGATCTAGGGCATGTTTAATACTTCAAGAAACAAGGTTTCAAGTTCAAGTATTAAAGTCATGCAAGTCTGTCCAAGAATCAAGTAATGAAGTGCTAGATTTTAAAGCTCGACAGCTAGCGTCTATCGAGGTTTAAAAGCTGCTGAAGCCTGTGGCTCGACAGCTATCTCGATGGATGGCTATCTATCGAGATTTATGAAAAATAGATTTTTAGTTCTGTTTTGCATCCAATCCATGAGTACATATTTAAGCTTTCTTTTCTCACAACCCTAAACATATATAAAGATTGTTTTAAGGGCCGTCATAGGTTACACAGTTGCCCAAGTTCATGCAAATTGTGACCGGAGACAAAATTTGCCCTAATTCATCTTTCTCTTGAAGAAGCTGCTGTGTTTGTACACCATAGGGTTTTGTGTACAAGCAACTTCGTGATCTTCATCGTTTGGATGAACTGAAGAACTTTGCAATCAACATCCTTTTTAAGTTGGTGATCAAGTCGTGTACTATGATCCGCGCAATTAGTTAGTCATGTATTGGGAGCTGTGCATTGAAAATGAGAGATTGTCACTACTGAACAAGTCCAATTAGGTATTGGGGTAAGGGGTCAACTGTAGATTGGTATAAGGTACTGAGATTCCTTTACTTGTAACCGCTTGTTTTGATAATAGTGCATTCTCGGGAGTGGTGACCTTAAAATCACCCGGTGGGGTTTTCCTCGATGGTTTTTTCCATTCGTAAAGAAATCACCGTGTCTATTTTATTTCCGCTGCATACTTAGTTATTTGGTGATTTGTTTGTCATGCCACGTATATTGCATGTTAATTTGATTAATTAATAAACTTGGCTTGTCAAGTGGTATCAAAGCAGGCATACTCTGAATAGGGTTAATCTTTGCTGTGTGATCCATTGACCCCTGTTTGTCATGGATAGAGGACAATCTCTTATTATACCTCGTTTATTTGATGGCACTAACTATGCATATTAGAAAGTACGCATGAGAGTTTTCTTGTAGTCTTTAGATGAGAAAGTGTGGCAAGCTATGGAGATAGGTTGGACCAAGCCTACGGAAGCGCCGACCTACTGGGATGATGCTAAGATCAAGACGGCAAACTTCAATAGCAGGGCATTGAATGCTCTATTTAGTGCGGTTATGAATAAGGAATTCAAGAAAATATCCTCTACTGAAAGTGCTAGGAAGCATGGACCATTCTCCAGACAACCTATGAAGGAACCAAGGCTGTCAAGGATTCAATGCTTCAGAGGCTTACTATAAGCTTTGAAGAGATCAAGATGGAGGAGCATGAGTCGTTCAATGAGTTCTATACCAAGCTCAAGGACATAGTGAACTCAGCTTTTAATCTTGGAGAAACCATTCCTGAACCCAAGATTGTGAGAATGGTGCTCAAATCACTACTCGAGAGATTCCATGCCAAGATCACCGCGATTGAAGAATCAAAGGATATTGACAAAATTCCTTTAACAGAGCTGGTTGGCAATCAGCAGACCTATGAGTTGGGTTTGTCTAGGATCGGGAGATTGAGCAAGAATAAAAGCATGACACTAAAGGCCAAAAGCAGTGACACTAATAAGTCATCTAGATGAAGATTCTAAGATGAAGTCCTACATCACCAAGCAATTTAAGAAGTTCATGAAGAATGCCAATGCAAAGGGCTTCGACAAGGACGGTAGACAGTCGAGTTCTTCTCAGTCTAAGAGTCAAGACAAAGGGAAAAAGGATGCTAGGGATGGCAATCAGTACACTGTTCCCTCAGGACCAAAGTGCTTTGGGTGTCAAGTCTTCAGTCACATGAAACAAGAATGCCCTACTTATCTCAAGACCATCGGAAAAAGCAGGGCACTTGTTGCTACCTCGAGCAACATTGAGCCCGAGGATGACTCCGATAATGAGGATGATGGAATCCTAAATGCCTTCACTGCCACTGTAAATCTTGCTTAAGGGATTGTTGAAGATGTGGATGAAGAAAAGGAATTGGTGGAGTCTAAATTTGAGAAGATGGATGAACAAGATGACATCCACACAGCCTATGCAAAGTTATACAAGGTCTCAGAAAAGCATAAGAAGTTTTATAGGTTGGCCACCAAGAAACTTAGTGATGTGGAGCTTGAGCAAGAAGAATTCTCCACAAAGTTTGATGAAACCAATCAGACTATTGGAGCACTGAGATTTGAGAATAATTTCATGGTTGAGAAAACCAAGAAGCTTAAGGCAGAACTATTCCAAGTCAAAGCTCAGCTGGAAAGAACTTCAAGTGCTAAACTCGATGAGATGCTCAGTCTTCAGAAATCGGCTTCCGATCGAACCGGTTTAGGGTATGATTTCTCATCTCCTAATATTGCTTCTACTAGTACTACTACTTTTGTTCCTCCTGCTACTAATGTTGAAACTGAGAACAATGATGTTAAGAATGAATTAGCTAGTGAGAACGTAGACAAGGGTAAATCTATCTTAGAAGCACCCCCTAAAATTGATAAGAATGAGACTAAAAGCCCTAGGGCTAAAAAGGAAAATGCTCAAAAGTCCAAACAGAAGAAGCAGCATCTTTTTCATCACTGTGGAGCAGCCGGTCATACTCGACCTAATTGCTATAAGTGGTTAGCCACTCAACAGAGCAACAACATGATCTCATCAGGAAACCAAAATCAGTTTCCATCCTCCTTTACTCCTCTTAGAGATCTTCTCAAAGCCATCATATTCCTTTCAAACTTGAACGGTTTCAATTATTCCTCCCTCACCGCCGGTTCAAGGGTTCGTACAAAGGAAAGGTTCCTCTAAAGTGTAGAAGGAAAAAGGCTCAAAGTGATTTAGTCACTTTTCTCTCTCCCTCTATGTTTTTTATTGCATTATTTGTGTGTTTTGCTTTATTGTTTTGAGTCAGTCTAGTTTTATGCAATGCTTTTTTTTGTTTAACATGTTTTTGTTTGCTTATTTTCAAATTTTGCATTATTTTGTTTTCATAAAATAAAAAAAATTGAAAAGTTGAAAAATACAAAAACAGTGTGTGTATGTGTACATTGGTACTTGTGTATCTTAGATGGCCATTGAAACAAAATTTTCTAAATTTTGTATATTTTGTAGCTTAGATGAGCATCTCTATGCACAACTAAGCAAGTAAGCTTTGTGACTCGTGTTTGTGATGAGTAAGATTAAGTAATCTCTTGTACTTAACACTCATATTACTCTTTTTGACGGGAATGACTAGAACATCCTAAAAGAAAGGCATAAATGACCATCTCACTCATATCACTCTTTTTGACGGGAATGACTAGAAAATCCTAAAAGAAAGGCATAAATAACCATTTCACCACTGTTGCCCACCAATCATAAAATGACATCTATATGATTGGGCATTGCAAAAGCGCAATGTCATATGCTTAACATAATTGGGTATTTCTTTTCTCTCTCTTATATGCCCATGCATGGTTTGTTTAAAAGAAAAATATGCAAAAAAAAAAAAATAAATATGCTTTACAAATGAATGCAAGCGTGTATTTTAGGAGATGTGAGAGTTATAAGATGTACCTCGAATGTGATAGCCCCCTCAAACAGTTATGATTGTGTGTGAGTAAAAGTGATCTTCTCATATCTCAAATCGTCATATCATGTAGACACTTATGCAATCTTGCGATATTTTCACACATAAAATTCAATATTTTTTGCTACTCTTGATACATGTGCATGTACTATGTGATTTGGCCATCACAAGGAATACTTGTGTTAATATATACTCACTAAACTGTCTTAACTTGTTTTTAAAATATAAAATTGGTTAGATATGTTTAGAGAGAGAGAGAGAGAGAGAGAGTGAGAGAGAGAGAGAGAGAGAGTGTGTGTGTGTGTGTGTGTGTTTTGGGATCTATGTGCTTAACATTTTTCTTGTTGAGATATGTTTTGAGAGATTAAAATGTTATTTGGATCCTTAGTTGGGTTGCTAGGTTGATTGCATTCATGTCTGTATTTTTCTCTTCTTGAAAAACTATTTTTAAGCAATCTCGATAGGTCCTCAATCCATTGAGAAAGTTTCTGTCTCTTTGATAGATGCTAGATAACTCCTCGATCTATTGAGCTTTTTTTTTCTATGGACACCTCTGGATAGCTATTCGATAGCTGGATCTATTAAAGCCTTTAAAGCTTGACACCTCTCGACGCTTCTCGATCTGTCGAGGATGAAGAGGTTCTATAAATAGGGTCCGCGCGACTTTTCTTCATTTCTCCTCAATCTCTCTCGATTGATTTATGTCTTTTCACCTCCTAAACACACTCGTCTCACTCCAAATTTCATCCTCAAGAGTTTTTCGGTCTAGATTAAGTTTTTCTTTACTAGTAAAGGTCTTAAATCCTTCATTCTTCATGTATTTCATGCATTTGACCTAACTTTTGGGATTTTTTTGATAAACTTTGGGGTTTTTCAAAATTAATTGAGTTTTTGTGAAATTTTTGGGATGGGCTTTGTGAAAATGGTTTTGAATCATCATGCATTGCATCACATTTGCATTATAACAATGTTTCATGCATTTTAGATGTGTGGTTACCTTGTTGAATTGATTGTGTGTTAGTAGGATTGGATTGGGCTGAGCCCATGATGTTTTTGCTATTGCATATCACATGCTCATGCATTTTCATGCATACGTACCTTACATTCTCTATATTCTTATATATTGATTGTGATTGGTGCTTTTCTGCGTGTCTTTCTCTCTTTCTTTCTCTCTCTCTCTCTCTTGTTTACGTTAGTTGCGTCATGGCACCTAAAAGTAAATCTACTCCGTCCCGGAACCGTCTTCGTTCCAAGTCATCTTCTTCTTCTAATCCTATATTCAGTTCCATGATGATGAAGCCCGAAAGGACTTCTCAGAGAACTTTTCTAGACGAGGCATTCATTCTGAACGCCAAGTCATCTTGTCAGACTTCTCCGACACTAACCTACCCACTGTCATTCACAGTAAGGTTTGGGAGTCACTGTGTGACATCCCGGTCACTTGTCCATCCATGCTTATACAAGAGTTCTACTCTAAAATGCATGGATTTGATTATTCAGTACCTCACTTCTTATCTCGAGTTCGAGGTACGCGCATTGTGGTCACACCAGATATTGTATCCGAGGTGCACCACGTCCCTAGGGTAGCGCGTCCTGACTACCTTGGTTGTGAGCATCTAAGGACCGTGTCCAAAGACGTGCTCACGTAATCTTTTTGTGAGCGTCCTTCTGATTGGGGTGATCGTCAGTTCACTCCTTGTACGGCCTTTGCTAAAGGTCCTAGGTTCATAAACATGGTTATGACTTTTGTTTTACATCCTTTATCTCATTATAACTCCATTACTGAACCTCGTGCTAGATTTTTGCTTTCCCTCTTAAAGCATCTCACTATTGACTTCCCTTTTCATTTTATTCTTTCCCTCATAGATGTGTATAGGGATACAGCGACTCGTGATAAGTTCATCTTTCCTTTGGCTATCACGAGGATTTTACGCCATTTTTCTGTCCTTTTTCCCGTTTCCAACTACTTCCATGTTATGTGTGCTATAGACGCTGCTACCATTAAACAGAGTAAAGCACAGCTACATTCGAGGCTGCCCGGGACGGCGATTCCTCCAGCTTCTATAGCACCATCCACATCCGCTCCCTCTTCTTCCAAGGGCGGTGTGACTCTCAAGGACATCATGGCACAACTTGTGCACATGGATGCTCGCCTCGACACTCTCAGTGATAAGTTGTATCAAGTGAACACTCAGGTTGGTAGTATTGCACGACGATGGGCTACCATGGGTGGCTTTGTTGCTTCTCCTCCTCCTACTCCAGAGGCTTCTGAGGATTAGGACGACGATGGTGACGCTGATGCTGATGCTACTAATGCTGAGGATGATGATGCTAGCTCTTCTAGTGCTGATGAGATGTCTACTTGATATACTCACCATTTGTCACTCGTGACAAAAAAGGGGAGTAGTTTTGGATATGAGAGTAGTCATACTCATAGGAGAAGGGTTAGTATAGGAGATTTTTGTTAGGGGGAGTGTTTATTCTTGTTGAGGGATGTATAGTGAGGTTCTTATGTATTTTCTTTTCTTTTCTTTTACTTTTACCTCATGTAGTTTGGTCTTCTAACCATTTGACATACATTGTATTTATATTTGGTTTATATATATTGATGTATGTTATTCACCTATCCCTCCATGTGTTGTTTCTTTTCTTCCTTTATACACATGCTTCTTATGTAATGTATGCAATCTATTATTTCTGTTTCACACTGAGATGTCTTGATGAGTTTTGTTTAAAGTGTTTGAGAAATACAGGTTGTTAAAGTCTTCTTGCCATAAACTCTCTTCTTGCAAAGTTTTTCAAAAGTTTGTATTATGATAGATTTTATTTTATTCAACAAATGAGTATGAGTTGAGTGATTTATGACTTCTCTCATATGTTCATTTGTTTGTTGTGGTTTTGTCACGGATTGCCAAAGGGGGAGATTGTTAGGACATATGTGATTCAATGTTAGGAACATATGTCACTATTTTATGTAATTAGCTAATTCTTTGACAAAACACAATTTACTTGTAATTGGGTAGATCTAGGGTGTGTTTAATGCTTCAAGAAACAAGATTTCAAGTTTAAGTGTTAAAGCCATGCAAGTCTGTCTAAGAATCAAATAATAAAGTGCTGGATTTTAAAGCTCAACAGCTAGCTCGATAGCTAGCATCTATCGAGGTTTAAAAGCTGTTGAAGCCCGCGGCTCGACAGCTATCTCGATGGATGGCTATCTATCAAGGTTTATGAAAAATAGATTTTCAATTATGTTTTGCATCCAATCCGTGAATACATGTTTAAGCTTTCTTTTCTCACAACTCCAAACATATATATAGATTGTTTTAAGGGCCGTCATAGGTTACACAGTTGCCTAAGTTTGTGCAAATTGTGACCGGAGACAGAATTTGTCCTAGTTCATCTTTCTCTTGAAGAAACTACTGTGTTTGTACACCATAGGGTTTTGTGACCAAGCAACTTCGTGATCTTCATCGTCTGGATGAATTGAAGAACTTTGCAGCCAACATCCTTCTTAAGTTGGTGATCAAGTCGCGTACTGGGATCCGCATAATTGGTTAGTCACGTACTGGGAGCCGTGCATTGAAAAGGAGAGATTGTCACTACAGAACAAGTCCAATTGGGTATTGGGGTAAGGGTTCAATTGTAGGTTGGTATAAGGTACTAGGATTTCTTTACTTGTAACCGCTTGTTTTGATAATAGTGGATTTTCAAGAGTGTTAACCTTAAAATCACCCGGTGGGGTTTTGCCTTGGTGGTTTTCCCCATTCGAAAACAAATCATCGTGTCTATTTTATTTCTGCTACATACTTAGTTATTTGATAATTTGTTTGTGCTGCCACATACATTGTATGTTAATTTGATTAATTAATAAACTTGACTAATTAATCAATTAATATATCACAAGGGGTTAATACATTCTTGACCTGTCAGTTATGTCTTTTTTTCCTCACTGACCCACCTCCACCGACCCAACTTCCTCCTTTCTTTTCCCTCAAGACCCACATACTCAAATTAAGATCTGGGATTTTATGGGGTTGTTCATATTTATAGTGTTTTTTTTTTACATGATTTGGTTGAGGTAACAACAATAATTTGTTCTTGGTTGTAATTGATTTGTTTTTGCTTGGATTTGCTTGTTTTAGGTAAGGTTTTTAATAATTTTTATGGATTTTGCCTTGGCTTTTTTTTTTTTTTTTTTGAGAAATTTCAACTTATGGCGTTCGCTCCTGATGATAGCTCTTTATCACAAACCAAGACACCAATCAGTTTTTGGTGTAGGCGGCGAATGAACCTCAGATCTCTTATTCAACCATTAGAGACTTTACCAGTTGAGCTAACTGAAACCCACTTGCCTTGGTTTTGATATCCTCCTTTTTCTCTTCTTTATTAACCTTTTGTTTTAAAATCTTTCAAACACTCTTCATAGGATTCCAAAGTGTTTCACTATTTGAGCACGTGGTTCCAGTAATCCATAAGTTGACAAATTACATATGACTTTTGCCGTTTTATCCTCAAAAAATTACATATGACTTTAAAGTCATTATTTTAATTGGAGGTGTAATAAAATACAATTTTTTCCTTTAGCTTTCTTGCTACAGTATAGCTATGCACGGTAGCAACAAGCTAAAAAATTTTAGATGTAACACCACTATTGCCGCGTGCGTTTGGTATTGGTGGTGCTAAAAAGCCATATAGTAATATGACTTTTTAGTAACACCAATACTAAGAACATTCACATCCAGCATTGCAAATGGCATATGTAGGGAGATTTAGCATCAAAGGCACAAAATAAGCTCATTACCCAGTCTTCTACTTGTAAAATTTTTTACAATAATGCTATAGTATTGTCTTACTTTTATGACAATATTGTAGCAACTTGGATAATTTTTTTTTTCTCTGCCTCTATCAGCCACTGCTTCTTTCTTTTCTTCCTTTCCTTTATTTTTTTCTTTGATTCTCTGTTACTTCACTTCACACTCCCTTACTCACATCTCTCTCTCGTTCATGCTCACCACCAGAGTTGGGTTGGATTCGGAGTGGTCACGGAGTGGTGGAGTCGGTGTAGTCTCGGCGTGGTGGAGATCGAAGTGGTCATGGCGTGGCGAGATTAGCGTGGGCACGGCGGATTCAGATGGGTTTGTTTGATTTTTTGCTATTATTTTTTGTCTTTTGGGTTGTTGGGAAAGTTAGGCCCTGGTTGATAAAATTAACAAGTTTTAAACCCAAGTTGTTAATTAGATTTATTATGAATAAAACTTGTTAAAATAAACAAACATCAATATCATGTCAAAATCATGCAGCGGAAAAATAAATAAGACAAGATATGATAACCCAGGAAAACCAATGAAACAAACTAGTTTCACAGTAAAAAACCTAAGTGGAAACCTTCCCGAAAAGCAATCCACTATAGTAAAGAGAAGTTTCAAATCTAGTACAAAACTTTTGTCCCTAGACTCTACAATCCCTGTAGATGAACTTACAGTAGAAACCTTCTACCACTTCAAAACCTCTGAACTCTTCAATATATGAACGCCACCCTTTTTGATGCACAGATCCCAGTACGTGGCTAACCAAAGATGCATGGCTCCCAGTACGTGACTAACACATCAACTTGAGAAAGAAGAATGTTGGCTGCAAAATTCTTCACTTCATCAACAATGAAGATCAAAAAGCACTTGGACAAAACCCTAAGGCACGAAGACGCAGTAACTTCTTTCAGAGGGAATAAGGCATCGGTCACCTTTTGCATATGTTCTCCTTATATTCTCTTATGTGACAACCACTAAAAAAAGCCTTATATATGTCTAGGATTGTAAGAAAAGAAACCCTACACATACATGTCAGCATGGGCCGAAAATTAGATCTGGAAATCTGAATTTTGTAATTCTAGATCGATCAAGAGGTGTCGAGGAGGTGTCAAGCCTATCTGTTGCGAGCTATCGAGGAGCTATCGAGGGGACAGAAAATTGCTCGATCGATCGACCTAACTATCGAGAGATATCGAGCTTACAATAAAAAGAAGCTGAAGAGCTCGATAGATAGCCTAGCTGTCGAGAAGTGTCGAGCAGCTGTCGAGCTTTAAAAAATCAACACTTCTTCACTTGTTTCTTGGACAAATTTGCATGGCTTCAATACTAGACTTGAACTCTTATTCCTTGAAGTATTAAATACATCCTAGATCTATCCAATTACAAGTAAAGTACATTTTGTCAAAGAATTAGCCAATTATATAAAATAATGACATATGTTCTTAACAAGTGAAACACATATATCCTAACATGGGTTTGGATGGGTTAGATTTTTGATTCCTATGGATTGGTATTTTGGATTCTGATGGGATTTGGGTTGGATTTGGATTGGTTGGTTGGGTTGGCGTGGTGAGTAGTGGGTTGTTTGGTTGTTTTTGCTATAGGTTTGTTGGGTTTTTGGTGGGTTTTGTTTTTTTTTTTTTTTTTTTTTTTTTGGGTTTTTGGCTCTGGTGGGTTTGGTGAGCAGAGGGCAATGGCGGCGTGGTGGGCATGGTGGTGGCATGGTGGGTAGTAGGTTGTTTGGTTGTTTTTGCTATGGGCTTATTGGGTCTTTGGTGGGTACTTGATGGGTTTTGTTTTGTTTTTGTTTTTGTTTTTGTTTTTTTTTTGGGGTTTTTGGTTCTAGTGGGTTTGGTGGGCAGAGGGCAGTGATGACGTGGTGGTGATTGTTTGTTTGGTTGTTGAGAAAGTGAGGGAGAGGTAAGGAAAAAAATGAGAGAGAGATAGAAAATTTGTTTATTATTTTATTGTATAATTTATATTATTTTAATTTGTTGTATTGTAAAATAAAAGTTGGGATGTTGGATGTATTGTAAAATGGTATGGTATAATAGATAAAGTAATTTTTAAAATGGTAAAATAGAATAGTTTGAAGATACAAAATAGGAATGCTTTAATGCTTTTAGAATTCACTTCACCATTCACTTCACCTCCCCAAGTTTTAGAAATAATTCAAAAAAACCCAAAAACAACAAATCATATTTAATAAATAAATAAATAAACCAAAAATTTTTAACGCATGGCCCATTTCCCCTTTAAATAGAAACAGCAAAACATATTTAATAAATTACCAAATCAACAATATCAAATATATACCCTTCTACAGACTTCTAATGAATTCTGATTCTCAAATGCTAAAACTTTAAATGCGGGACCCTTGGGAAAATCCCAAAGATGATATCCGGGAAAAAAAAAATATATATATATATATATATATATTTATAGATATGATCCTAAATTACAAAACTGATAAGAGAATATCTTGATTCAACATCCAAATCTAAAGAATTTATAGCATTTTCTAATTTATGCTAAAGATTGATGAGAGCTAGAAAATTAACAATTTATCCACTTGTTAATGGATTGATTAGAGACTTGTATTTACTCTTACTATTTTAACAACTTATAGTACATAAAAGAAAGTAGATTTATGAGGTTTGATGCTAAATTTTAGCATATTTGAAGTTTTAGCATGTCGGATACCGATGCTCTAACTAGCACGTCTGCTAGCATGTTTTATAGGAGAAATTATAATATCTTCATTGTGGACCAAGTCATTTGTCCACCATTCTACTAAAAGAATTCCATATGTATAAAATTGTCGAGTCAGAAAAAAAATATTTAAAACATACACTAACTACTAACTCAACAGTTTTAAACCTGTGGGAGTCTTTTAGTGAAATGGTAGACAAATGGCATGGTCTACCATGATGATTGTATAATTTCTCCTAAAGAGAGAAAGATGAAATACAAGATTTTCTTGTGGTTAGATTCATTTGGGAGTATGATCTGCTGAGGAATGTGTTGGCAACTCACGAGGAAGTCTACTTGGTAATTTTCACCCATGAGGGAGTCCTTAATGGTGTGACATACTAGGGAAAATATAATTCACTAGGGAGCTCTGGTGATGATTTTGATCAATGAAGAAGTCTTTGATGGTGTGTAGCCTGCCGGGGAAAGTTTCTTCTTCTCTTTCATGACTTACTGGGGAACTGATGTTGATTCTACTCACGAGGGGGTTTCATCAACTCCATGGGGAAATTCTTCTTTACAACTCTCGAGGGGGTTGTCCTTGTGCCTTGGACCCATAGAGGAGTCCTTTCATGATATTGTGCTTTATTGGAAATCCGAGTGATGGTTTGAACTCACGGGGGAGTTCTTTGGTAGCTTCCAGTCTACTGAGGATATTCTCAGTCCTTTCTTATGTCCATTGGAGAACGTTTTAGGAGTCTTTGTGTCTCTTACCCTACTGAGGGCATATCTATTATTTGGTGCATCCTCTTTCTTTCTGTTGCATTTCCTATTTTGAGAACCCACTAGGGATTCGACAATGGATTCTAACTCGCGAGGGAGTTCCTTTGATGACTTTCGACCCATTGAGGGACATTTTTTATGTCTTCAATCTGCTGGGGACGCTTTAAGAGTATCTGTGTCTTTTACCAAACTAAGATTATTTTTGTCATTTTGATGCATTCTTAATCTTTCCTTTGTACTTGCCACCGTGCAGGATAACATTGAGGATATTTGATTTATTTATTTATTTTACTAAACTACACATAGTTTAGTGAGGAGGCCTAAACTACATGTAGTTTAGCCAACAGGTGCCTTCCCACCTCTTCAAATTTTCTTCAACGATTACCAACCATTTCTTTTTCTTTTTCATTCTCCTCATCACCCTCATCTCTTCATATTCTCTCTAACTCTCTAACTTCCATTTTCTCTCTACAAAAACATTTTCTCTCTCACTCCTTCTCATAATATGATCTTCCTCTCTCAAATTTTTCTAATTTGCACTTTCTTCTTTTTCCAAACTCTCTCATCTTCATCAATGGCACCCAAGTCCAAGAAGAGTTCTTACATTCTCTCTAGTGAGGTGTTCACTCTCACATGTTGGAGTAGGGCGGTAAGGCTAAATGACTCTCCTCCACTGACCTACATGCCACGGGATCACACTTCAGAGGGTGCTCGGACTGGAATGGTTAGTTTTTCAAACTCTTCTCACATTCCAGTCTTTCCCTTTGATCTTTCGTTTTAATCTATTTTTGGGCTTGTAAATGCTTAGGTTTTGAAGTAGGATAGGTTTAGATGAAAACCTGACACCTTAGGAAGGATAGCAACATGCTTAGGATGAGTTTTGATCAAGATGTGCTTGAAAATGTCGAAGAACGACTCTCTGTTTGTGTTCATGCATACACAGACTCAGGCCTTTATGTGCGGCTTGGTTCATGCGTATGCGGCCAGGCTTCATGCATACGCAGGCTAGTTCATCCGTGTGTGTGTTTGTTCTTGAGTTCATGCGTACGTGTGTTCCAACCTGCGTACACGTGTATAGTACTTGTGTACGCAGGTTTAAGCCTGCGTGTGCACACTGCTAGGCAAAAACCCTAACTTGACTATTTGAACTCCTTTTTTTGTCTATTTCTCATCCAATTGAAAATTTAATGCCTTTATTCATCATTTTTGCATCTAAATGCAATCTCAACATCATTTTTCATCTCATTATAAATCTAACATCATTTTGTCCTCTTTTCTTTTCTTTCTTTTTTTTTTTTTTTTTTTTTTTTGTTTGCAGATTCTAGACCCTTTTTCTGGTAGGAGGAGTCCTAGCGTGTGGCAGTATGATACTGACTCCTGATCGAAGAGACCAGGGCCCATGTCCATGATGCTGGTTTCAAGCCTATTATCAATCTGTTGCCTGAGAGGTCCACTAGTGCCATACTAGTGCAGACCTTGTCCAAGAGGTAGTGGGACACTACCCACACCTTCCACATAGTTAACAAGGAGTTGACTGTGACTCCCCACTACTTCCACCATATGATTGGCCTCAGATTTATTGGGGTGATTATCAACTTGGAGGGAGAGTCAGGTACTCGCATGACTAGGGATTTGCTCAGGAGGAGGTACCCTTCTGAAACCATTTGCTATTTTGACATTGAGAGGGACTACATGTCTCTCCCTTAGGTAATGGCCGAGGATTGTGCCAAGATGGCTAGGGCCTTCCTTCTGTACTTTCTAAGGGCTTATCTATTCGCCAACGGTGGGCAGACTGTATCTCCAAGGTGGTTGGCTCCCTTCCGTGATTTCAGGGGAGCTGGGGGGGCGAATTGGGGGCAGAGTGTCGTGTCTATCTATACTCTTCCTTGGACACGCTTAGTCGACAGACCTTGCATTAACTTGTGGGGCCTTGGAAGCTCCTCGCGGTTGGTTCCTCTACCTCTTCTTCTTTGTATCTCATGTATTGCAATCATGTCCATTCACATGTCATTTAGACCAAAACTGTATTTCATGCTCTTGTGAACTGTACCTATGCTTGCATCTTGCAAACTGTTCATACTTGTACATTGCAAACTGTACTAGTGCTTGCATTTTCAGCGTTGGGCTGTGCAATACAGTCTTATTACTCAAGGAGTGGATGTGGACTTGAAGAGCTTTACTTTGATCAAGGCTTATCTCATCGGGTTCTCTTTTGACGGTGTAAGTTGAAAATCCATGGTCATTGTTACCTCTCTTCTTTGCATGTTTCTTAGGGTTTTTCTTCTAACCCAATGTTGTCAAAGGTCGTATGGAGTCCATGGGCTGGCCGTCCTCCTGTTGTGGGCCCAGATTTGGAGATGTTTGCCTTGATTGCTTCTAGGACTACCCAGCCTCTTGAGGGTGTTGGACTGAAGGGGTTCTACCTGGCGGAGAGGGTATGGTGTCAGTTGATGGGTGCAGATGATCTGTGAGTCCCTATGGATCCACTAGAGTTCATGCTTGCCCCACGTTCCATGACAAACGCTGAGTACGATTTGTGGAGGCGTGGCATTCCTTTCACTGAGCGGGTGTCAGAGGAGTTGGACTACAAGGAGTTCAACGATACTCGCCTCATGCCCTCCCTTGTTGTTGAGGTATGTGTCCATTCTCTCTTCATTTTCTTTCATTCATTCTTGCATTGTTTGATATTCAAATAAAACTCTTATGCCAGGCTAGTCCTGCTGCCGGTGTTCCACTTGATCTTCCTCGCTTGCCTTGGTCGAACAACGCCGCCATGACCTGTCCCGACTCATTTCGGATTACTACTCCAATTCCGGCTTGATCAGAGTCTACAAACATTGCCCCATCAAAGTTAGTCTTCAACACCGCAGCTGCTGGAGGGTTCCATTTTATATTTCTCTGCTTTGTACCTCGGGCACCAGACCTGTTGTGTTTCTGAAACTCAATCAGGAGTGAGCCAGTTGATTCCAGAATTTTTCCAGGTGGCAAACTTGGTTCATTACACCTCAGTTTATTCCTTCGACACCAAACTGACCATGCCACCGTAGCGAAGAGGCCCAGTTGCCTCGACTGGTCCCCAACTAACGAAACCAAGTCTGCAGAGGAAGTTATCACCATAAAGCATGCAAAGTATTCTCAAGTCCATTGCAGCAATGTGAGCAAGTAGGATCGTCTAAAATCTTCCTGCCGAGCAGGTTAGATTTTGTTGGTAGCGCTTCGGAACACACACGCCAAAGGAAGATTTTTACCTTGTGCACATGGAAGATGGAATCGTCTTAAAAGTTAATGTAGAATTTATTGTATTATTAAAATAATTATTTATCATTACTATGATTAATAATTATCTTGATAAATCTAAGACTTGAAATGACAATTTGCACCCTTAAAATCCACATCATAACTTTTTTTTCATCCTCCACCGTGGACCTTATCATCATTTGCATTGCCACTGCTAAATGGTGCTCACAGATCAAGCTTCGCAACTCCGTTGAGATTTGGCTCAAAAAAAAGTTTACCTAAATTGAGATTTAGTCCAATTCAATTTACACCTAGATCAAGATATGAATTATTGGAATTTTAACGACTATATTTTGCACTCTGCTAGATTTTTTTTAGCCAAATTTTGATAAAGATTGTTTGAACAATTGTTGTGGCGTGCTAATGGTAATGCACACTGGGTTTGAGTCTCATCATGGTATGCCAGATGATTTTCAGCAAAAAGATACCACAAAACCATACTATACTAGATGAGATGATGGTTTATAGAGCTAGTAAAAAGTGTTCCATCCAATTGTCCCATATCCAAGACTAATGATTATTGATAATCACAATATATGCTACACCTTCCTAACACTATGCAATGACTAAATTTCAAAATTATCTACTTTCATCTAAGGTGAATCTTGGAATCACACAATAATGAAATAAGCCTATAATGTTTTCACTTTGAAACAGTGCTTCAATCCCAATGCCCATATCCCATCCCCTCAATTGGTGAAATTGGAGTGGTAACCCCCAAAACCTCAATCCAAAACACAAACCGCGCCAGCAAGCATCTACCTCTCAACACTGTCATGAAGATCCCAATGAAGCCCATTAGAAAACCCAATCCCAAAGCCGCATGTCCACACACAAACCAGATTCAAACCATCCTAGATTTGTCATCCCATTCTCCACACCACAGCTCAAATTAGTTAAACACCTGAACCACGCACAAACCATCCCAAATTTCTTATCCCAATCTCCACACCACAGCCTAAATCAGTGCATGTGCGCAAACACACACGCATAGGGGAGAGCGAGAGAGTAGCCTCATTGCTCCCTCGACTGAATACATGCAATTACATCAATGTCAATATGCCCATTTCAATAACGTTTGTTAGATGATTTGCCATTAACTCACTTAAAACTACATTGCTTTGGACCTGAGACTATATATCAAGGGAGTGAATTTCATACTGTACCAGTCGGTACCAGTCGGTACCGCCAGTATTTTTCGTACCGGTAGCTTGGCTGATACAAAAACACATCAATTTTGTTCCGGACTAAATACCGGAAATACCGGTGTTGTTTCGGCTGTACCGAGAAAAATACCGGATTTCAGCCGATTAATAAATACAGGTTCGGTACTGACCTGTAACCCAAAAATGGATCCATCCCTCATGCATCTCACCGTCTCTTTTTTCACTGAAGCCAACAGTCTCTCACTGAACTTTGAGGGGTAATGGACGGCGACACAAGTAGCAAAATGAACTCAGAACCGAAACTATAAAACTGAGAGACACAAGACAAAATTGAAAGCTCAAAAGACAAAACTAAGAAGAGAGAGCGAAAATCGTTTGAAATTTGAAAGTGGAGAAGAAAGTGTAAAAGAGTTGTCTTTGTTTGGATCACGCGTTTCTTGCGTTGTGTTTTTTGCGTTTTCTTTTTTTCTGGACGCGCGTCCGGCACTATTTATTATTCAGGAACAGTAATTTTAGATCTATAAATAGTATCAAACACGTGAACAGTAATTTTTTTATTATTTTTAGTTTTGAACAAAATAAGCGGTATCTAAACAGACCCATATATCAATAATTTTTTTATTAAAAAATGTGAAAACCAGTGACTGTGAGAGAGAAGCGTCTGGAGAGGAAAAAGTACAAAAAAAAAAAAAAAAAAAAAGCAGCAGCATTTGAAATGATAAGAAAACAGATGTTGTATTTATTGTTTCTTGATTCTTTCATTTGAAGCCATAGTTTTTATATCATTTAATTTTTTTCACCCTTGTCAAAAAAGAAAATATTTCCTTACTAACAACTTCCCTACCCAAACACGTCATCATAGCATCATTTTGTACCTTTTTTTCTTTCTTATCTACGGCTTATAACTTATAAGCTTAATTAGTATAAAGGTAATTACAAAAAAATATACTAGTAAAAAAATTATTAAAAGGATACTAAGGTGTGGTTTGGATAGCGGCTGCGATTTAAGCGTCTGCGTTTTCAGCTTTTTTTTTTTTTTTTACTGAGAAGGGCTCCATCATGTCTGTCAGTGGATCCTGTGCACTGTGCACGAGACCCACTACCACTTTGAACGTCTGCACTCCACACATTTCACTGGAATGACACTGTTTGTGGGTCCTATGCACTGTTCACGAGACCCACAAACATCTTTTTTCACCAAAACTTTAATTAAAATGGATTTCATGATATTATTTACACATTTAAAAATTATTTTGCTACAATGTTTTTAGTTTTTAGCTATATCCAAACGGACCCAAATTTATTTATTTTAAACGTTAATGAATATATATATATATATATATATATATAAAATATAAAAAAGGGTTCAAATTCAACTTAGTCCGTTAACTTTTACTTCATTGTCAAATTAGTCCTCCACTTTGTCAATATGAGTTCATCGAAGTTATTTTGGCCAAAATCTACTAGCAAATAAAGTCATTTTATGTAGTGTATTTTGCTAATAGATTTGGATGAAAAGACTAGAATAACTCTTTTAACTTTTTCAAAGTAACTAACAAAATTGACAAAATTAAATCCTAAGGACAAATTTGATAATTGAAACGAAAGTCAATGGACTAAATTTTATATATATACACACACTTTTCGGTGCAATTTATTTGTCCAAACCAATCCACACATCGATAATGATGGGTGGCAATGGGTTTGAGAGAAGATGGGAGGGGAGGGGGGGGGGGCTTTTGGGTTTGAGAGAAGTAGGGAAGCTTGTGGATTTCGTCAATAGAGGCAAAATGGTGTGGGGTTTAGGGTATTTCAATGGGTGGATTAGAATTTAGTGGGTTTAAATTGGTTGAATCTGGTGATTTAGGATGCCAATGTTATTGATGGGCTTTTTCATAATTTGTAGCGAATTTATGATGGCTAGTGGTGGATCTAATGGTTGATTGATGTGGCTTCTTCATTGGGGAGGAAAATAGGTTGTGTTTGGAATGGGTGAAATAGGAGGGAAGATAAGGGAAAGGGAAGGAAAATACTTTGTCTTTGTCATTTGGTTCACACGGAGAAGAAAAAGGGAGGAGATGAAGGAACCAGGCCCGCTTTTTATTTTCCTCCCAATTTGGGAGAAATAAAGGATGCCAGGCTATATGTTTTTTTATTAAAAATTTTATTAATCAATGTTTTCTATATTAATTTGATTTTTATTATTATTTTTTTTTCTATTATGTTCATTAAAAAAAATAATCATTTTGGATGGGATAACAGAAAAAATGTTAGGAGGACTAATGAAAGGGCAAATTGAAGGTGTACAATGGAAGTTTAAGAGATGAGTGGGCGATTAATTAGAGACTAGGGTTCTGTCAGTTCTATCTTTGTGGAGCTTGAATCTCCATCCTCCTTTCCAGGGAGTTGACTACCAAGTGCTTCAATAAATGCACAGGTGCTAACAAGATGTAATTCCAAAGCCTTAAGGGTCTTTTGGAATAACGATTTCTATTTAAGGGTGAAAGCACTACAAAAAAAGAGGTCTATAGCCGCGTTTCCAACGCGGCCTATCCTGCGTGGCTATAGCCCCCTGCGGGAACCTAGAGCTGCGTTTTTGAAAACGCAGCCACAGGATCACCCTATGGTTGTGTTTTAGGACCCTATGGCTGCGTTTTTACACACCAAAAAATTCGGGACCTATAGCTACATTTCTTACCGAAGCGTGGCTATAGGTTGGTTTGGGCTGCGTTTATATAAACGCGGCTACAGATCACCCTATAGTCGCGTTCCTAAACATTCCTGCCCAAAACAAAACTTGTAACAATTCAACACTCAGCATCCAATTCACCAACATTTAACAATCTTGCCAACAACCAATTCAAGAATATTCCCAACCAATTTGCCAACAAACAAAACAGTTCATTACCCAAAAAATTAATTTACATAAACAAATAATTACGTACTCCTTCAAATTCTAACCAAAACATCAACTCTGCAAGCATCTAAAATTGTAGTGCTTGAATCTATGTGCCTCTTTGACAAAACATCGTGTACAAGCTGGAAACGCAGCTCCAAAGCCTTTCTCAAGCTCCAACAATATGGTAAATACGTGAAAATATAACTAATAGGCACTACAGATCCAGGAAAAAGACATACTTAGCTATGGTTCAGATTGGCTTATTTTCTATAGCTTACTAGTATTATGTATGTGCAATGCATGGCTTAATTAAAGAATCATTTGTAAACTAAAAAAATTATTTATAATAAAATAATCGAAATTAATTAATAAAATACAATAACAGAAATTAATTCGAGTTACACAATGCAGCACGTCATATTAAGACAAAGTTTTTATTAAAAAACAAATATTACTATAGATTGTAAAATAATTTAATTAAATGACTAATGGTCTTATAATTTCAAATGGAAGGATTTTTTTGTTTCTGTTGATAAGTTTTAGTCACAGCTTATGCAAATTTCTACAACTATTTGTTAATAGTAACTCATTAAAGGTGTTAATTTAAAAGATTAAAAAGCTAATGGTTTTAATTAAAACTTTTTAGAATTTAGGATTTTAATATGAAATTACCGCACTTATTGGGGAATTATGTGATTGACTAATTACCTAAGTCTTCAATAAGACTAGCCACTTGGTAAAAGGAGAGTGTAACAACTTGGCATTTGTCACAGTTTCTAGGACTTTACCACCCCAATATCATATTTCTACCTCACTTTAAGCAGATTAGAAAATAAGCCTATCCAAATGCACACAGATACCTCCATAATAGTGTCAGCGTCAAATTCCTTCCTCCACTAAAGCATATCAGCCCACATATTGCCTTTTCGATATCAAACTTCCTTGCTTTCAAAAACCTCAAAGTAATATAATCCTTGAGAATGTTGCTACTTACATCTTTTCAAAAGTCGGAGAAGAAAGTCATAAACCTAACAGAAAATAAAAACTGCAACAATCTCAACCAATATTAAAAGAAAAGCATGGGATATGAATGGAGACACATGTTAGAATGTCCCTAATAAAGTCACTACGAGTCTGTTCGGTTGATAAAATTTTGGGGTTAAATTTTAGAATTGTAGAGAGTTTTAAAGATAAATTTGTTCAGTTGACTAAAATAGTGGGAATCAAAAAAATCTCGGGTAACCTCAATGCCAACAACTCATGGGATTCTAAAGCCTCTCCTAAAACCAATGAACTAAAGTGTCTCACAACTTGGCACTTGAGTAGCAGTTTGTAAACTAGGACAGGTTAAAGGTATCCAAAGAAGCTACATTGTTAAAATCATATAAACCTATATGAAATCATATACGCAATTTTGAATAAACAAAGCGATACAAAGATAAGGAAATAGACATTTGATTATGAAAAAGAAAGTTCCTTTTTATTGACCAAAAGGGTTCCCTCAACAGCACAACCATTGTTAAAGAGACAAAACTAGATTAGCAAAGGCTGAAAAACAAATAATAATTCAATGGGAATGAATTCCAATTCCAAAATAAACACACACACTAGTAAATGCTCAAAAAGAAAAGGAAACACCAGTACTACTTCAACATATAGGACTTGTGCTTTAGATCCTTGCTATTGCATTGCCAAAAGATTACTTACAAGTTCAACAATAGTAGGATTTGTCTGACATTATTAAAGACAATGAAATACAAAACATCCATGAAGCCATGACATGAGTTCAGATCATTGGTTTTATAAAGCATAGAGGGAGGGGAGAGGCAGAGGCATATGGGTAAATAAAGCATAGAGAATTTTTTATTATTGCACAGATCTTATTAGTTCAAGTTTGGTAACTTAACTTGGCACACACTCGTTTTTTAGAAAAATAAAAATAAATAAAAAATTCCTTGCCACTTTCTTACCAACAGTAAAAATAAAAATAAAAAGTATTTAAGTCAAGACAAAACTTAATTAGGCTAAGTATCTTTTTTTTTTTTTTGAGAAAATTAGGCTAAGTATCTTAGTTCCCTGAGTACTAGGCAATATTATTATTGTTGTGTGAAATTTAGATCCGTTGAGCTGAGTTGATTAATTAACCGATTATAGCCTAGTTGAGTAATTAACTAATTATGAATTTAAACTTGATTCAAGGTTAATTAAAACACAACAATGAACTGCAATATTTAAATTGCAAAAAATATGCCACCACGCATGTACCCATAATAAAATGATCATTTCACAAGTATATATACTCGTAAGGTGTGGATGGCAAGAATTTAACATGCTTTCTACAAAAGAAGACATAAATATCCACACTTGCCTGCTAGATGTAAAGAGTGCAGAAAACAAACAAAAGTGCAAAGCTCTCAATCTTCAACCCCACCTCAAAATAATAATAATAATAATAATAATAATAATAATAATAATAATAATAATAATAATAATGCCAAAAATCGTCAGTAAGTCGCACGATCCTTACGTGCTCCTGATGGAAAATCTGCACAACACAAAAGCTGAAGACCTTAAGAGGAGTACCGGTGTGGTATCGGCCAAGGACCCTCTGAAGGTTAAGTTAGTGAATGCTCGCAACCCTAGAGTACAAGAGTTAGGAAAGTTTTTGCGTACCTTCATTTCTGAGGGCTTTGGAGTATTTATAGTAGTCATAGGGCTTTAACCACAGCGTGCTTGGGAAGATTCCTCCTTACCGAAATTACCCTTAATTAGCATGGAGCGCAAGATATCTCTTGGGCAACTAGCGTGTTGGGCAAGACATCTCTTTATGAATAATCGTGCTGCGCAAGATATCTGCCTAAGCATAAGCGTATGCGACAAGACTCTTCCTCTTATGGAAGCGTACGTGGCAAGTTATATATTGCTGCCTTCAGCTTCGTCCCGTCGTTTGTTCATCCCGTCGGCTAGGGTTGGACCAATTTTGCCTCGTCATCGTGGCGTAACTGTCGTTTGTATGAGGGTCGTCCGTCTCGCTGCGTGAGCGTGGACGGCCATTAGCCTACGTTGTCCGTCGGCCTTTGTTGTGCCGTCGGTTCGGGTAGGCCGTCGGTACCCTTCAGGTTATCCCTATCAATTAATAATAATAATAATAATAATAATAAGAAAATGCTTACTACCATTTTTATTATTAAAATGTTTCAAACCGACATACAAATAAATATATTGGTTCTACATACAACGATAATATAATAAATGAATTATTTCTTTTCTTTTTTGTTAGCTGTTTAAAAGTTGACAAGTTTGTAAGATATATAGTACGTAGTAAAATTTGTAATATTGGTGATATCAACCAATACATAACCGAAAATGGGAAGGAAAGAAAAAATCTGAACAAACAAAAAACTACAATCTTCTAGTTAATGTTTGCAAACAAACAAGATGCACTTGAAAAGAAAGAAAGCAATCGACCTCAAATATAATAAGGCAAGCTGTCAAAATGGAGGGAGGACAACATCATAAATGCTAAGCTCCAGACAAAAATCCAAAGCATCCACAGCAGCACTAATATAAGCATCCGCTATGTTACTAAACATATAGAGGCAATAAATTTGACCACAACCAACAAAGGTCAAAAAGAACAAATTGAAAATTATTATCCTATGCTTGTCTCATACATGTACAAGAACACACTAATTCAATATTCAGTTACCTTATTAAAAAATAAAACAAGTTAAAATTGTTATATAAGCACCTAACCAAAGCTCTGAAGTTCAAACTCCAAAACTTACTGCATCACATTCAACAAAAAAATTTTAAAAAATTTATGCTCTAAAATTGGGCTCTTTGTGCTCTGCAAAATGAGTCAAAATGTGTATAAAGGTACAACTAAAAAAAAAACATGACATTTGTTTGGTTACGCAACACAAGAACTTGTTTGATCGATCTCCATAGCCATAGGACTCCCACTTCGTTTCCGCCGCCAGTCACCAGCCAATCTGCCGCCAACACCACCGCTTCCGCTCTACAGAAGAAAGGGGCGTTTGAGTTTTTACATTAATTGTATACATAATAAGTCATACATAAGTCATTTAGTATGCGTTTGGATACCGCTTATTTTGCTGAAAATTGAAGACTGAAGACTGAAAACTGAAAAAAAGAAAAAAAAAAATATTTTTTTACTGTTTGCTACAGTAAATATCACTGTTCATTGGCCTAGAATCACTGTTTATGGCCAATAAACAGTGACACATGCGGGCTTAAAAAAAATAAGCTGGAAACGCGGAAACGCGTTTCCACCCAACCCACAAAAAATAAATCTACCCAAATCGAGAAGAAAGCAAAGAAGATCATTTTTTCGCTCCTTTTGTCTTAACAACTACCAACTTACTAGAATTAATTTTTAATAAAAAAAAAACTTACCAGAATCAACGCTTTTTTTTCCTTATAAAGATTCAGTACCAGACCCACCTAAAAATAGGCACCAACACCGAGTCTTGCTATGTGGGATTTTAATAATAATTTGAATAAGTAAAAAAAAATATGTTAATAAGTAATATAATATAACAAAATTATAATGTTTTATGTAAAGGTATAAGAGTAAATTTATACAAACCACATTTTTTATTCTTCCATATTTCTTCTCAACCAATCAAAAAAATTTTCATCCCTCCACTTTTCACCCTTCAAACTAAACACAAATGAGGAAAATTAAAATCTTTTATATCCTCTCAGTTTTCCACTCCCTTCTCATTTTCTATCCATCCACTTTTCCATCTCCCAAACCAAATGGACCCTTAAGCAACTTTGCCACGTAGAATTTTGAAAATAAATACCACTTTTGAGGACTTACTATGGCCTCTGCCTCTCATCAATTTTTTTTTTCTTTTAGTATCGACCTTTTTTTAGTCTCAAACCTAGAGTTTCTGCTATGAACCTAGTTTATTAAACTACTTATCAAAAGACGAAGATAAAATGTTGAATTCTATATAATTTCAAAAAGAATTCAAGGCATTAAGTCACGTATAAAACTTCACTGGTATATTGCTATATTCTTAATTTTTTACATTGATTTATTTTTCAATTTATTTTGAAGAATCAATTATATGTTTAAACTGTTTTGTATTTAGATTTATATCTTGCTTTAATTGTTTTTGACAATAAATATTATTTTTCTTTATTTTAATGATATGAAATATATATTTGTAATTAATTGAGACTATGGAGAATCCTAGTCATAATAATGAGTCCGGATCAAATCCTAAACGAACTCATATTGAAACGAATTTTGCAACTTTTCACATGGATCCTAGTTTAAGAAGAAAAATTTATGATTATCATCCCAATGAAAGAGATCAAATTTGAAGATATTATCTGCAAAATAAACCTTGTCAACGAGTTGACCATGATTTTCGACAAAGTCAATTTGGCAAAACAAAGTGTCAATTTAATCTAGCATGGTTCAAAGAAAATGCTAGTTGGTTGGAATATAGTATTACAGAAGATGCTACATATTGTTTATATTTATCTTTTTCGACCTAATACTGGTGATCAAGCAGGAGGAGACTCATTTGTTACTAAAAGATTTAGAAATTCGATAAAAAAAAATGAGAAATTACAGAATCACGTTTGGGATCACAATAGTGCACACAATATAGCTCGGAGAAAATGTGAAGATTTATTAAACCAAAAACAAAGTATTCAAACAGTTATAAACAAGCAATCAGATCTTGAGAAAAGGGAATATCGAACTTGTTTGAATGCATCAATGGACTATATTTGTTTTCTACAATAGTAAGAATTAGCATTTCATGGTCACGATGAATCTAAAGACTCAAATAATCGAGAAAATTTTCTTGAATTATTACAGTTTCTTGAAAAGCACAATGAAGAAATTGATAAGGTAATCCTTGAAAATGCTCCTGAAAATCATCAAATGACCTCTCTTGATATCCAAAAAGAAATAGCGATGCTGCTGCTATTGACACTATAAATGCAATTATTAAAGATCTTGGAGACTCATTGTTTGCTATTACAATTGATGAATCACATAACATGTCTATTAAATAACAATTGGTGATTATCAAAAAAATATAAATATCAATTGGCAAATTCCTTTGCATTATGTAGACAAATTTGGGACATGTGAAATATCGTTTTTTTAGGCATTACACATGTTAATAACACAACAACATCGACACTACAAGGCTGCGACGGAGCAAGCAACATGTGAGGTGAGTTAAATGGACTAAAAACTCTTATTTTGAAAGATAATCCATCTGCCTTTTATGTCCATTGCTTTACACATTAGCTTCCGTAAAAAATCAATTGGTGTCTTGATCTGGTGATAAAGTGCTGTCATCAAAAGCAGATGCCATAGGTTGAACTATCTCTCTCTCAAAAAAAAAAAAAAAAAAAAAGCTTCAACTAACATTAGTTCTTGTAGCAAAAAATCACATCCAGATTGCAACCTTTTTCAGCTTGGTTTCAAAGGTATCCAATATTGTTGGAGCACAGGGAAGGACAGACCCAGGTAGGGGCCCAACGGGGCCCGGGCCTCCTAGCTCAATTATTTATTTATTTATTTATTTTACTTATTATATTTTCCATTTTTGTTTTTGGGCCTCCCTTCCAAAATCTTACGCCCCCTCCTCCCCAATCAGCCAACCTAGCCCAACTAACGACTATTCAACCTAAAAACTTAACAAAAATAATAAAAGTATTCATAATGGTGATTTTTTTTAGCAAAAAAAAAATATATATTTTACCATCAAAGAACCAAAAACCATTTGTTGTTTGGAAAAGCTAAGGTTAAATTTTTTGCAACTATAGTAAACTAGTATAAGTACCAGTTGACTGCAGTAAGTTGTCAAAAATAAAATACAATATTTTATTAAGATTATTTCTCTTCATTCAATTAAAAAACTCAAATTATACCTTCCTTTATTATTTTAATGAGTTGTTTATATTATTTTATATGAAGTGGTAAAAAAATGGAACATTTGATGTTGGGTGTATTGTAAAGTAAAGTGGTAAAATAGATAAAATAGTTTTTGATGTGCTTAAAGCTAAATTTTTTAGCATCACTATTGTGAATAGTCTAACTTAAAAAAAAAAAAAATTCTAGTCAACCTAGTGTTAAAAAACAATATTATTTTGTTTTATTTTTTATGGTCTTTATTTGTAGATGATCGCATTGCATCTTAATGTATTAAGAAACAATGATTTTGTGTATTTATAATTTATTAATATTATATGGATGCCTATTTGGAGTTTTTTTTTTTTTTTTTTTGCTTATACTCCGGTACCCTCTAGCTTGAAATCCTGGGTCCATCCCTGTTAGAGAATCATGCAAATGTTGTGATATTCTTTGTGAAAAACACAGTGTTAAAGTTATAGAAGCATTAAAAAATAATGAAATTTCAACTGGTCATGGCTTGAATCAAGAAATTAGTCTAAAAAGACCTAGAGATACATGTTGGAGTTCCCATTATGGTGCATTTGTTAATCTTATTCATATGTTTTCTTTTGTAATTAATGTGATTGAAACTATTATAGAAGATGCTTTAGATTCTGTTCAAAGAGCAGATGAAAATATCTTAATTGGTTTACTCTAAACATTTGAATTGTGTTTGATTTACATTTGATGCAAGGTGTGCTTGTCATAAGTAATGAATTGTCAAAGGCATTACAACGAAAAGATCAAGATATTGTGAATGCTATGAAGTTGGTTAACATTTCATAGTAATGTTTATAGGTCATGAGAGATGATGGGTGAAACTCTTTGCTTGAAGAGGTTTCTGTATTTATTGCGAAAAATAATATTGATGTCCCTAATATGGATGATTTATATCAACCTCCTTCATGACGAAAAGCTCAAAACATTAAAAATTCACATCATTATTTGTGGAGCAACTTCAGGAACTTAATAGTCGTTTTGAAAATTCTGGGTTGTTACTTTGTGTCGCATGTTTGGACTCAGATAACTTTTTTTCAACATTAAATAAGGAGAAATTGATTTGGGTTGCTCAGTTTTATCTAAGTGATTTTTCATCAGTTCAACTTATTATTTTGGATAACCAACTTGAGAAATAACTCAGATAACTTTTTTTCAACATTAAACAAGGAGAAATTGATTTGGGTTGCTCAGTTTTATCTAAGTGATTTTTCATCAGTTCAACTTATAATTTTGGATAACCAACTTGAGAAATACATCCTTCTACCAAAAAAAAAAAAAAACTTAAGACATACATCTATGACATGCTGTCCACTGTAGAGTTTTTAGCGCTTAAAGAAATTAGACAGCTTGTTGAAAAATGGTAGAAATGAAAACTAATGTTTTATATCCATTGGTTTACTCATTAGTGATTTTGCCATTTTATTTATTTGGAAAGAAATTCAAAAAAAAAAAGTTTTGTTTTACATGATAAAAAGGAAAAAGTTTCTCTTCAAACTAGTTTGGAAAAAAACACTTCAAACTCCTCATATATCTCTTTATTGGATGTGAATTTGAAAATCCAACCATTAGTTTCATATTCTTAACATACAAATAAAATATTATTTACTATTCGATCAATAAACTTACTTTTAGTTTTTAAGCATATTTTAGACCACATTAAATTGAAATTTAAACATTTGATTTGATGACATAGTTATTAATTTGTGATTTTTTGAATTTTACAAATTTGAAAGATTTAATAAGAACATGCAATACAATAGTTAGATTTTCAAAAGAAGTAATTGTAGTAAACTCATCTGTGGTTTGGCTGGTTTTAACTAAACCTACCCGTAGTTTAAAAAGTATCACTTAACCCATTTGAGGTGAGTTCTGTTAGACAGCGGTAATCCACCTCTCCCTTTCACCTTTAAAAAACAAGGGTAAAGACTTCTTTTAAGTAATCTTTTAGGTCTCTCTCCTCCCTCTCTTCCTTTGGATCCAGAATCAATTATCCTAAAAACTCCAAGATCAAAATTAACAAATCCATAGCTCATCTTCAACAAAAGAAATGGACATGGAAGGTTAGAACTTAGAAGAGGAGGCCCTGTATTTGTGTGTTTAGGGTCTCAAGCCAAACCCACGTATCATTCTTATCAAAAATTTCATCTTCATCATCTTCTTCAAAGAGCCAAGAAATTGAAGCTGTTGTTGACCCCAAAGGGAAAGGCTTTGACATCTAAATGTTTTGTCTATTCTCTCTTTTTCTTTTCTTGATATGAGCCCTAAATCCCTTCAATTAATTTCTAGGTATAATAGATTTGTGGGTTCGAATTTCTTGTGTGGGTTTAAATTTCCTAGGTTGAATGGATTGGTGGATTCAAATTTTCTTGGGCTAATGGATTTGTCAGTTCGAATTTTCTAGGATGGTTTTAATTTCCTTATGGTTGGTGGGTTCAAATTTTTTAGGTTTAATGGATTTGTGGGTGTAATGGATTTTTGGGTTGGTTTAACTTTTCCTACTCTGAGTTTTTAGGATTTGGCATATTTGTTCTATTTGTGGCTTCAAAAGAAGATAGAGAATCTTTTGTGCGTCGCGCAATTTTCTCCATTCCTTAGACTTACTCATGTTACTTTTTGGTAATTCTAAAATACTATTAGCCAAACAAAGTGAGTTAAGAGCATGATTTGCATGATTCACAATAGCAGTTGACCCACAGACAGATTGATATATGCTCACCTTCCTTGTCCCTTGCAGTGTCTAAATTATGACATTACTTTGAGCAAATAACTTGGGTTCCTTTTTGTTTTACCTTGCTAACTGGGTTTGTAACCTAAACTGATTTATTTTTTCTCTTTTTCTTTTTTAACGGCAAGATTTGATGTATATTGTTGGTAGTATATACATTAGGAGGGAATCAATTATTGTGTCGATTGAACAAGATTTGGGTCACGATATGGGATTTGGGTTTAAAGATTTGATTTCAAAGATAGTAAGAGAGAAGTTGTTCTTCAATATGTTGCTTCTAATTCTGTTTCCATTGTGGCTTATATAGTGAAGACATTTTTCTAACAGCAATGACAGATGTGGGTTAAGGCTGTCTAATAAAAGCCCCTCAGATAAGTTAAGTGATACTTTTTAAATTATATTGGGTTTATTGCAATTACTCATTTTCAAATTTACTTCAATAAAATATTTTCCTAACATAAAAGCTCTATAAAAAAAAAAAAAAAAAAAAAAAACCATTATTTTCGGCCCAACCCAGTTTAGACTCTGATGACCCGTCGGCCAGGTCTCATGAGTCTAGCCCATCTTTATTTTTTTAGGAAAAGAGAAAGAAAACACTGCCGATTTCATTTTTGTTTCTTTTCTTTTTTTCACAAAAGCTCAGTCAAGAGTTTTATAATGAATCAGTGATAATAAATCATTATATTCCTTTATCAATCATTTTCCACTTCCTCTTTTCCCAGCGAAAATTCTTTTTCCTACCGATTCAAACTTCAATCTCAGCACCTGGGTCTTCACAACCAAATGCGAACCAATCCATTGAATTCAGATTCACACAAATCCTAGACCTCGCATTGCACAACAACAACAACAACAATGGCTCAGATCTTTGAGTACTTTGTGGTCTGTGGAATCGGTCCAGAGATTCGAACCCTAGACAATATCAAAGGGTTCCATGGAACAGAAGTGATGTACCTTCCTTCTCTGCTCGATCAGTACCCTCCGCCCAACCACACTCTCTACCCTCCTCCGCCGCCTCAGCTCCCCACCGTAAGTGTTACCGTTGCTGCCACGGTTTTCTGATTTTGCTTTTCGTGTTTTGAGTTAAATTTTTTTGTGCTTTTTCAATGCTGAGAAATTTGAGTTGTTTCGGGAAAATGTGCTTTCTGGCAGGTTGTTCTACCGGCCGGTGTGGAGTTTTACTCATCAGGCTTTGATTCCAATGATCCCTCAACTTTTCCAAAAACCTATCCGATCGTTTTAACCGGTGCGTTTACACTAAGCACAAATCTTATTCATTTATTTATATGAATTTTAGATTCTAGAATGTGTAACTTATGCTTGGCGTGCATTTTATTTATTTTATTTTATTTTGGAATTGTAAGATCCCATATTTGTTATTAGCATAGCTAAGAAATCAGGACAATGCGATCCTATTAGTCAAGAGTCGTGTAGTTCAACTGGTAGCTCCTGGCATTTCTAAATGGAGACGTTCAGGATTCGAATCCGCCCTTCCCCATTGTTGTAACTATTTAAAAAAGAAAAGAAAAGAAGACAATGTAATCCGATTAGCTGTGTGCATGAGTTCCATGGTTTACTTTCCTTTAGCCATTTTACTTAGCGGATTATGGGCTATAATGCTTGTTCTCTCCCTTTTATTTTATTTTTGGTTAGTTACACGCATCCTATGGATTTTGAACTTGTCACCTCACCTTCCACTAATAATTGTAGAAGGAGGAAGTGCAATTTAAGCTAGAGCTATCAAGCCTATTCTAATGAAAGTAGTTGTTTTGGCGCGTTTTTTTTTTCCCCTCTATGCGGGACCTTTCCCCTGCTTGCTAAGTCTTTCATTAGGGGACTTTCCTTTGTGTCTTTCCTCACATTTACTTCACATCCATTACAAAAGTGTCCCAATTCCCTGTCTTTCTTCACCATCATTTGTCCTCTGCCTTTTTTGCTAGTGAGAAGTGCTCGTTCCAATACTTCTTTTGGCCTATGTGTGTTTGAGTTGGGATCCAAAGTTGTAATGGCTTTAAACTTCTTTGAGTTGAAAGGTTATTACTCTCCCTAGACAAATTTTTCTTGTTTCCTGTGAGTGCTGTTTAATCTTGTTAGACTTATTTTTCTTTCAGCCATAAATAACATAGAGCTCCAGCAATTATAGTTGCTGGAGCCTAGGCCCTAGAGTTAAATATTAGGAGCAACTCTCTATAGTTGTGCAAATGGTTATATTTGTAATTTTTTTGAAGTATAACGTTGTTTCTAGTAACTATGTCTGTCCTGCTTGACAACTTAGACCGTTAGAAACTCAAGTAACTTCCCACCCAATGCAAGTTGGCCTTGCCATTGACTTTATAAGCATTATTTTCTAGCCATCTGGTAGTGCAAGTTTGTATATCCCTCATACACTATTCTAAGCTTAGAATTCGATTGTTGATGTAGAACTTGTTTAGATGGCCATTTGTTTGTCGCTATATTTGTGCATGTCCTGCACATAATCTAGTTATGCTGCAATTTTTTTTTCCCTCTCAAGAAGGATGATAAACGACGAGTGGGCTTTCGATGTGGTGGGTATGATTTGCGATGTGGAAGATGGTGATGGATTTGTACCGGCCTGATTTTTATTTTCCGGCCAAAAACCCTTCTTTTTTTTCCCCCTCTCTCATATCTGGTTGTACCCAGATCTTCTCCTAGCCGTACCCTTAATAAAAAACTATTTATTCTTGCCTAGGTAAGCATAGGAGATAGTTGTACTCATATTTGACCCGTACCCGTGTCTAACACGGGTACTTTGCCATTTTTGGTGCATATGTGCATCTTAGATTTTCATTGCCCCAAAGCACATAAGGATAAGATGAATATGTAGCAAATCTCAACAAATGCCTTGCAAAACAACCCAGTTCATCTTCAGCTAACATTCACTCCCACCCTTCATGGTCCACGCTAGTATGGCACTAATTGCTTCCACGACTAAGATAAAGAGTATTGGAGATTAGACATAATGGACCCCCCTTGTCTCAACGCCCTTGAGTTGCCCAATAGAGAACTGTTAACCGATACTGAAAAATGCACAATAGAGACATAGAAGGCTATTGACTTCCTTCACCTCTCCCCAAAATCATAATGTATACAATATTTACATGATCATATGACTTCTCAATATCCAGTTTACATGATCTGTGGTGTGGGGGGGCTTCCTTGAAAGGATAACTTCTAGAGCTTTAGGCATTGTTTGTAATAGGGATGCTTTAGTGGCTGAGCTTTTATCTTTCTCAGGGGATAGTTACCATTAGAATGTCTGTTTTGATTGACCAGTACAAGATTGGGAGTTGGAATCGATTGCCTCCTTTTTGGATCTAGTTTATTTTGATATAGTGAGGAGGAATAGAGAGGATCAACTATGCTGGAAATCCTTTTCTAGGGGAGGCGTTTGATGTTAGATCCTTTTATAAGGTTTTACACTCCACATCCCAACTTCCTTTTCCATTGAAGATTGTATGGAAGGTGAAAGTGCCAACAAAGATTAGTTTCTTCCTTTGGACTACGGCTTTGGGAGGATTTTAACTATTGATAATTTGTGGAGGTGCCAAGTTGTGATTAATTGGTGTTGCATGTGTAAGAGGGATGAGGATACTATTATGTACTTATATATTGCCCTGTCGCTAGAGAGCTATGGATTATGCTGTTTTCATTATTTAAGGTTCATTGGGTTATGTCGAGTGATGTTGTGGAGCTTCTTACTAGCTGGTTGAGCAAGTTTAACAAGTGTAAATCTATGGTTTTTGGAACATGATCCCCCATTACCTAATGTGGGGCATTAGGCAAGAAAGGAATGCTCTTTCTTTTGAAGGAAGTGAGGTCGATTCATGACTTGAAGCATTCTTTCTTCCGGACTTTGTTTGAGTGAACAATGCTTTGGGTGTCTTTACTTTTAATTATTTGGTTGATTTTCTTGATAGTTGTATGTTGTGAAATTTAAAGCACTCGCAAGTGCATGAACTGTATCGAATTATAGTTTTGCAAGAACAAGGTTGAACTCACAAGGACTTGTATGAACTTAGGAAAATTAATTAAATCACAATCAGATCAATCCTAATCTAGTTCAATAAAAATTGATTACTTTGAAATTAAATAAAACTTTGCCAAGATATAATATAAAGTAGTAAAAAGATGTAAACAATCAAGAAGTAGGATTTAAGGTTTTGGAATCCACCTATTAATTCATACCAGCAAATATTTATGATCATTAATTTTTCTCAATTATTGTATGATAATTTAGAAATCAATCTTGTTATCATAGAAAATATTTTCATTAAAATCTGTATTTAAAAATCTTAAGCATGTTATTCTTTGCTTTCTAGGTATAAAATCAAATCATCAATTGTATCTGTAACCAAACAAATCACAAAAGATATCCAATTTTAAAATTAATCATAAATCAAGCATTCAATTAATTAAGATAAATACTAAATTATGAGAAAAACATGATTGAACTCATATCTAGAATCCAATTTTAGTTAATTGAGATGAAGCAAGAATAATTTAAATCATTAAAGCACAAACACCATGGGAAGAAATTAAATCTCATAAATACTACTGATAATCCTTAACAAGGTTTCATCTTCAACCTTATATATAAATTTAGCTACTCATAGTTATTGAAATAAAACACAGAAATAAGATAATAATCATTAAACTAGACAAATAAAATAGAGAAAGAAATAGTCACTATGCTGTCATGGGGGAAAGCTATAGAGAAGCCACATGCAGCACTGTTACACGCTCATCCCCCTCTGTCTCTAGCCTCTATTTTTTTTTTCTATTCTATTTCATAAACTGACCTAAGGCTTATTAAAGAGAAGCAAAGAGAAGCCGCCTGACAGTATGCCATAATCCTAATACAAAGTCGGATAAGGAATTTATATTTCCAAGCCACGTCTAGCACAAGCCCTTATATTTCTTTGCTTTGCTCTTTTATGTTCACACAACACGCTGACTAAGGAATTTCACAAGAACAAAGCCCAAATGGCGCAAATTCTCCACAGTTACCTTCTTTGTTTTATTCTTCTTTGTTGTCGAGTCAATTAGCCTAGGCTGTAGCATTCAACTTCATTGTAAATTGTTCTAGCATAGCCACATGAATAACTTCTTTCTTTTCTTTTTATTCCACTTCTCACAACAAATGATCTCTTGATTGATTAGGCTTTATTCACATTTTGTAGGTCTTCAAGTCTGAGTTGGGTTCAGCCCACTTGAACTAAAGTCCATCATTCTGCCTCAAATAAAGTCCATTAGCATGTAAAACCTTTATCACCCATAAAATAAAGATTATTATAATCAGTTACAAAATAGCATAAAAGTAAGGCTAAATATGCAACTATGAGAGTACTTTATTTAATATATTTCATGCACATCATTGTACTTTCCATTCATCATAGTTTTGATGTATTGCTGGTTGTGCTACAGTTCCTAGTATGATTTTCTTTTTCAGTGAAGCATTATTACTTATAAAACAATATCTAGTTTGACAACCACTCCAGGTATTTTTGTTTCTCAATCTATTGTCAAGATGAGAATTCCACACCCCCCCCCCCCCCCCCCACACACCACGTTGGTGTGTAAGTTACAAAAATCTTGAGCCCTGACCTCACTTTCCACCCTGTTCTCACAAGGAGAGGCTAATTAAACTAGAGTTCATTAATGTTATTTCTGGAATCAAATATATTAATAGATGTCACTGTTATCTATAGTCTGTCCTTTCCCCTTAAATAATGAAGAGCAATAAACTAAAACCACTTGAATCATGAGACATGGTACAGCTCTTAAAAATTGAAGAAATAGCAGATCAGGAGTAACGAATTTAGAAGAAGCAAGTTATCTTCATGAAAGGAGGAGACATTCATGACTAATCTTCCATCTCCTTAGATAATCCTTTCTTTAATTCCATTATACAGAACTCTATACACATTAGTCTTGTGATGGTTTTCTTATTAACCTTGCCAGCTGAGGCCAATTTAATGAACTTCCTATTCCTTTAGGGTCCATATGGTTGGAGTGAAAATAGGAGGGATGGAAAATGGGGGAGAGAATTGTTTTCTCCCCGGGGCCCACATTTTGTGAAGAGGGAGTTTTCTCCCCAAATTGGGGAGAAAATCAGGGGAGAAAGTGGGCTTAAGTTGGGAAATTAACCTTCTGCCCCTCCCCCCTACACATTGGTTTCCTTTTTCTTTTCTTATTTTGTAATAGGGACATGTGAGTAAATTTATACAAACACCATTTTCTATTTTCTTATTTTTCCTCTCAACCAACAAAAGACTTTCCACCCCCAACCAAACACATGAGGGAAAACTAAAATCTTTTATGTTCCCCCACTTTTCCATCCCTACTATTTTCTATTCTCCCCACTTTTTCATCCCCCAAACCAAACGGACCCTTATGTAAAAAATATTATTTCCTTGTTAATGTGGTTTTATGTCATCTGATTTGGGTCTTGTACTTCGTCTCCAAATTCCAAGCCTATTTCAGGGATGAAGCATGAAATGTTTAAAAGTCGATTTTAAATAGTGACTATTGTTTGGTGTAAACATGGTTTAGTATAGTTTTTTTTTTTTTTTTTGAAAATTTTATTTATATTTATCCATTTGAGTTAAATTTACTGTATTTGTTCATTAAACTGTGAATATTTTGTGTAAATTCTTTTTTATTATTGTATGTTATTAAGACTTATCATGAAATTGTTATTTATATTTTTATTTGTCTAAACTTGCTGCAGAGGGAGATGGATCAAAAATTTACGTTAGTTGCATTGCTTTTCGAGATCCAGTAAATGAAGATATTGCTGAAGCTTACCATATACAAGCAAATTCTTTTGCTGACAAATGTATTTGTCTTGTTTCACGCTTGCCCATTTTCCGTGTTCTTAGAAGTGCACTTGAGGAACTATTTACACTTTGCTTTTCCCCAAATGGAAGTAGGTATGTGTCCTTCAGTGCTAAATCTTGATTGTGTTTTACAGTTGGCATTTAAGTGGGATCTAGATGTTTTATCTACAACTTTGTTTCTCTCTAGATGATATATATACATAGAAGGGTTGGGTTTAAGTTATATGTGGTGTAGCTCTTTATGATGGGGGACCATGGTAGTAACCATTAAAGTCCTATAAAAAGCATTCCAAAGTCAATTCTAACACCCAAGTGTTAATTTGGCATGTGACACTTCTCCCTTGAGGTTTGTGGATGAATCACAATTCCTTTTAAGGTTTGGCATAATCAACTGATTCACTATTACACTTGCACATATAACACTAATCCATAGTACATGCCCTTTTTTTTTTTGTAAATTGTCAATCGTCAGACTTTTCCCCAAGACAGTAGCCCATACAAAGAAAGCCATTAGAGAAGGGAACTTAATCACACACACACACACACACACACACACACACACACACACACACACACACACACATATATATTATGAATTTAAGTTAGAAAATTTGGCAATTGTAAAATGAAACTCTATGATATTCTTTTCCAGTGTATTTAATGCTCTTAGCTTTGCAATAATTTCAGCAAGCCATTGTGGGATGTAATAGCACATATGGTGTCCAATGTACCTTTGCCTACCCCTGGAAGGGATCGAGTTTTGTTTGCTATAGATAACTGTCTGCTTTCTGTGGAGGCTCCACCCAAGGATGGTCTCCCCCATGCTGATGTATGATCCTCTAGTTCTTTCTGGTTCTCTAGCTATTTTGGGCTTCCTTTTGCCAATAGTGTGATTCAGCAGTTGTTGAAAAATAACCTTTTTATTTGTTAATCATCCTTTATTTCATGGATGCAGATATCATTTCAGCCACTGGTACAGTGCTTGGATGTTGACAACTTAATTAAACTTTTAACAGCAGTGTTGCTTGAAAGGAGAATTTTGCTACGATCAAACAAGTACCACTCTTTACTTAAGACTTTTGATCTTGTTTCTAGTAAAAGCTAAGTTGTAATTATTCTTATTTTTTATCCAATGTTGCTTTTGTTGATGGCAATAAGCTGTTGCCTCTGCTGTCATACGGTTTTGTTCAGGTCACAAGTGATTTATGGATGATACCTGTGATTAATATGAAACTAAGATTCTGCAGTAGTTTATTTTTATTTTTATTTTATTATTTTTTAAATTTGGGTGGGGTTTGGAAATATGTAGAACATTATGGGATGATTACATTGGTCTTGTATTTAAAATATTTTTTATTGGTAAGTTGCACATGCACTTGATTGGCTTTGATGAAATTACCCTCCCCCATATTGCTCTTACAATGGGTGAAGAAGTGCCATTGTATTTAGAACTCGTAGGCCTGTATTTGCAATTTTTATCTTTCTTTTCAATTTTAGGAAATGGCACATGCATACAAGTACAATCCACTTTTCCATTTTGGCATGCATTGATAAGATTGACTAAATGCATTTAGATCATCAGCTTTTCCTTGAGATTTTGTAAAAATAGTGTGAATTGCCATATGTGTTTAGTTATCCATTATGAATGCATTCATTTGAAGAGCAAGGGGTTTGCCTGTTAGGTTATATTGCCTGTCTGTGCTCGAAGTTACCAATATGTAGTGGCAATACAACTTATCAATTACAAACTATAAAGAGTATTTATAATACAATTTTGGTGTACGCCATATTTTGTTGAATATTGTCTTGTGTCCATGTTTGTTTAACATAGTTAATCAATATATGCAAGCGAATGATGGTTTTACCAATTAATATTTTCATTCATGTGGTACATTTGGTGGGAGTGAAATGCTAGAAGCTTCAAGGGATGTGAACTTTCGATCTTAAGTTGTTTTTCTTTAAATCGTTTTTAGATTGGTAGCTAGTTTTGGGTCCTTTTCCTTTCCTTATCTCTTAGATAGGATGGATCATTGTACCTTGAAGCTTGATTGTGTGCCCTTTGTAAACTTCCTGTATACTTGGGTTCTTTTTTTTTTATTAATTAATAAAGTTTTGTTACTTATTTAAAAAAAAAAAACCATGTTTTCAGGTATTCTACTCTTTTTCTTTTCTTCCCCCCCCCCCCCCCCCCTAAAAAGTATGTTATGCTTCTGTATCCTTGTGTTTGAATCGTAGCAGCTATTTGTGCAGTATAGAATCAATGTCTATTTTGATTATAATTGTTTCTCATCACCTAAAAAAGCACAGTTTTATGTCCAAATTGTATAATATTTTGTACTTAGCTTGACCAATTTCATTAATAATACATTAGATTGTTGTTATCATACCTATGTCAATAAGTTGTCCTGTCTTTGCCAGGTACTCACTTTTAACTCTTGTATCAGAGGCCATATGTCATTTAATTTATCCATTTCGGTGGCAGGTAAGGTTTCATATTTTGAAGTCAACTGCTCTTTTTTTGGATTAGGAAACAATGTCTCCCTTACATATGCCTTGCAGATTTCTGCAATTCTGCCAGCATCATTTTTTTATTATTATTTTTAAAATTTTTTTATGGTTATATTATTGATGGAAATGGCAGTTTTAACCTGTTATTCAGTTAATACAAGATAATCACATACCATACTGATACCTTTTTTGTGATTTTTATAAAGATTCTCATCTAATCTTGGTATGTTTGTTGTGCTGAAGCATGTCTACATTCCATTACTATTTTTCAGTGGAGTCGACTATATTGATGCTCCTACGCCCTATATGATGGGCCTCCATTCAGGTGTTGATACATCTGGTTTGGCAATGGATGGCGTAAGTTGTTATATATAAACTTCAGTCTTAATTTACCCTTTTGATCTCTTATTCATTACCATTTCCTGGTTTTTATCACTTGGTGTTTTACTTGAAGGTGGCAGTATTCCCCCCCCCCCCCCCCCCCCCCCTCTCTCCCAAGAAACAGCCCACTTAATTTTGCTGCAGTAGGCAACACTTATTTTAACCTCTTATTGGACTTATGGATTGTGCATGACAAGTCAAAGAAAAAGAAAGATTTCACTTAAGTTCTTTCACTACTTTCCAAATAAGTTGTGCCATTGGGTAAACTGCAAGTACCCTTTTGAAGTTTCATCTATATGAATATTCTGCAAACAATAACTTCTCATATTAAGTGTTATTGTTTAACTGTCTATTTGGTAATATCTTAAAAGAACTTCCATAGTGTAGGTATTGCAACCTAAGGATAAGCAGAAAAAGCTTCAAACGGATTGAGACACTAACAATTTACTAATTATCTCCTTAAACTAATAGGAAATGGTGAATTTAATCTCATAATCGTAATTCTAACACTCCTTCTCATGTGAGGGCCCAAACTCCTCCTTAATAAGTAGAGCCTAACATGTGTGATTTTTAACATTTTAAATGGGAGGTAGAATGGAGACAGGGATCAAACTCAAGCCCTCCTGCTTTAATATCTAATTACCGATTGTCCCAAAAACTTAAGTTATTAGGAAATGGTAAATTACCGATTCTAACACACTAAGAAATTTTTTTTTTTTAATTGGTAGATAATGGGGAGGGAGAGTGGGGTTCAAATGTATAGATGTTGGTCTAGTTCCAAATTCCAACTTCCAAAATTTGAAGCGTTTTGTATTTCATTACTTCAATCTCTGCCCTTGGTTCTCTAGTTTAGTTGGTGGAGAGTGTTATTATTTGTCAATCCATTCTCTAGATAGATGAGGATCAATGACAAGTGTCTTTCTATATCCTCGAGCCTCTTTTTTGGCAATCATATGCCCTGACATATGCTTTCAGACTATAGTTTTGTTAATCCATGTTTTTTATTTTTCAAACTAGCTGTTGTGCATGCAAATGTGTGTGCAAAATGATAAATAAAAAAAGAAACACACACACACACACATATAAGATATCAACATTATAATATAAAATAGAGAAGGGAAAAAAATTTTAAATGGAGAGAGGCCCGGGGGGGGGGGGTGAGTTGGTCTAAAAGGTATTGTGCTCTTGTTTTAAGAACCTTTACCTCTTTCAGTTTCTGCTTTGGTGTTTTCTATTTCTGTTTCCTTTTTGGGTTTACATGTAGTTTTGGTCTTGCATGAGGGGGACAGTTGTTACTGTCTTTTTTTGTGTTTTATATACTCCTCCTATACCATTTTGTTGGTCTGTTATAGGGATTCCCACTTTTCAAGGTAGCACACATTTCAACATATGAATTACCACAACTGGCTCTCATAAGTGATCTATACTACCCGTTTTGGTATAACATTTCAAAATTTCCTCTAAAGCAGTTGTTTAAGAAATTGATGATGGAAGCATAAAGACAACTTTATTTTAATCTAGTTTTGTCTAATCTTAGAAGTCAATTGTGTATTTACTATTGGTCCATTGAATGTTATTCTAGGTCTTGCCAAGAGCATTGTAACTAAATTGGCACATCTTGGTGTTTCCAAATGAGATGCCCAGGGTTCAAATCTCTCCTGCCCTAACTATTGAATGATCAAAATGAATGTTATTCTAGGTCTTATTATCTAATTAGGTTAGTAGTTTTTATTATTATTTAATTTCATAAAGTCAAGTGCTAGTTTTATGTAATTCAAAAATTGGTCTTTGACCCAAGTCAATTAGGATTAGAGTTTTGTTCTAGTAGTCTATATAAGTGCACCATTGTACTCCAATGGAAACAAGTTTGCTTGATTAATAAAATTTTCTATTGAAAATTTCTAATGGATTGGTGCCAATTTAAAGTACAAGTATATTTTAGCACACTTTCAGCAAAAAGTTATTAACAAAAAGCTTGATAAGTTGTTCCCAAATGAACACTATATTACTGACTTGTGTTTGATAGATTAAATTTTTGGGTCTGGCGGTTCCTAGTATTGCCTAGGATAGCTTTCGCAATTGTTAGTGAGGCATTGCTAGACAACATAATATGTGAATTCTTGCTTAATATTTTTCTTATTAGAATATTTGTTTCTTCATTACTATGAATGAAGATATTATCTATTGCTGCTCATGGTCTTTTGTTGATTGCACTTGACATACTATTATATGTTTCCCTTTATAGGTGGTTGTGGTAGACCTTGAGTATAATCGTATTACTACAACAGAGGACATTCCCCCTATTCCAGAGCCAGAATTAAGCTCTTTGCGTGGTGAAATCATGAAGTTATTGTATCCCAATGTTGTGGGTATAGATCATATGAAGGCTGATTTTTGCAATTTATCTGAGCAATTAACTATATGGGGCAACAAGCCTTGGGGAGAGGATCATGACCTTCAACTTAGGTGATACTTGGACGTCACGACTCACGTGAAATATTTATGAAGTACTCTTGCTTTCCTAGAGCCAATTCAGTTTACTGCATTTAAATAAATATACTGTTTTGGATGGCTTTTGCATTCCTGTCTTTAGAAAATTATGATATGTGGTACGCTTCAATTCTAGAGGGTGCTTTCTGTCCTAGTTTTCAACGGAACAATTCTGCTCTATTATAAATGGCCTTTTGGTATTAAGGTCATGATTTAAAGTTTTTCATGCTTATTTATTCAGCAGAGAAGAGGGAGATTGTGTAACAATTATCTTAATAAAGTCACGATATTCCTGTTTCGGATCTAAGCCTGCCACCGAAATTCTAGCTTGATGGTTGTTCTTGAAGCCTAACTCTAGTTTAGGAGACTGTCAAGTTACTCATTTCTATTCCTGGTTTAACTCTTAATTCTTCCAACACTATTTTGTGGTCGAAGTGGTAAATTTCTTGACAATTCTACTGTGTGAGCAAGTAGAGAATATGTATTTTCTTATATAAACTATCAATCTTATGTACACATGCAGCTATGTTGCATAAGGCTAAACCTCACCATTTGCATTTTTAAGATATGATCTTTATGAAAATTGGATTGTTGCATGTTTTTATATATTAAATCCATTGCTTTATAGGCTAAGTGATCGTTAGCCGATGATACGGGTACTCTGCAGTTAGCATTAATTTCTTGGATATTATATTAAGTGTATGCTTTTTTGATTCTTGACTCAGTCCCCAATCTCAAACACTTGTCTGTTCTCACTTGTGAGTCAACGTTTTTCCTTATGTACTTGTCTACTTATTAAAAGAATTATTTGATTGTTCTTTTTTGCTATTCCTATTTGAGTATGAGTGGATCTTCTAGGCAACTTACATGTGCGCACTAGATATTCTGAATCCGAAAAGCGATCCAGAGTGTGAGTTCTAAAGCAATGCCTTTTGTGGTTGAATTTTACATTATAAAACTCTCTAAATAGTTTGTCTTTTTTGAGATCTATTATGCTTACTTTTCATTTTAACGTTACTAAGTATGTTTATCTTGTATGACCAGTGATGCTTTAATATGTCAATGTGAATTGCTTGATCATGTAAAAAACTGCATTACTACATGAAAAATCTGATTTTATATTCTGTGAATGTTTATGTGCAGGCTAATATTCCTAAAGTTCTTTGCTTCACTTTTAAGTGGCTACCGCAATTTCATCGTATGAACTTTTATCTTATATCTTTTAATATGGATTTAGTTTTTAATCATTCATAGTCATTTCCTTCTTTTTCTGGGGGGTAAAATTATCTCTTTCAGGAAAATTCAGCAAATAATGCCTTCAACACTCAAGCATTTCTAAAGAAGCGCTCTCGGTCAACCAACCAACCACCTGAGCCCATGGTGATGTTATGTCATTCCACTCATCTTTATATTCTGTTTTCCAATTCATTGCTTTTTTTTTTTTTTTTTTTTTTTTTTTGTTAATTATGAATGATGTTAAAAATTACTACTGTTATCATCATCATCATTATTTTTGGACTTTGTATAAATGACGTGAATTTTCTCTTTTGATTTTAAATTATTCCTCATTCCACTTTAAAATTTAGTGCCCTTGACTGTACTTATCTCTTTGTTGGTTTTCACAGATAGCACAGTTTCTAGACTCACATGGTTTCTTGGATTATCTGGATAGAGGTCTGGGTTCTGGTGAAAATAATAATAACTATAACAATCTCCTTGACAAGTTACAAGATGCAATTGGAAGGGGTCAAAATCCTACTTCAATACTTCCCTCATCTTTGGTAGAGCCTGAGATTATAACAATATCAGATCCTGATGTAGGAATATCAGGTGTATTTGATGTTACTCATTTTTGAGATTGCCAGTTATATACATCAATTATAAAAAGACAAAGATATTTCAAATAGGAGATAGTAATATTCATTTTTTTCATTTTCTTTGGTTCTCCAGGATCAGGTGCCAAATATACTTATGACAGGTTTCCTTCAAACATTAGAACAGAGGAGCAAGAGGAAAAGAGGAGGCAGATTCTTGCAGTTGCAAGTGGAGCTTTTGATTTCTCTGGAAAGCATACTCCTAGGTATATATTTATTTGTGACAACTTTAAAATGTTCTGTTGGTTCCAGTGTTGTTTACTTATTGTCATGCCTGTTAGTGTTAGTGCACCCCTCATTTTGTCTTTCATTTTATCAGTTCACCTTCTATGCTAGTGGGTAAGGATTCCAAAGCAGGAAGTCTCAGTCCAATGGAGAGGGCTGTAAGTTCTTTACACCATCACCAAGATGCCCTGAGTGTTTTTTTCTGTTTGAACTTTTGAATTGTCTTGAACTAAACTGACTATTTATTTATTTATTTATTCAGGCAGAAAGGGAACGCATGGTTTTGGACATAAAAGTTAAGCTGCAGGTGAGATCTTTATATCATTTTATTTTGTCTACTTTGTCATGTTTCTCTATATAGTTTGACAAATTCACATTTTCAGTAGCATTTATATTGGAGATTTTCCATGGATGGCATACCCAGACTTGAGTTGATTTCATCTGTCACTGGTTCTTTGAATTCACTGCGTGTATTGATTGATAAACATTCAGCAATTGTTGGTTGATGCTCAGAATTAAACATATTTTTATCCCATAAGCGTTTAATCTCGAACTTGCTCAGTTATCTTATTTCTGAACTTGACACTTACTGTTTAAAATGTTCATATGCTCGGCTTTGAAGGTTTACCTGTCTCGGTCGTAATGGTATTGCTCATTTTCACCAGTGTAAATGAGATTTTACATTTAGCTTTGAGCTGCTATTTGTTAAATTTATAATGAGGATTTAATATCATGCATGTTTAGATATCTAATAATGGGGGAGCATTGACTAGCTAATGATGCTTAACTCTTGAAAGCAAGATGAATATAAGTTGGATCATGCTATCCCTCCCACTATCATTTTGTTTTTATCACCACCACTCATGCAGTCCCAGGTCCCATCCTTCATCTCCCTTGCACTGGCCCCACTCCCCACTGCCTCATGCTCATAATATTGAACCATTGGTGCTGATCATATCTTATCCCTTTTTTTCAATTAAATTTTTTTTTGAAGACTCTGCTGCCTCACATTCGTCTGTGGGGCTTGCCACCTTGATGGTGTGGGTGGGTCATTTGAATCACCATCCACATGTCAAACCCCAAAGACCACTGGCCTTGACCCATGGCAAACCTTAGCAGGCATCAATGTCTCATGTTTCCAAACCTGGACCTAAACTTCACAAGCCCACATCCTCAAATTTACAGAACGAAATCTCCACTCCACAACATACATCATGAAACCCGCCGTCTTTTTTTATTTTATGAGTAATGAAAGTTTGTTAATAAAAAAAGAGAATACCCAGGTACACGGTGTACTTGAGTAGTAGTACATCAATCTCTCAAATTACAATGCTCTAACATATCAAATAAATTAGAACAGAAGAGAGTTAAAAGCAGTATTCCAATCTAGAAAAGGGTGAAGAAGAGATTTAATCTTGAGTATAGACAATTCATTTCCCTCAAAGCATCTCACATTCCATTACCACCAAAGACACCACAAGACAATGCGGCACAACACTCCAAAAATAGCATACCGTATAGAACAACTTCAATGAAATTTTCTTTGGGGTGGTTTGGGAGATGATTCTAAACGTCACTTAGTGAATTGGTCCAAGGTATGCTCTCCTATCCAGTCTGGGGGTCTATCAATTCGAAATTTGTGATACTTTAATGAAGCGCTATTGGGAAAATGGTTGTGGAGTTTTGGGTATGAGAGAGAAGCGTTATGAAGAAGGGTTATAAAGGTTAAATATGGAGTTGAGGAGGGAGAATGGTGCTTTAATTCTGTTCCAAGCTCCTATGGGGCGAGTTTATGGAAAACTATTAGTAGTGGTTGGTCTACTTTTTCTTGCTACATTAAGTTTCTGATTGGAGATGGGACTCGAGTGAAATTTTGGCATGATGTCTGGTTTGGGGATAATCCTTTGAGTATGTATTTTCTAGATTTCTTCAGAATTAGTAATGATAAGGAGGTTTATGTGGCTGATCTCATGCAGTTTCCTAATGAAGTTCTTTTTTGGAACTTGTAATTTTGTGAGAAATTCATGAGAGGGAATCAGATTCTTTGTCTGTTTTTGGGATGTTGTATATGGAGTCTCTTTGAGTGTTATTGGTGAGAATAAAATGTGTTGGACACCTGCTTAGAGCAAGAGCTTTGAGATAAGCAAGTATTATCAGGCTTTGTTGGGTGTATGTACTCAGTCCTTCCCTTGGAGAAGTATTTGGAAGCAGAAGGTTCCTTCCAGAGTCGCTTTTTTTGTTTGGACTGCAGCTTTAGGAATTATCTTGACTATTGATAATTTACGTAAGAAGGTGTTAATTCTAGATTGGTGTTATATGTGCAAAGGTAATGGAGAATCAGTAGACCATCTTTTACTACATTGTCCTATTGTTTATGAGTTGTGGTCTACGGTGTTCACCTTGTTTGGTATCTACTGGGCGATGCCAAAGATTGTGGTTGAGCTCCTTGCATGTTGCCAAGGAAATTTTGGTCATCATTGTAATGGTGTTATTTAGATGGCTGTCCCTCATTTTTTGATGTGGTGCATTTGGTGGGAGAGAAACAGCCGGTGTTTTGAAGATTTTGAAAGGACTATAGCTGATTTAAAACTTTTCTTCTCTAAAACTCTATCGGATTGGATGTCTATAATAGGAAGTCATTCTATTATTTCGGTCCATGATTTGATGGATGCTTGTAATTTTATGTATTTGATTACAAATTGCTGGGGTGGATACAAATTGCTGTCCCTACTCCCTACAACCATATAATAAATGGATAGGTTTTAAGGAAATGAACTTCCTCTGATTTTTTTTGAGATGATATCCAGCTTCATGATTCCCTCCCCTCTCCCCCTTTCAAATAATTTTTCTGGTAAACAAGCAGAACCTTTGAAATTTTTTTTTCCCATTTTTACTTAGCGTTTCTGTATGAATGTGTATGCGCCCATGTGATACAAGTGATCAAAGTGAAACCAATTGAATACATGGGTCTGAAAGAAATGTGACAAACTACATTGCTAATGTGAAGTATTTATACTGCTAGTCTAGTTTGTCTACATAGGCATAAAATGCATACTAATTCCTTTCTATTTAAATTAAATAATATATTTTGGTGGAATTTTAGCCATTGTTGTTTTCATTGTCCTTCACACTTCTTGTTTTAAGTATTGTGGTTTTCTTTAAATAGGGTTTGTGGCTTCGTCTTCTGAAATTGGGAGCAACTGAAGATCCTCTTGCGTCTTTTGAATATGGCACAATTCTTGGTATGCATCTAGTAGAGTTTTACTCTCTCATTGACATTTTTAGAAAAAAATTTACTTCTATCACTCGCTAATTCAATTTGCGTTCATCCCATGGCAATGTCTATTTGTTGGCTTTTTGTAGCTTTGATTGAATCTGATGCAGAGGGAATTGGCGGTAGCGGGTTTGTTGAATGTATTAGGGAGCATATACATTCAGTATGTTGCTTTAAATTGCATTGTTATTATTATTGCTATTTCAATTACCACTGCCACTACTATTGCTATTTTGCAGCATAAGCTGACCTATGCACTGGATTTATGCTCTCAGGGGTGGAATTGTCAGCTGACTGAGGAACAGTTTATTGCAGTGAAAGAATTGGTATGTACCCGAGCAAGCATCATTGGTTATAAATTTTAAGAGTTAGAAAGCTCCATATTGCATTGATTTTACTTTATGCTTTTATGATGATGTTTCATCATTTAATTTTTTCAATTAGTTTTATGATATCCTCTTAATTATGATTATATCAAGGTTTCAGAGTACAAGCAATCAAATTCCTCCGTTTTTTTTCTTTCATTTAATTTTTGATAATTTTTTTAATTTTGAAAAGGTAAATTACACTAGTAAAAAAAACTTATGAAAAGGTAAATTATTCAGATGCATCCGCAAATATACATTATGCTTTTGCACCAGTTTTCTCTCTCTCTCTCTCTCTCTTGTTTTCCTTTGCTTCTAGTTTCCTTAATACACTTTACATGGAATCTAAATGTTTGTGATGGTAAAATTTTTTCCTAAATTTAATTAATATATTAATTCAGCTCAAAACGGCAATCAGTCGTGCAACATCTCGAAATGATGTGATGACCATTAGAGATGCCCTTGAAGTCTCTGCGGAAATGTATAAGAAAGATGCTAATAATGTTTCAGATTATATCCAACGCCACCTTATATCTCTGTCAATCTGGGAGGAGTTACGGTAAGCGTCGCAGACCATATTTTTAGAGTAATTTATTCATCATACTTCCTACCTTTTTTGCCTGTTCACAAGTAGGACTTTGACATAATAACAATAGCGATGCTATTTGCAAAATCTTATCCACACAGTGTGCAATTTAATTAGATGTGCGAATTTAATTTTTTCCCCATGTAATATTTTAAAAATTAAATGGAGATGAAATATTGTGCAAATAGCACTGCAAATCAATGAAAATTACAACCACCCAGAAACTCAAGCAAATTAGAGAATGAAAGACCACTTATAGCAGCCATCCAATCATAATATTAAGAAATTTTGATGATGCGGATCGAATATATAAAATAAACAAAGTATATAATAAGTTTGAAGCCTGAGAATGTAGTCTGTTACTGATTAACCAAGTAGTGGAAATTCCTGTTCAGCCTAATATCTTTTCTTTTTCTTTCTTTTTTTTTTAGGTAAGTAATAAAGTATTATTGATACCAACAAGGGGTCACCCAAGTATACAGGATTATACAATCAATCACATAAATTACATAAATCTATTAAGTCAGCAACAGAAAATAAAGAGTGACTCCATCTAGCTGACAACCAATCCAATAGGGTTCTAAAAAGGAATAACTTAAGATCAAGGATAGTTCTTATTGTATCTTCAAAACTCCCATTATTTCTTTCCCTCCAAAGACACCACATCAAATAATGGGGCACAACCATCCATATGTCACCATTTCTACGGCAACCAAATTGACCCTGCCAACAAGCTAACTCAATAACAGACCTCGGCATAACCTAACACACTCCAAACAAATCCACTACCACGGACCAAAAATTAGTGGCAATAGAGCAATGAAGTAACAATTGATTGACTGATTCCCCATCACATTGGCACGTATAATACCAATCTAAAATCCAACCCTTTTTCCTTAAATTATCAATTATCAAATTTTTTCCCAAAGCTGCTGTTCATATAAAGAAAGCAACTCTAGGAGGGACTTTGGTTTCCGAATGCTTTTCCAAGGGAATGACTGATCACTAGGACCAATCAATAGTAACCCCGAACTTGAAATCCCTATTTCTTATCTGGCTTTCAATACATCCTATCCTCCCTATTCTCTCTCCCCCCCCCCCCCCCCCCCCCCAAATTCCCCATAGATAGCATCCGTGAAGTTTCAAGGACTCCAACTCCCAATCTTGCACTGCCCTCGTAAAATGCACTTCCCAATGAAGAACCCAATCGTTGAATCTCATAAGATCTGCCGCACTCACCTCCTTCTCACTGCTAACCTGGAATAACTCAGGATAGCATACATCCAAAGGCCTCTACCCACACCATTGGTCCTGCCAAAACCTCACACAAGTCCCATCACCTGTGTCATATTGAATATAATGCAATAGAGTAGGCCAACCGTGTCTAATAGATTTCCACAAACTCACCCAATAAGTGCCAGTGATTGAATTAGCACACCAGCCTCCCCATTCACAACCATGTATTGTCACTATTACACGGCGCCAAAGCGCTTCTCTCTCAATACCAAATTGTCACAGCCATTTCCCTAGCTAAACTTCATTGAAACATCTCAAGTTCCTTATAGCCAAAACCCCAGACAGAAAAGTGGCACAAACTGTAGACCATTTTACCAAATGAAATTTGGGCTCATCTCCCAAGCCACCCCATAAAAAATTACTCTGAAGCTATTTCATTGGATTTGCCACATCAACAAGAATAGGAAATAAGGAGAGAAAATATGTAGGCAAGTTAGATAAAGTACTTTTAATTAAAGTGACTCTACCTCCCTTGGATAAATATAACCTTTTCCATCCAGCCAATCTACTTTCCATTTTATCCAAAATTGGATTCCATATTGTCTTCTCATTAAATTAAGCACCCAAAGGAATGACCAAATATTTTAATGGAAGCAACCCCGGCCTGCAGCCCAGAGCATCAACCAATATCTCTATGTTTGGAACCACTCCCACAGGCACCAATTCAGACTTACCTAAATTTACTTTCAAACCTGACAACGTCTTGAACCACCATATGAATTAACAACTGCTGATCAAGGTCAGCATCATATAAAATCAGGGAATCATCCACAAATAGGAGATGAGACACCATCAAATTTCTTCCCACTGTGAAGCCTGTTAAACAGCCCTCATTAACAGCTCTATCCAGCCTTCTACTTAGTATATCCATGACTAAAACGAATGACAATGGTGACAAAGGATCTCCTTACCTCAGGCCCCTAAAACTCTCAAAGAAACTACAAGGAGCCCCATTAATTCAGATAGAGAAACGAACTGTAAACCAAAAAAAAAAAAAAAAAATCCACCTCCTCCATTTTTCTGAAACACCATAATGTTCTAACAATAAGAAAGCCCCAATATATGTGATCATATGCCTTCTCTACATCCAGTTTACATTACACCCTGGCAATCTAGACTTCAGTCTACTGTCAAGGCATTTGTTAGCAATCTATGCCAAATCCAAGATCTGCCTACCCAAAACAAAAGCATCCCGAGATGCTGAAATAATATCACCAAGTACCACCCTCAGTCAAAGCGCCAAGGCTTTAGCAATGATTTTATAAACCCCTCCAATTAGACTTATAGGATGAAAATCCCTCACTTCCACAGCTTCAGCTTTTTTGGAATAAGAGAAATGAAAGTTGCATTCAGACTTTTCTCGAACTGACCTTTATCAAAAAAGTATTGGAAAACTGCCATAAGATCAGATTTGAGAACATCCCAGGAAGTCTGGAAAAATGCCATAGGAAAACTGTCTGGTCTCGAAGCCTGATCCCCATTAAATTCCTTAACTATGCCATGAACTTATGCTTCCTCAAAAGGTCTCTCCAACCACTCATCCTTTTCCCCGGTTAACCTGGGGAATTCCAATAAATCAGGGTGAGGTCTATGAACCTGCTGCTCCAAAAATAATTCATATAGAAATTAGTAATATACTCAGCAATCAAATCCTGATCAGTTGACAACACCCCATCAACCATCAGATTTGCAATGCTATTATTTCTTCAGTTAGAATTGGCCATGCTTTGGAAAATTTCCGTATTAGCGTCCCCCTCCCTCAAATAAAGTACCCTAGATTTTTATCTCCAACTTATCTCTTCCAACAAAGTGATCCTTTCAATTTCAGCATTGGGGATATCGCTTATTTTGCTGAAAACTGAAAATATTGTAGCAAAATAATTTTTAAATGTGTGAATAGTGCCATGAGATCTATTTTTAATGAAAGTTTTGTTGAAAAAAGAGATTTGTGGGTCCTGTGAACAGTGCACGGGACCCACTAAATACTGCATAATCACGTGAAAACTGACTTCTCAAAAAAAAAAAAAAAAAAAAAAAAAAAAAAGCCAAAACGCCAAACGTTGGGATTTTAAGCCATTTCCAAACGGGTATGAAGACTCTCCTTGTCAAACTTCTCCTCAACTGATAATGGTTGTCGTTCTGCTCAATTATCTAAAGCATTCAGCTTGCTCCACAACTTCTGCTTATTGACTGACACATTCCCAAACTCCGTTTCATTCTATTTTTTCAAATCCATTTTCAAAGATTTAAGCTTCACGGCCAAACTGTAACTAGGAATTCCCTGAAATTGATGTCTCCCACCATGATTTCACTTTCTCCATAATCCTTCTGCCTGCAACCACATATTCTCAAAGCGAAAGGGAATCTGCCTCTTATGTTGTCTCCCACCCTCCAACATTATCAGAAAATGATTAGACAAAACTCTAGACAACCTTGTTTGAGAGATATGAGGGAGACGTTCCTCCCAATGATGAGAAAAAATAAAGCGGTCTGCTTGAGATCCTCAGGAGGAATTAGACCAAGTATAAAGACCACCTTTCAAGGGAATATCCATCAAACCATGATTAGAGATAAAATCAGAAAAATTATGCATACCCTGAGTAAAGCTTTCAGCCCCCAACCTCTCTGATGGAAATTGAACAAGATTGAAATCTTCTCCCACACACCAAGGCAAGTTCCACCAAGAATTTAGGTCCGCTAGTTCCTCCCACATCAAACATCACTCCGTGTCTGAATTAGGACCAATACACCCATAAAAGCTCATTCAAATTGATCCCCTACATTTTTAAATCTGCAAGATACTGAGAACTGATCCACTGCTTCCTCCAGTATTTCTACTAGCCTACAATCCCGCATAATCAACATACCACCAGAAGCACCTTCCGATCCCATAAACTTCTAGCTACGCCTCTAGTAACCCACTCCAGTTTTGTTTCCTACAAACAGACCATATCATCCCTCCATGTATGCAACAAATTTCGAATCTGAAATCTCTTTTCCTTCCCATTTATACCTTGCACGTTCCAAGATAAAATCTTTAAATTCATTGATGAACAATCAAAGCCCGACCCCCTACTGTTACCGCAACACCTTGCCAAAGAAAAGTCATAATTAATGGCACTGAATAAACACCGCAATTCCCTTATCTCTCCCTCCCGCCAGCCTAATATCTTAGCTACTCTTTATTTTTATTAATGTTGCATGTGGTTGACAGAAAAGGGCGATTAAAGCAATTTTTTAATTTGGAACACAGTGCCTCCAGTCTAAAAGACAACATAAAGCCTCTCTTTAACCAAATTAATAGGAAAAGAAAAGAAGATTTCCAGAGCTGAATCATATCAAATTGATCCCATATCCAAAAATGACTAAAACAACCCCCCCTCCCCCCTGGCGCCACCTCCCTTTATTTAATGGGTAAAGATGGTTGTTAACAAATAATCCTTCTGTTAAGGCTTTATGCACTGTGTGATTATATGATTGTGAATATTTGTTTTTGTGGTGCAGCTACTTTGACTCTCTCCTTAACTGTTCATTTTTCTCTTCCTTTGTTGTTTGATATTCTGAATATTATTTCTGTCAAGAAGCTTTAGTTACATATTATTTCTTATTAAATTCCCGTGGCCGAATTATTATTTAATTTAACTTTATAAAACTTCTATTGTGCTTTGTTTTTTGCTAGCTACTGCCTTGAACCTAAATTGTTCACTGTTGATAGTAGAGATCATTGTTTCTTTAGTCACAAATTGTTCTAGATGGTGGGAGTGTTGTGTTGTGTTGTGTTTTTTTTTTTTTTTTTTTTTTTTCCTGCAAGTAATATGATTTATTAAAAACGAAACTCAAAATGGTAATATGATTCATCAAAAAAAGGGGCGCAGCACTAGTACAGAAGGGGTATACAAAGGAATGGCCAAAAAAATAAAAAAGAGAAGGCATAATAAATAGAAGTAGTAAAAATGATTAATTGGAGCTTAGGGTGTCCGGGTACTTTATTATGTTGGAAGTATAAGGAATTTTTTTTTGATAAGTAAAAAAGAAATTCATTCAAGAAAACTACCTTAGAAAAAACATAAGGCAGAAACAAGTACAAGGAAAGAAGATAAAAACAAAAAGAAAAGAAACTAAATACAAAGAAGGGAGCTAAGGAACATAGGGAGAGAATCACTAGAGGTGAGTTCTCAAGCCTAGACCAATCAAAAAGGGAACCACTGAAAGAAGCCAATAACTGATCATCAGAATTTTCCAAGTTCTCAAAAGTCCTCCAATTTCGCTCCCTCCACAAACACCACATTAAGCAAAGCGGAGCTAAATTCCAAATGCTAGACAAGTGCTTCCCAAGCCAATTCCACCAACCAAAGAGAGTATCCGCAACTGATCTTAGCAAAACCCAAGAAATCCCAAAAGATCTAAACACCAAACTCCACAACCGGTAAGCCTTACCACAGTGCAGTAGCAAATGATCAACCGTTTTCCCATTACAACGGCACATAATGCACCAATCAACGAACTCATTCCTCTACCCCTCAAGTTGTCGTTGGAAGTATAAGGAATTGAGGTGCAATCATAAAGTTTTAGGAATAAGAACCTCAGCTTTGCCAATTCAGGTTGGAGTCTTAGGGAGCTTAAATTTGTATTGAAGTGCTATCTTTGGACTGTATTAGTTCTTGTGCTTTGACATGGTGAGAATTTTTCATGTTATGGTGGGAAGACTCATTATGCTTAGGAAGTAGGAAAGGCTATGGGTCAATCTTTGTCTATAATTAACTCCTTAAAGTACTCTTGTTTACTAGTTTGTGAATTGAGATGTTGAACTTGTGTGAGAAAAGGAGATAGTGTCCACTTCTCTTTGCCACCCAATGTTTTCATCCTCTGATTTTCCATAGTCAGGAATTTTATTATCAGGATTGGTCATGGTTAAAAATAGAATTTAACCTTCTTCACATTAAATAACCTCAAAATGTTTTGGGGTCTAATGAGTTTTTACTAATTTAAATTTGGAATTTTCATGGCATTTATAATTCTTTTACAGGTTCTGGGAAGGATACTTTGAATATCTAATGGAGCAGTCTTCAAACAAGTAAGGATTTCGTACCTCTTTTTTTTTTTTTTTTTTTTTTTTTTAAATACAATTTATTAAATTCTACAATTTTGTATAGTCTACTGATGTACTAGTGTTTCTAGTTTCTTGTCCTTTTACTTGGGATAATACATTTGTAAAGCTCTTTTGCTCTTGATTGCATTGAGTGTACACTCATGCCATGCATCAATTTTCTTTTTGAGTATAAAGATTGAACCTTAGTCATTTCCAATGCATTGCATGTATACCATGAGCATTTGTAACTGGATAGGCACACCCTTCTCAATGTATGCAACTTAGAAGCCCTTTATGATACTGCCTACAATCCACCTCAAACACGTGTTTATCAGTTCTTTGTAATTGTACTCGCCTGCTTAGTCTTCTTTTGGGTTCACTATTTTGCACTCAGTTTCACACAAGCATTGGCTTGGTGAAACTCCTTCAGCCGATTCATTCCAGCCTCCAGAATTTGCTTCGATGGTGTCCTAGGAAGCACCTTCACAGATACAGGTGCAAGTGTGAGTGTGGTGCAGCGACACTGCAATTTTTGAAGAAGTAGGACACGGGTGCGGGTGTGAGTGTGGGAAGATACGTTTATTAATTAATTATTATATATATTTTTATTTTTATTTTCTATATATATTTATATTATATATATTGTTACTAATTAATAAAAAATGTTATTACTCATTGCTATTCTTAAGCCAAATGATACAAATTAATGAATGTAATATCACGTGGGAGAGTAAAAAAATTAAATAAGAAATGGTAAATGATACATAAATATGGTCACATGGGGGAGTAAAAAATTATTAAAAAAATTAAAAAGTTGTGGTTGGAAACCCAAAACTCAAAATTTAAAAAGCCACCCATCCTACCGTTGGAACTAAAAAAAGCTAGCCAGTCATTTATGTTTTTCACACCTTCCAAGATTTTATTAACTTTTTCTCTGTACACACGTCTTCCCAATTCCCACTTCACATTTTCACTCTTCAGTTTTCAAATCTCTAAACACTCTCTCTCTCTCTCTCTCTCTCTCTCTCTCTCTATATATATATATATATATATATATATTTTAGCTTTCAATCTCTCTCTGTGTGTTCAAGGATTCATCCTCAGTTTGCAAATGTCAATGAATCAATGGTGCGACCACCAATCGAAACTTCTGCCCCGCAAAATGAAAAGGTGTGTTTCAGGCTTTTTAAAAAAAAAATCATTTGGGACATGTGCAGCTGCGTCCAGGCCGCAGCCGCATCCAACACGGGTGTGGCTACCATTTAGCCGCACCTGTGCTTCCAAGGTGGTGTCTGGATTCCTTCTTAGATATACCTGTTTCAAGCATTTCATGGCAACCACGCTGTTACAGCTGATAACTCACCGTCATTTTAGAGCTGTCGCATCATTGTCTTTGTGAGCAGTAGATAATCCTCCACTGAAACCAGACAGTTTTGTATCTTCCCCTGTACCATAGACCTGATGTCTCAGGCAAAAGGGCATTCCAACAATATATGTGTCACTGCTTTCCCCTCCTTTTCTTTTTCAAAACAAGCACGTTTGGTCACCAAGCATTCGTCGATTGTACAACTTGATCCTTGTAGGGAAAACATAATTGCATGCTCTCCTTATAAAATGCTTGATTTTACTCCACTTTTAGTCTCCATATCTTCCTCCAGAGTGTCCTTGCTGTTGCAGCAGTAGAGCATTCTTGCTCAGTCTAAAAGCCAGCCAATTTCAGTGCTAAAACATATGCCGTCTTTATTGAGAATGCCCCCAAGGAGGTTTGGACTCCAGGTAAGTTGGTCTTGTGTGCCCAGGTTGCATAATGGTACCTTATCAGGGCCACACTCCTTTCATCAAATACCTCATCAATCAATTTCACATTCGACCACTTCCAGTCCTCATCAATCGGTTCACACTCCATGGTGACCTCTACCAAGTTGGCTTACTCTCCGGTGCCCTGGTCAACCACTTGTCATACCATACATTTATGTGCCACCCCTCACTCACCTCCCATATGAGCCCTCCATTTTGTAGCTGCACATGCAATTAGTCTAACTTTTAGGCAAGGTTTCACCATACAGAGTACAAAGTGTAGTGATGCTTCTCCTTGAGCCTGGCTATGGGGATACTTGTCAGTCTCTTTGGGTTGTTAGCTGCAACTTAGTTTGGGTTGGGTTGGTCTGGCATCCAAAAAGGATTAACCAAACTGTGGTTTTTTAATGTAAAGTGATAATTTCAACCCAATCTAAACACTACAATTTGACCCAAGGTCCTATACAGAAGTTTTTGCTTTCTTTGGGGGGGGGGGGTGTTTGATAGACAAATTAACATGTTGGGACTATGAATTTGGATTATGGTTGGAAAATGTTGCAGACTTGGTTTTGTGTATCATATGCTAGGAAGCATGGGTGTGGCTCCAGGGCCGCCGCACCTACACCTGATGCGGGGTGCGGTGGTCGACCGCCGTTGATCGCATGTCGGTGCCACATTGCCCTTTTTTTTTTTTCTTCTGTTTGTGGATTTGCGCCAAACTGGGCCGAATCGGATCGTATCAGCTGATGGCCGAAACAAGCCGAAAAAGGCCAAAACCGGCTTTGAATCAAGCCAAAATTCTAGTAAAAAAAAAAAAAAAAAATTTATGCAAAACTCACCGTTTTGAAGTTTAAAGCTCTCTGCTTACTGCCTCTCTCATTATCTCACTCCCTAACCCATGGCCACTCACTCAGAAATTAGAATCTCTCCTTTGCCTCACTGCCCAAGCTCGCTCTTCATCTCTCAGTCTCAATCTCTCCATCATGGAATGATTTAGTTTCAAGCTTGTGGGTTGTATTCTAATTTATGAACATCATGTTTTAGTTATTATCTACTATTGCCCTTAAATTGATATATGTTTATATAATGTGAAAAAGTATGCTTAGCAATATATAGAAAATATAAATAAAAATAGTTTTAATAATATTTTAATCGCTGCACCCCGCCGCACCCGCACCCTACTTTTTCAAAAATTTCCGAGTCCTGTACCTGCATCCGCACTTGAATCCGAATCCGCACCCGTGCTTCATAGATAATATACCCCTGAGACATGACAGTGTGAATCCAGCCAACCATAGAATACTGGTAAGACTAGTAGGAGGTGCAATTTGGGTAGATTACCCAAGCCATCAATCTGAAGTGATGAGGTCACCTGCATGGCACTGCAATGCAGTTTGGCTAATTTATATTCCATCATAAAATGATGCGGGCACCTTCATGGCATTGCAATATTTTCTCTGAATCTTCTTTAGAAAGGTTCCCTAAGTTATCAAAAAAAAAAAAAAAAAAAGGAATTTGGATTTCCAGCCAGGGAATGTTAATGATGGAACCAATTGGCTGAAAGGGAATCTATTCTTGAGTATGTTAATCAGGGGTGGAGATGAGGCGAGCTTGATCAGGGACAAAGCTATCTTTACGCAAAATGAAGTAGAGCTTGTGAGAGGCCTCCTATGCCAGGATTTCTAAAGAGAGATGGAGAGAGAGATAATGGAGATGAGGTAAGTTTGGTCAGGGATGAATCCATTTTTCCACAGAATGAAGTAGAGCTTGTTAGAGGCCTCTTATGGCTGACTTTTTAAAATTAGATGACCCACCCCTGGATGGAGTCTCATCACCCAAGATCAAAGGAGATTGGTGGACTATGATACACCAACAGTGCAAGAGTTTCACTTCCATAGTAGAGGGAATGTCTTTCTTATAAAGATGGGAATTCCATTGATTAATTTACTTGGAATGAGGGAATATGTATCTCATATAGCATTGGTTTGGACCCTTACATTACAATGAATATGCACACACACACTTATACATACATACATACATAGTTTGTTTTCTGTGTATGATAAAATGGTTAGACTCAGAATATCATCAAAAGAAAAATGAAAATGATCCTAGAAATCCAATGTGCTATGCCTTGTGGGGTAGAAACCTTGATTTCTTAATGGAGCCAGCTTCACTTTGACCTAGGCCGAGGTAGATCAGTTTGGATGTGGTTTGGACTGAACTTAATTTGGTTGTCATTATTTGGATGGATCATATATTTATGTTGGTGTACAGAATAATCTTGTTATAGATGTCTACTGTCTTAATCTGGAAGATGGAACATATGAGTCATCTTAAACATTCTATGTACCTTGCTACTTAAGATATAGGTGGATTCAAGAATCAAATCCTTTCAAGACATGGATGGAAATAGTATTACTAAAAATCCAATTACTATCCACTGAAATTCTTTCTTTCGAATTTGATTTTACCCACAAAATAGTGATTGTGTGAGATGTAATTCCTCAATATTGCTTTTATCTGATTTTATCTCAGGTCAGCGAATTATGCATCTATTGTGGCAGTGCAGCTAATTATGGTGGCATCACACATGGTAGTGCATTCTCTTTATTCACTTCTTTTATTCCTTTTTACCTTTTTCCATACCCTCACCATATACATATACATGAGTGACTTCTTTTGAGTTCTGAATTTCTTTTATTTCTTCTTAAAGGCTGGGCTGGGACTTCCTGATACTGATGCTTGGTACATGATTGAAACAATAGCAGAGAAGAACAACATTGGATATAAGCAGTTTGTAAGTAACATTTCTTTTGGATTCTGGGTTACATTTGAATTTTAAATTTTCTGATATGTGGCATACTGATTTCCCTTTCCCCTTAGCTTATGTGTGTTTGTGATGAGGTATTCATTATGGCCAGACACCTTTATGTACTTGGGATTTCTTGTATTGTGTGATTTTATCTTTGTTGTTTTACTCAATTCTATAAGAATTTAAGATGTTTCTGCAGGAAAAATGGATGTGGTGTAGGGAATGTCTAGAGATGCAACATAATAATGCATTGTATTTTAGTCAAAAATTGAAATGTAGGATGCTGATTGTTAGAATTATGGTTAAATGATTAAATATACTATTTTCTAATAGCTTAAGTTTTTGGGACATTTGGTAATTTATCATGATATCAGAGTAGGAAGTCCTAAGTTCGATCCTTATCTCTACACTACCTCCCATTTAAAATGTTAAAAATCCAACATGTTGGGCCCCCATTATTAAGAGCGAGTTTAGGCTCACAAGTGAGGGGTAGTGTTAGAATTATGGTTAAATGGTTAAATTTACCATTTCCTAATAGCTTAAGCCTTTGGGGCATTTGGTAATTTATCACTTATATTCCCATTCTTTATAATAATAACAAAGAGAAGGTGCTGACCTGAACTGTAGAAGTGATCACTAATGTTTCTAAATCCTTGGTTTATGCTTATAGAGAAGAAGATTGGTGGAAATCATTTATGGATAGTTTTCCAATTCTTTTCCTAAAATGTTTCCATCTTCCGTGGAACTTGTTTAGACTTTATAATCCAATAATTTACTTCACTGACAAAGATACTTTACTAGGAAGGAGGAAACTTTACACATGGAAGGAGGAAACTTTACCTAGTCTAATTCTAGAAAGTTGAGTAGAAGGCATGATTGGACAGAGTTTTGTTCACTGCAGACTGGGGGGCTAAGTTTCCTACTATGTGTCAGAGAAGAATGTCTAGGCTTTTATCGGACCACTTTCCGATTGTCTTGGAGGGTGGATCCTTCTAGCATAGGGGTAGGAGGCCGTTTAGATTTGAGAACATGTGGCTTAAGGATGAAGGCTTTGTGGAAAGGGTGCGTTCTTGGTGGGATTCCAATTATTTTCAAGGTGTTCCGAGTTTTGTGTTGACAAATAAATTGAAGCTATTGAAAAATGATTTGAAAAAATTATACGGGGGTGGCACTCTCTATCTCGTTTTATTATGCATGAAATTGGAGATGAATCAAAAGTGCAATTTTGGCTAGATCGTTAGTTTGGATCTTCTCTCGCAGACCGCTATCCTGAATTAAATAGGATTTCCCTTAGCAAAGAGGCAAGCGTGGCGGATCTAATGAGGTACCCCAATGGAGTCCTCCATTGGGAGATTCAGTTTTGTAGGGAGGTGCATAATTGTGAATTGGAAAAAATTATATTTATCCAAGGGAGGTAGAGTCACTTTAATTAAAAGCACTCTCTCAAATCTTCCTACTTATTTTCTATCCTTATTCCCTATTCCTGCTTCTGTGGCCAACCGAATTGCTAGACTTCAGCGGAACTTTCTGTGGGGGTGGCCTAGGGGATGAGCCCAAATTTCATCTGGTTGATTGGTCTACAGTGTGTACTCCACTTTCTTCAGGTGGGTTGGGGATTAGAAACCTGAGAACCTTTAACGTTGCTTTATTAGAGAAGTGGTTATGGAGATTTGGGCAAGAAAGGGATGCTCTATGGCGTCAAGTGATAGAGGTGAGGTATGCTTGTGATTGGGGTGGTTGGTGTTCTAGCTCTTTCTCTGGCCCATATGGTGTTAGTTTGTGGAAAAATATTAGAAGGGGGTGGCACTCTCTATCTCGTTTTATTATGCATAAAATTGGAGATGGGTCAAAGGTGCATTTTTGGCTAGATCGTTGGTGTGTATCTTCTTCTCTTGCAGACCGCTATCCTGAATTATATAGGATTTCTCGTAGCAAAGAGGCAAGTGTGGCAAATCTAATGAGGAACACCAATGGAGTCCTCCATTGGGAGATTCAGTTTTGTAGGAAGGTGCATAATCGTGAATTGGAAGCTTTCAGGTTCTTCATCAATACCATTTATAGCACTCTTGTAAGGGGGATCGGGGAGGATAAGAGATGTTGGCTGCCTTGTAAGAGTAAGGGGTTCACAGTTAGTGCATACTACCATCTTCTAGTTGGCTATAGTGAGCAGTTTTTCCCTTGGAAAAGCATTTGGAAGCAGAAGATTTCCTCTAGAGTGGCTTCCTTTGTATGGACCGCATTTTTGGAGAAATGTCTGATAATTGACAATTTAAGGAAAGAAAGGTTTGCATTTTGGATTGGTTTTATATGTGCAAATGTAATACTGAAAGTGTTGACCATCTTTTCCTGCATTACTCAGTTACTTTGGAGTTGTGGGATATGGTTTTTGGTTTATTTGGAGTTTGTTGGGTTATGCCTATGTCAGTTGTTGGACTTTTTGCTTGCTGGCAAGGTCGTTTTGGTCGCCATTGTAATGGAGATATTTGGAAGGTCGTTCCTCATTTTTTGATGTGGTGTATTTGGAAGGAGAGAAATAGTAGATGTATTAAAGACAATGAGCGTTCCATGCCTGATCTCAAGCTTCTATTCTTCCAATCCTTACTTGACACTACTCTGTGTGGAGAAACTAACTTTTTTCTTCTTTTTTGGATTTTCTTGACTCTTGTAATGTCCGTTTTTGATTTGTTCCCCTTGTATACTCTCTGTATACTTAGGTGTCTCTTTTTTTTTTATTATCAATGAATCTTTATTACTTATCAAAAAAAAAGAAAAAAAAAGAATGTGGAGGTGTTTGGAAATGTAGAAGAACGAGGAAAACAATTGTGGAAGGATCTTAGTAAGTTTGAAACTAATGAGGAGAATCGTGATTTAATGGAGGAGAAGCTAGACTTGGAGAGAATTCAGGGGAGCTTGAAAAAGCTTCTCTTTTGGAAGAAATATGTTGGAGGCAAAAATCTAGAGTACTTTGTATTAGAGAAGGAGATAGGAATACTAAATTCTTCCATCGTATAGCCAACTCCCACAAAAGATTTAACTCCATAGATAGGCTTATGGTGGATTGAGAGTTGTCATTAGATCCGGAGGCCATAGCAGAGTGTATTTCTCGCTTCTATAGGCAGCTTTATTCCGAAGATGTGGTTAATAGGCCTGTCCTTGATGACGTGAAATTCTATAGGATTTCTGAGGAGGATGCTATTTGGTTAGATAGGCCATTTGATGAGGATGAGGTGTATGGGGTGATCCATGGTTTTAATGGCGATAAGACTCCTGGCCCGAATGGATTTTCCATGGCTTCTTCTTCAATCTTGTTGGAGTGCGTTGAAAAAAGAAATTATAGAAGTTTTTCTGAACTTTCATACTCAAGCTGTATTTAAGAAGAGTCTTAATACTGCATTTCTTACCCTTATTCCTAAAAAGGCAGATGCTGTGGAGATCAAGGATATCAGGCCAATTAGTTTAATTGGTGGGATATACAAGATTATTTTGAAGGTGATGGCTAATCGGTTTCGAAGGGTCGCACATGGGTTTATTTTAGATTCTCAGAATGCATATGTTAAAGGTAGAGAAGTTTTGGACTCTGTGTTAATTTCTTTTGAATGTATTGACAGTAGATTGAAGATAGGGATTCCATGGGTGTTGTGTAAGTTGGATGTGGAGAAGGCATATGATCATGTGAATTGGGCATTTCTAATTAATATGTTGTAACGTTGTGGGTTTTCAGAAAAGTGGAGGAAATGGATTTTGTGTTGCATTTCTACTGTTAAATTTTCCATTTTGATTAATGGGAGTCCTTCGGATTTTTTTGGAAGCTCTAGGGGGATTAGGCAAGGGGATCCTCTATCTCCGTTGCTCTTTGATATTGTTATGGAGGCTTTGAGCCGTATGTTGGATATGGCTGCAGTTGCTGGACAGTTTTCGGGGACAGTTTTCATGCTTCTTTGTAGATTCTACACCCAGTACGTCGATGATGGTGTCTCATCTTTTATTTGCAGATGACACCCTTATTTTTTTGTAATGTTGACCCTAATCAGTTGGTTACTTTGAGGGAGATTCTAAATAGATTTGAGGAGGTTTCAAGGTTAAGAATTAATTTGGGGAAACTAGAGTTGGTACTAGTTGGTGAGGTGCGTAATCTGGATGTGTTGATGGGGCTCTTGGGTTGTAGGCATTCTTTGCTTCCTTTGAAATATTTGGGACTTCCTTTGAGAGCTAATCAATCTAGAATCCAATATTAGAGAAGATGGAACGAAGACTAGCAAGGTGGAAGAGGCTTTTTTTATCTAAAGGGGGAAGGTAAGTCTTATTAAAAATACTCTTTCCTCCTTACCTACTTATTTCCTCTCTATTCTTCCTATACTTGGGAAGGTTGCTAATCACATGGAGAAATTACAGAGAGATTTTCTTTGGAGTGGTATTAGTGGTGATTCTAAGTTACACCTGCTGAAATGGGCTAAAGTTTGTAAGCCAATGCAAGTTGGAGGGCTAGGCATAAGACGGTTGAGAAGCTTTAACTCTGCCTTGTTGGGCAAGTAGTTGTGGAGATATGGGTTATAAAGGCGAAATATGGGAATGAATGGGGTGGTTGGTGCACGAAAAAGGTGACAATTGCATATGGTGTTAGCCTTTGGAGGTTTATTAGAAGTAGCTGGTTGAACTTCTCTAAACTCCTATGGTTTAATGTAGGGGATGGTACTAAAGTGAAGTTTTGGAAGCATGTGTGGTGTGGGGATTGTACCCTTAAAAAGGCTTTTCCAGATCTTTACTGTCTTAGTAGGGCAAGGGATTCTTTAGTGGCGGACGTTATGTGTTAGATTGTTGGGAGAATTTATTGGAATTTTCAATTTCGTCGTTCGCCGCAAGATTGGGAGAATGTCTCTTTCGATAGGTTTATGGCAATTGGAAGCCAACAAGGAATAGAGGTTTTGAGGTTAGAAGTTTCTATCTTTCTTTCTACCCCCTACTACCTCCTTCCCTTGGAGGTTGGTGTGGCAATCGAAGGTCCTTCTAAGGGTGGCTTTCTTTTCATGGTCAACCTAATTAGGTAAGATTCTTACAACTGATAATCTTCGCAAAAGGAGTATTATTGTTATTGACTAGTGCTATATGTGTAAGAGGTGTGGGGAGTTGGTAGGTCATTTTCTACTTCATTGTCCCATAGCTTCTAAGTTGTGGTCTTTGGTGTTTTGTTTGTTTGGACTCCATTGTGTTATGCCACTTAAGGTACTTGAGGCGTTTGAGTCTTGGCAAGGTAAATTCGTACAACATCGCAATATAGTTTTTTGGAGACTTGTGCCACATTGCTTGATGTGGTGTATTTGGAGAGAAAGGAATGTTAGATGCTTTGAGGGATGTGAGCGCTCCTTACTAGAGATCAAGTCTTTCTTCTTGCATACTCTCCCTATTTGGAGTGTGGCTTTGTCGCATCGTTCTTGTTTTTCCCTTCTTGCTTTACTTGATTGTTGTAATTTTTTTTTTTTTTGCCCCCACAGTACATCCCCAATGTACTTGGGTTGGCTATATTTTTCTTAATAAAATTTTTTCGTTACCTATCAAAAAAAAAAATTTTGCAGTCTTCATGTACTTATTTTTGTCATGCCCCAAACCCGGTAAAGGTCTAGTGCATGAGAAATCCACAACTTAAAAGCACCTATAATTTTTTTTTTCCTTGACAATTCCTTTCAAGGATTCCCAAACATCAAGTGTATAACATTGATCGACAAAGTTTGTACATTAAACTCCCTATATGCTCCCAAAGTTAGGCAGAGCTCTATAAATAATTACACGGACCACTGGCCACAAAAGATTGGAGGTCTAAATAATAATTATATATCAATAATTTGCCCAATGGGGATAAATGTCATCAACATTGTTAGATACAAAATAAATGAGTCAAGTCTCCTCTAGGATGTACAACGGCAGCGGAAATTCTTGGGTCGTACCTCAAAAATCCAGCCTCCAATTGTAGTTGCCTAACTATTGCTAGTCACCAAACCTGCTTCAAAAAGAATGAAATGAGAGAAAGCCCAGTTAGTAGCATAATTAATTGGTGGGGAAAATGCAAGTTTTATAATGATGATCATATTACAAATGTTATAATATGAGAATTTCCATTTGAATTTTGCAAAATCCTTTTCAGTAATAATATGACAAGAATGATTGAAATAATGCAACACAAAGTCTCTTAAAATAACCACCATGAAACTACATAAAACTACATAATATCATTGTGAGTTATAACAATGTCCAATATCATTTTTTTTTTATAAGGCCCAATATCATTTCAAAACTAGAAAACCTCGCCTAATGCTACATGACGAGTCATCACAAAAACATTGTCACAAAGGCAACGTCACGCAACAAGGGAAAAACAACATAAAGAGCTCACAGATTACATGTACTCAAAATACATAGTTTATTTCCAAGTAGTTTCATAAAATCTTTAAATGCCCAAGATATCCACAAAGTTCTTGAAGTTTTCAAAATCATTCCTTGTCAAAAGTGTTTGCATTAATTTCCCAAATAACACAAGTCAAGATAAGCATCATTACTCATCAGAATTTCCAAATAATACCATAAATTCATAAAATCCATAATCAAAGGATTAAATCAAAGATGCTCATATTATTTTCTATGCCAACAATTCATGCATTTTCCCATATGCAATATCAAATATGATGCACTTTTTATATATAATCGTATATATATTTAGGGTTACAAAACAACACTTTCTTGGAAAATATAGTTCCACAATCAATTTTCCAAAAACGTGTTTAACCCCAAAACTAAATTTCATGCAATATGATTATTTTTCTAAAATCCTATTAAGAAGCTACTTACCTTGCTACCTGCAAAGAACCTAATTGCCAAAGCTCCAAAGGTGGTTAGCTAGAACCTAAAGAATGCCAAGCAAACCTACCAAGATACATATAAAGCTTGAAATTGCATCTACCTATGAAATAGAAAATTGCTAAACAAGTGACTAATTTAGGCAAACTTAAATATTTAGAATTTGGGTGAATCCTACCCACCGCATTTTAAGACAACACTCTTATTGGCATGGATAAATCAGCTATACCCAAACTCTTCCAAAAATCCTCAGTAGACATCATTCTACCCAGTTAGCTATAAGTCTTCCATCAAGTTGGCAAGGCCAAGCTTAAAAAAATCCCATCAAAATGAGTCTAAAGTCATTAGGTCCACACGATAATTTAAGTTGAAAAGATTAAGCCCCTAAAGTAAATTCTCCCACATTCATAGAATTCCCTTTATTCATGTCCAAAGATCTTAATCTCACATGTATTTGACTTAAAAAGCCACTAAACAATATATTTGCAAGTCATAAACTCCAACTTATAATTATAAGCCATTCAAAGCCTTTCCTATTTGTTTTTGTTTAAATTCCTTTTTGGCCTTAAGATCCTAAACTTTATAAGTTGTTTCCACAAGATTTACACAACATTTTCAAGAGAGACTCATGAAACAAGATATATCACAATATCCACCAAGACAATAACCAATCTAAACCCTTAACTAGCTCAAATAAACTCAATAGCAATGAAAAATTGGATTTACCAACTATTTCATATCAGAAACCCAAAACCCCCAAATTTTAGCTAAGCAGAAACCTCAAATGGCCATCATTTGCATAAAAACCATAAACCATTAGTCAAACAAGTCCACCAAATCAAAAAGCATATACTTACTTACATGAATATCACTCAAAAAGCTTAGATTAGAAGGAAGTCTAGCAATAACTTGTAAATCTACCAAAAGTTAAGAGTTTTACCTTAAAATTTTGAGATGAAAGAGCCCAAGAAGTTCCAATGGATTTTTCCAGTGCATCCTGCTGGAAAAATGATGTTGGAGGTGGTGGTGGAGTGGTGCACTGGTGGGAGTGTGAGAGAGATTTAGGGGTGTGTGGATTATTTTTGTTTGTGTGAAAGAAAAGAAAAGAGAGAGGGAGCCTGTGGCCAGCCAAAAGGGGGGGGGGGGGGGGGGAAGAGAGAGATATTGAGTTTGAGTGGTTGAGGGGAGTGGGGTAGGTGGGGGTCTTCTAAAAAAATCTGTTACTCTTGTTTTGGTTAATGCATTGTCTAATGATGCTTCCCTTTTCTGCAATCCAATGTTAGTCTTAATGATTTTTTGTTTTTCCATTTCTCCAGTTCTTGGGTTGATAGTCATTAAATCAAATTCATAAGGAGTTATTATTTTTTCTCACATTTTCATCTCATTGGTCATTGTGTGTTGAGCTGCAAGGTTAATATTTGTTTTTCCACTTTCTTTTCATCTCATTGTTTATTTTGTGTTTTGATTTTTTCTTCCGCTTTCCTGTTGATTTTATTAAACCGAAGTTTTGCTCTGATTATGGGTACTGTTGCTAAAAGTTTTCTATCACCTGTTTGTTGCAGATAAAACTCAGAGGATTCTTATCACATATTCAGCAACTCCGTGTTGGTTACTGGGGAATCACTTCTATTAAGGCCCAATCCATGTCGTCTCCTGGATTGCCATCCCCACGTTCAAAAGATGCCACAGATGAGTATCAGCAGCCTGCCGAGGCTTCTGGTGTTGGAAGGAACTGGGTTCAGAGCATGTTCAGCAGGGATACAGCAACCAGAACAAACTCTTTTAGTAGTGTTCGTAAATGGGCTTCTGACGGCGGCAGTTCAGGTAGCCCTTTTATTAATATTACACACTTGTATTATTATTTGTTGTTTTCAGTTAATGTATCACCATATCGACGTGATTTGCCGTCTTCTGAGTTCAGCCACAAATGAGAATGGGACTCCTCGCAAACAAGATGTATCTACTGCTGGTCAGAAAAAAATTCAAACCAATGTTCGCATACTTAGGGGTCATAGCGGTGCCATTACTGCTCTACATTGTGTGACAAGAAGAGAAGTTTGGGATTTGGTGGGTGACCGTGAAGATGCAGGTTTCTTTATCAGTGGAAGCACAGACTGCTGTGTAAGTGTACATATTTAGGTGTTTTCTTCTATCTTACAGTTTCTTCACTTAAGTGGCTTTGTTTTATGTTGTGAAGGTTTTAAAGGTGCAATGTATATTCTTTTTCGACAATCATGCAGGTTAAGATCTGGGATCCTAGTCTTCGTGGTTCTGAACTGCGGGCAACTCTGAAAGGACATACCAGGTTTTCTTTTCCCTTTTTCTTTTTTTGGTGGATTCATTGAAGCCAATCTGCAGTACTCCCTTTGTCTCTTTAATTCACCTTAAATTAATTTCTTTCCTTTCTTGCTTCATATGAAGGACTGTCCGTGCAATAAGTTCTGATCGAGGAAAGGTGGTATCAGGATCAGATGATCAGTCTGTTTTAGTATGGGACAAGCAAACAACTCAGCTTCTAGAAGAGCTAAAAGGCCATGATGGACAGGTTTGTGCTCAACACATCTTTTCTTTGATAAATGACTGGTTATGGAACCAGAAAGGTGTGTGCAGAGGGTATAAGTGGAAGAACAACCAATGCAATGCAACAGTAATAGAGTTGTACTTGGTGTAACTTGAATTTGACCCATACATGCGTATAAATATATGATAACTTATATGCAAAATTGCTAGCTTCTTTTTCTTCCTTTTCTTTCCTGCTAAGCAATGAAGACATTATGGAGAGCAGTAGTGACGATATATGCTGTTGATGGTTGTAACTGAATTAATGTGTATGTCTTTGTAGGTTAGCTGTGTGCGCATGCTGTCTGGTGAACGTGTCCTCACTTCAGCCCATGATGGTACTTTAAAGATGTGGGATGTTAGAACCGATATGTGTGTGGCAACAGTAGGTCGTTGTTCTAGTGCAGTTCTATGCATGGAGTATGATGACTCAACAGGAATCCTTGCTGCTGCTGGCAGAGATGCGTATGTTTACTGAAAGTAACGATTATTATCAAATTTGGATATTCATATCTGGCTTGCTACCTGAAAGGCAACTTGGTAATACTTGTGTTACAGGGTTGCCAATATTTGGGACATCCGTGCAGGTAGGCAGATGCACAAGCTGTTAGGGCATACAAAATGGATTCGGTGAGAGAAAGGATCATATAATATTTTTCTTGTTGCTTTTATATTTTTTAGGGATGGGTTTAAAGACTCCATGATTTTGTGTGTAAAATATGCAGGTCAATTAGAATGGTTGGAGATACTTTAATTACTGGTAGTGATGATTGGACAGCAAGAACATGGTCTGTTTCACGGGGAACTTGTGATGCTGTTTTGGCATGCCATGCTGGTCCAATATTATGTGTTGAGTATTCCCCATTGGACAAAGGAATAATAACAGGTTGAACCTCATCACCCATTCTGTATGCTGTGTTCTTTCCATGTCTTCCTTGGTTACTCCAAAAATTTTAGGGTAGCAATGCTTTTGTGAAATTAAATATGATGTCCTTTTTCAGGTTCAACTGATGGACTGTTGCGGTTTTGGGAAAATGAGGAGGGTAAGAGCATTGATGATCTCTTTATTAGTGAAAATTCTTTCTTTCCATTCCTTGGATGTTCAGCTTCTTTTAGTGCTTGACTTTATCTAAACAGATCCATGACACTGTTCATTATAGTACTTTTTTAGTGCTTGACTTTATCTAGCCAAGATTTGAATCTACATACCAAATGAACAGTATCATGCATCACAAGATGAGGGTAAGAGCCAAGATTTAGATGTTTCTTCTTTCATTAAGATTAACTTTGCAATGTGTGCAGGTGGTATAAGGTGCATGAAGAATGTTACCATTCATAATGCTGCTATATTATCTATCAGTGCTGGGGAACACTGGTTAGGTATTGGAGCAGCTGATAATTCTATGTCTCTCTTTCAACGGCCTCAAGAGAGACTTGGAGGCTTCTCTAGCACAGGTTCAAAAATGGCTGGTTGGCAACTCTATCGAACACCACCAAGGACGGTTGCCGTGGTATGTGTTGTATGTCTTTACTTTCTGCTTGTATTATGGCTATTTGATCCCTCATTCAAGGGTGGAGCCACACTAAAGTTGTGGCATAATATTTTGAGATTTCATTACTCACAAATTTTTATCAAGAAATGGATGAATTTGTGTTGTTTTATATACACAATCAATAAATGCGAAGCTTCTTTTATCTACTTAAAAATGTTAAAAGACAACTGAATATAGTATATATGTTTTATTAGAGTACGTCTTGTGATGCATGATACTGTTCATGTGGTATGTAGATTCTAATCTTGGCTCTGCCCTTATCCAAAATTGTGTTGTATGCTTTGTTATCATACATAGCTTATCTCATCTTTCTCAGCCATTCTCTTAGACTCTCCCCCTGCCCTTTTTTATGCTTAGATTGTCTTCTTCTTCTTTTCTTTTTTCTTTTTTTCATTTTTTTGGGTGGGATAAGATTTGGTCCCGAGTGGAGGGGGAAGGGGAATTCATGTTTGGATTGTCCTTGTAAATTCAAGTTTTCCTTTATTCCCCATATGTATATGAATATGTAATATATGTGCGCAAGTTAACGTTTGAGAAAGTTATTAAACCTAGAGCACATATTTATCTCAGGAAGTTCATTAATTCTGGTGTGGGATCATATTGCTCCAATTACAAATTTTTGTTTTTTATTTTATTTTTGTAATTTGTGTATTTATCTTATTCATCTAGTTGTGTATATGTTGCGAACCCGACAGCTCAAACCCTCATCCCCCCTGCTTACCAACTCACCCAACTGGTGGTGGTTATTCATCTAGTTGTTGAGAATTAACTCAATTAGAACAAAAATCAAACTAACATAAATGGAGCTTGCTTGATGACAAGTCATTTTGTAAGCTATTTGCTAAATAAAGCATAGAGCGAGAATATGCATGGGCATAAACAAGGGATGCAGATTTAATATGATCATAGTGATTGGCTTCTCTAAATACATGGTTTATGCATGACACAAAAGATAACAAATGTTAAAATCAAAGCAATAAATGTCACAACTTGAAATCTTACAATGTGCGATGCCTTACATACAGATTCATGGTTACTTGATTCACTGTTTGACTTTGGCCTCTTCTGTGGTATCCAGGTAAGATGTGTAGCTTCAGACCTTGAGAGGAAAAGGATATGCAGTGGTGGTCGTAATGGACTTCTTAGACTATGGGAAGCCACTATCAACATCTAAGTTTTTATTGTATTTTATGTACATTTTCTGCGATGTAGTTCAAAAGGTCAAGGGGTAAGGGTTGCGATGGCAATTGTCTATTTTTTGCCTGGTGTTTGTGTAATATGTAAGATGGCTAAATCCTAATTTTGCTTGCTGGCTGTGCTTTCACCCTACTGTTTTTATTTGTTTGGTTCATCAATGTACACAAGTGTTTGTATTGTAATATACAAACTTCAGGAAGTGAAATAAAATATGATGTAGTCGAGTGTATCATTTAATAAGAGATTCTTCAAATTTTTTATACTTCCATGGCTTGAATGGAGGATTCACTTAATACAGGGCTAACTTAAACATGATACGTATTTCAGTACAAGTCAAAAGTGAGGGTAGCAACGTGGTGGTTTATGGCTATTGGTGGAGTTATTTCTAGTTAGTCCCCATTAAGCTATTGTCCTTAAAAAATAAATAAACAAAATCCCAAGAAGCTAAGTGGAGGTGTTGCTGCTAGCTATATAGAGGATTAAGGGCCTATTTGGAATTTTGTTGTAAGAAATGGAGAAAAAACAAGTACGAGTTATGACTTTTAATTTAAATAAAGATGCTTATATTGTTTATTTTTGTTCTTATTTAGTGCCTAAACATTGATTAAAGATAATTTAAATATATCAAATAATTTTAGTTCATATCAGGACAATTTGACAAAATAAATATGTTTTGTGGTACATTATAAAATACTTCACATTTTAAATTGTTTTATAGTAATTTCTTATACTATTATATATAATATGAGAATAGTATATGCAATGAAAAAAAGAAAAAGAAAAAAAGAAGCTATTTTACCAAAAAAAAAAAAAAGGAAAAAAAAATGCTTAATTGTCATATTTTATTTCGTTTGGTTCCAAAGACATATTCCTAACGTTGTCACTACATTAAAGACATCTTATCATGTATACGGTATACCGTTATAAATCTCCACCGTATCTGTTGGTCTTAAAAGTGAATAGTGAAGTTTCTTATCTTCATCAACATATCCCATATGTAATACAAAATCACATTTACTTGGCATACCTCCTGAATTAAGCTAATTATCTATCTCTAATGCAGTTCACCCTTCAAGAAACGAAACATTAAGCAGCACAATAAATTCTAGTTTTGATTCATTGGATGCATCAGATCAGCTTGCTGCTCCTGGAAAGTTGGATTCGAGGTCACATTTCCCATCCATCCTAAAAAACAAGGATAACCCAAAGAACCTATCAACTTTGTTAACAAGATTATGGGAATTTTAACAGAATCATATACTATGTATATATATATATATATATATATATATATATCAAAAAATTGCAAAATCACTATATAATAAAAGTAAAGTTTGGGCAAAATCATTATAAAAATATCGTAAAGTTGGAGATTACTTTTATTCTGTCACCGCGTACTTTCTTCATCAATCTTATTTCTTTTGTAATCCTCTTTATTGCTTTTCACATGTGTAATACAATATCACATGTACTTGCCGATTGCCATCCCTCGTGAAGGAAGCTAATTATCAACTCTAATGCACATTCACTCTTCAAGAATGAAACATTAGGCGGCAAAATTTATTCTTTTCACTATTGATATCATTTCTTGAAAGAACAAATTACATGAGCACATCTGCACCTCAGCAAATGAAAATACTTTAAATTTAATTAAAGTCATAAAAATAAAAACAGTTTAGCTTATTATTTTATCTTTCAATAGGCATTGGAGATGAACAAAAATGTAAAAAGTTCAAACTTCAAAGTCACACATCACAATTCACAACCATTCGTATGAGTTGATTTCTAATCAACCCCTCATTTCTTGATTCATTGGATGCATCATAGCAACTTGCTGCTGCGGCTGGAAAGTTGGATTCAATGTCAAGTTTCCCATCCATCCTATAAAAAAGAGTAACCCAAAGAACCGATCAACTTTGTTAACAATATGGGATTTTTTACAAAATATGATGTTAATGTTTTACTTCTTTTGACATGTAGTCTTGCAAAAGTATCACACAGTACTTCTGTACAAAATCTCCTTTCTTATCTGATCAAAATGGTCAAAATTATACTTTTAGTAACAAAATTAATTTGGATATAAGAGATCACATTCACATGCATAATGCTTTGTGCAAATAACATTATTCCTTTTGTTACTCGCAAAGTCATTTTGTAGTGCAACCAAAACTAACATGGCGGCATGGGATTAGCTATTATATTGTAGAAAAAATAACTTTTTTAATGGACGTAAAACTGAAATTCAACATTCCTTTCATTATGGAAATGGCTTCATCATTAACCCAAAACATCTCAAAAGATGGCAAAATTAATGACTGCTGAAGTAAAGATCACTAAATTGTTAAAATCAAAAGGAGATCACTTTTCCATTAAGTAAAGATCCATATTGGTGCAGTTTCAAATACATAAGAATATGGATTTTCCTTATATTTTAGGTACTTTGAAGTGTTAACTTTCCTCTTTAATAAGAGTCATTTGATGGTAGTTTATTAAATAGAAAGTATTTAGTTTTTTTTTTTTTTTTTTTTTTTTGGTATTTTGGTTTTATGGAGCTTACCAATTATCCTCCCAGCCTCTAAATGAAAACAACATTCATCAATTAAATTCCTTTGAGAATTTCAAATTCTTTATTTCTACTAGATTTCAAAAAAAAAAAAAAAAAAAACTCATGAATTTAAAGAATTTGTATCTGATTAGAACAAGATATTGCACTATTTATGCATGATCTTATAATGCAAGTATAAAGATGGTTCCTAGAAGAGTCAGAATCATGCTTTGAGTTCTTTAAACCGTAACACGTCAAGAAGTGATATATTTAATATTGCATCTATGTGCATGCATGGTTACCTAGAGAAGGGTCTATGCTTCTGGCTTGGAGTTTCCTATACTCTTGGCATGGTGCACAAGGCTGGCAGAAGAAGTGGGTGATCCAGTCCGGTGCTGGGGACTCAGTAAGGCCAAACTTGCCCTTAACTTTGTACGATATAATGATGATGGAGATCAACCCGTACAACAGTCCATGCTCTGAATTAGATATCTTAGAGCATTCATAGCAAACTAACTGCAATTTTAGTCAAATTTGATCATTTTTGTTACTTTAACTAATCTACTACTTACACACAGCTACGTCAGTTTTAATAATCTATCTATAATCCATTCATATATTATTTTCTTTCTTTCTTGTCTCCCTCTTTCCCAAATAAACTCATAAAAAAATCAATATCAAAATCAAAATCTACATGGTGGTCCGAGCTCTACCACGAAACTCACAAGCCCCGCAAGAACCAAGTCAACCCCACGAGCTCCACCATCCACAAATTTGTCATCTCCAGCTCAAACCAATACCCACCAACTACTTTATTATTTTTAAGGTAAAATTGTAAGTGTCCATTTGGCTTGAGCTTATAAGCTCAGCTTTTAGCTTTTATGTACAATTTTTTAAAACCTTTCTTTTTCTCATATTTTCTCGCTTCATCAAAGTAAAAGTATATTTTTTAGCAAAAAGTTAAATAAGTTGTTCCCAAATAAACACTAAATCTCATTTCTTTTACCTTTAGCTATACTTTTACACTATAAACATTTAAAAAAAAAAACCTAATGAAAAAAAAATTCGTTCCAAACATTTTAAAAACTTCTTACTCTAGTGTCCACCACTGTGTGCATGTGATGTGAGTAAGCTTAGCAGAAAAATTAAATGCCTAGGTGTTGTGAGTGTATCCAATGATATTAGCTTTATCCAAATAGAAAGAGAAAAATAGAAGAAACAATCAAACTAGAAACTCTAGGAATTACAAGGTTTGAACTTATGCCTTTGTTCAAGGGCGCATCTAGAATAATGTTTCACTAAGAAAATAAAGAAATTACAAAAGTGGCATAAAGATACACTCATAAAATCCAATCTTAAATCGCCTTAAGAGCTCTCTCTCACCACAATTAGCACGCCACATATAACAACCAAAGTTATGTGCTAACTTGAACTCTCTCTCTCTCTCTCCACACAAAAAGCCATAAATATTGCATATATTTTTTGCCTTTTTTTGTTAATTAGAGACCAATAAGGTTAGCTAGTGTTTGTTGAATTCAAGGTTGCATTTATTTTGACGTAAAATATTTTCCAAATAAAATTTTCATATTTTTAGGTGTTTGGGCCAATTGAAAATGTTGGAAACATGAGCCTTTAAGACGTAAATTGATTTACATATCTCAAAGGTTGTAAAACAATTTACACTAAAACAAATTAATACACCCACCCATCACCCCCTACCTACGCAATCTCTTAGGAACCAAATTTTCGTAGTCGTGATTGTCCACTACATACTACCATTGTTGTCATCACGACCCGAAAAAACCTCGAAGCATTACTGTTGCCCATCCTCCTTTGAACAACTCATGCCACCATCGCCGCTCCATCCTCACACAAACATTTCTTTCTATCTCTCTTTCATGCAAACGATTGTCTTCTCCTAGACAATCAATGTTTTGTTTTATTTTATTTTATTTTTTTTAATTTTTGCAAGTTTGTATTAGATTTGAAAATTTTTGGTTTTGAAAATGTGGATATGGTGTCGATTGGATTCATTGGATCTTGTGACACTGACATTTGGATTTGTAAAATATAAAAATTATTTTAATATTTTGTTTTTTGGAGTGACAAATTGAATCTGGTGTTGGTTAGATTGTTGTTAGTGTTGTGTATTTTAAGTTCATTATGCTAGATTTTTGAGATTATCTAAATTCATTTTTTGTACTAATCAAATGCCTGAAAATATTTTTGAAAACATTTTTAGTAACCGAACCAAACATTGGGAAAAATAAAATTGTTCTACATAAAATATCTTCCATTCAAAAAGCATTCTACATCAAAACAAATGCAACCTAAATTAAAAAAATTAATGTTTGAGAAACTAAATCAAAACAATTAATAGTTGATGAATCAAATTAATAATTACAAAAAAAAAAAAAAAAAAAAAAAAAAAACAAGAAAGATAGTGTTCTTTTTTGCGTTGCTTTGGTTGTATGGATTGAGCTACCTCGACCCCAAGTGTTATAGTTATGCTGGATTCACTATGATGCTTGAAGGCCCATAATTATTTTTGGGTAGACTTTGGATTGGCCCAAGCCTAATAGCAGGGTTTTTTTTTTTTTTTTTTTGGGAGAAAGAAATAGCAGTTGATCTGATACAATTTTTTATTTTATTTTTTGAGCAAATGATATGATACAACTTGATTAACCAAAAAAGGATAAGGACTTGCACATATTACCTATTTAATTTTTATATTTATATTTTTGAGACTTATATAGTTATATTTACAAATTTGAGTCTATTTTAACGAGGTTTGGATTATCATTGCCTTTTATTTGAGCTCTAGTAGGTAGCTTATAGAGGATTAAGGGCTTGTTTGGAATTTTTGTAAGATATAAAGAAAAGAAAGTACGAGTTATGACTTATAATTTAAATAAAGATATGCTTAGATTTTATATTATTGTTGATTTTTGATCTTATTTAGTGCTTAAATTTGTATTAAAGATAAGTTAATAATATGAGAAATTACAGTTTACTACTCTAAACTATACTACTAATTACACTTTGCACCATAGATTTTAAATTTTCATCAAAATTAACAGAAAATTAACATCGTGGTGGAAAGTGTAACAAAGTTATAATTTAGAATGCAAAACATCTATTCAAAAAGTTTTAGGTGCAAAGTGTAATATGAGATATAATTTATGGTAATAAATTGTAATTTTCTCTTGAAATATCAAATCTTTGAGTCCATATCAGGAAAATTTGACAAACTTCATAAATATATGTTTTGGTAGTACATTATAAAATGCTTACTTTACATTTTAAATTGTTTTACAGTAATTTTTTATACTAGTATGTATAACATGAGAATAGTATATACAATGAAAAAAAAAAAAACTTAATTATCATATTTTTATTTCGTTTGTTCCCAAAGACATATTCATTTATATCATCCCCCTTCCTCTATATATATATGTGTGTGTGTGTGTTTCTGAAAAAAAAAAAAAAAAAAGACATATTCCTAATGTTGTCACTACACTAATTATAGATATTATTCGGTAAAATGAGATTTTAAAGACATCTTATCATGTATACCATTATAAGATCTCTTAAAAGCGAATGGTGAAGTCTCTTATCTTCATCAACATTTCCCATATGTAATAGAACATCACATGCATTTACAGATTTACTTGTCATCCCTCGTGAATTAAGCTAATTATCTATCTCTAATGCTGATCACCCTTCAAGAATGAAACATTAAGCAGCACAATAAATTATAGTTTGATTCATTTGGTGCACCAAACCAAATTTCTTCTCCTGGGAAGTTGGATTCGACGTCATGTTGCCATCTATCCTATAAAAAAGAGTAACTCAAAAATTTTAACAAAATCATATACCATATAATAAAAATTGGGCTTAGATAAAATTGTAGTAATGTTTTAGATAAAAATAAAAGTCTACTTGTTCTTATGAACTTTTCTACATTAGAAAGCCTAACTTTTTGCTTTCTACTCTAATTCTAACCAATTCTAACCGGAGTAAATAAAATCTTATCTCCAAAATAAATGGATGTTAACGCCATCATTTTTTTTTTTTTTTTTTGAAGCCAGCTCCATCATTAATATAATTAATTACACAAAAAAATTATATTAATGGATAGAAAACATAATGAATTGTATTGACTTTTAAAATTAAATTCATCACATAAAATTAGTATTTTAAGTTTTCGAGTTTAGACCACTACACACCATTGGTGCGATGGTCACTCCACAAGTATAAGTGTTTGTGGGGTGTGGGAAGCAAGGGCTGGAGTTCAAGTCTCCAGGAGGGAGCTTCGCACATATATACACTTAGATTAGGCTAGAGTAGAATTCTATCTTGTATAAAAAAAAAAAAAAAAAAAAAAAAAAAAAAAAAGTTTTTGGGTTTAACGCTACTTCCTTTCTGAGTTTTCAGATTTGTTACATTTAAATTTGGCGAAAATCATATTTTCGTCCCTACATTTTCAGGAGATTCCCGCTTTGGTCCCTAGATTTTATTTTTACCGCTTTTAGTCCCTATCCTGAAAAATGCTTCCCGTTTTGGTCTCTGCTGTTACATCAGAGACAGAAAATGCACACGTGGCAAACGGAGTGCATTGTTGGCACACTAAAAGCTGATGTGGCCATTAAAATAATAATAATAAATATTATTTGGCATTACAAAATGCCACGTCAGCATTTAAATTAAAAAAAATTAAAAACAGAATTAAAAACCAAAAATCACATGAATTGAGATCTAAGTGTGTTTTGAATTAAAACAACAAGAACACAAACCCAGAAATTTAAGGGGGAAAAAAAATCAGAGGCTCTCTCTCTCTCTCTCTCAAACCAGTGCTCTCTCCTCCCCCAGCTGCCGATCTATTTCTCATCTATCTTTGTTGCTTCTATTCTCTTTAACTAGTGTTATGGGCTTTGGGTTTCTGGGGGTTTGTTTGTATTTCAGATTTTTGGTGGTGTTTGTTTGAGTTTTGGGTTGAATCGGTTTGAGTTTCGGGTTGTAGTTGGTGTTTGTTTGAGTTACAGTGATGAAATCGGTGTGAGTTTTGGTGTTGAATCGGTTCGAGTTCTGATGTTGAATCGGTTTGAGTTCGGTGTTGAATCGGTTTGAGTTTTGGGTTGCAGTTGGTGTTTGTTTAAGTAACAGTGATGAAATTGGTGTGAGTTTTGGTGTTGAATCAGTTCGAGTTCTGATGTATAATCGGTTTGAGTTTGGTGTTGAATCGGTTTGAGTTTCGATGTTGAATCGATGGGTTGCTTGCCAGTTTGGGTGTGGGTTTTTTCTGGGTTTAGATCTGAGTGTGTCGGCGAGGGTTGCTTACTGGTTTAGGTGTGGGTTTTTTCTGGGTTCAGATCTGAGTGTGCTTGCCAGTTTGGGTGTGGGTTTTTTCTAGGTTCAGATCTGAGTGTGTGTCGGCGAGGGTTGCTTGCCGGTTTGGGTGTGGGTTTTTTCTGGGTTCAGATCTGAATGTGTTGGTGAGGGTTGCTTGTGTTCATCCACTCTTCCTTTTCTGGGTTTATCTCAATTGCTTCCAACAACCACGACGACTTTCACATTGAAATCTAGCATGGTGCTTGATTTTTCCAAGGGGAAGAAGAAGAGAATGCATGTTGCGTTTAAGATTTGATGACTTTCCATATAAAATTTTTTACAGATTCAACAGATTATATCAGATAAATCAAAAGCAATATATAGAAACAAATATAAATTTAGTTTTTTTCATTTTCCATACAGATCTAACGAAATTTATTGGAATTTAGTTTTAAATAATAAATCTTTCATTATATTAAAAAAGTAAATTTGATATAAATCCTCCACTATAATCAATATTTTTAAATACAGATCTGACCAAATCAATTTGTTTATTTCAGTTTTAGAGGTTTTTTTTTTTTTCCTTAAATTTCTGGGTTTGTGTTCTTAGATCTGAGTTTGTGTTCTTGTTGTTCTTGTTTAAGATACACTTAGATCTCAATTCATGTGATTTTTGGCTTTTAATTCTGTTTTTAATTTTTTTTAATTTAAATGCTGATGTGGCATTTTTTAATGCCAAATAATATTTTTTATTATTATTTTAATGGCCATGTCAGCTTTTAGTGTGTCAACAGTGCACTCCGTTTGCCACGTGTGTATTTTCCGTCTCTGATGCAACGGCAGGGACCAGTAAATGAAAATAAGTCAAATTTAAAAGTCATAAGAAATAAAAAAGTTTAGCTTCTTCTTCTTTTTTTTCTTTCTTTCAATAGCCATTGGAGCATTAATGGATGAACAAAACTTTAAAATTTCAAAGGCACACATCACAATTCACAACCATTCGTTTGAGTGTTTTTTTTTTTTTTTTTTCGAGAAGAACCATTCGTTTGAGTTGATTTCTAATTAACCCATCATTTTTTGATTCATTGGATGCATCATAGCAACATGTCGCTGCTGGTACATTTTCAAAACACACAGAAATCTCACGGGAAAAACCTATGATTTACTAGAAAATAGTGAATTAAAACGGAGATTTTCACAAAACATCCTCAAGTCTCTTTTATTTGATTGGGACTTTTTTCCGGTCCTAATGCTTTAAGTTTAAGATTACTAACAATTATCTCATTGAATTGTGATAAATTTGATTGAGGGGAAAGGTCAAAAATCAAGCCTAGGAGCTTTTGCTTTAAGGTATGTTTTAACAACTTTTCTTTTTCTTTTTAGCCTCAATCTTTGTTTTAATCTGCTTCTTTTGCTTAGTTTATGTTTACATTTGTTTGTTTAGGTTAGTTTCAGGTTTTCTTTCTGTACTCAAGCATGATAGGTTGCTAGATTTTACATTTTTGGTTTTTGCTTTGTTTTCGTGTTGATTAGGGTTTCTGGGTAAGGATCTGTGTACGCATGATCTAACCTGCGCACGTAGGCTAAACTCATGCATACACAGTCCTATTCTAGCGTGTGTGATGTCGTTACCCAGAATACCCAAATTCTTTGTTTGTTTTGTTTTGCCTTCATATGTTTGTCTGCATAGCCTCTTTTTCACATGTTTTTAACCTCCATAATAATTTTTGCTTACCTTTTTAACGTGTTGGTTGTTATCACATGCTTAGATTAGGGTTTAGGTTCCATTCATTCAGATGTTCATGCATTAATGTCATAGGTGCTTTGTTGTTGAGAGGTAAGTAAAGGGTAAGTCATGCATTAGCAATGTTCACGCATTTGTGTTAGGGTTTTTAGATGTATGATTAGGGTTTCAAATATGTTAATGTTTTGTTTTTGATATGTTTTGTTTGATGATATGCTTGATGCCATGTTTAAGTTTTTGTTTTAGATGAATGCTAGGATTTTTTTTATATGTTTGTCTCTCTTTTGTTTGGATAGATGGATAAATGTGTGTTTAGGGTTAAAGATGTCATGTTGTTTGTTAGATGCATGTTAGTGTGTGTGAGAGTCTAGAATACAAGTATTTAAATGGTTTTTAATAGGGTTAAGATATATGACACAATGATGGGAGGCCAACCTTAGGGTTAGGTGATCTTGGGTGCCTAACACCTTCCCAAAAGTGTACCTAAACTCCAAACCCAAACTCTGGAAGTAAGATCAAAGGTCTTACCTCGAAATGACGCTATATTCATAGTTCCTAGACCATATAACTAGGTGGCGACTCCATTTAATTTCTTCTACCCTTGCACCCACACACGTCCCGATGTCTGATGCAAGTTCCAAGTATGTCATCTCAAGAGCATGCAGCGGGTCCTATCTGGTCAAGAATATGGAACAAAGAGGGACCCACCTACTTGCGGCAAGCAAAACCTCATGATGGCAAGCCCACTAAAGGAAGGCTATAAAAGTAGGAAGGAGGATATGAGAAAGTGGTTGGAAAATTTGGGGGAGAGAAACACAAGAGTAGTAAGGAAAAAAAAATCCTAGAGAGAAGAAAATCCTGTTCAGATTTCACAAAGCGGGATCATTTTCACAATATCATTTCAGTCAGAAGAGGATTACAAGAAAGATAGCCAAAAACCTTTGGTCGTCTCCTTCAAAAACCTGCATCACCATCTTTGGGGCCTCCTATTGTTGGATATTCCTAACCCTCAGTACAAGTAAATAGGGAGCTCAACCCAAATCCTTCACTCTATTGGGCTAAGTTACCACAATTACATATTACTATTCGTAGACCCGCCCGATTCGCTGAAAAATTTGAAACAAAATGCAATAAAAAAGTTATCTCTTATTTTATAGTGTGAGAACTATTAGACTTATTTTATAGTGTTAGAACTATTAGCACTACTAAAATTTAGGTCTATAGCCACATTTTTGAAAAATGCTACTGTAGCCAACTTATAGCCGTGTTTTTAACAAACGACGCTTAAAACCTTGACTTATGGCAACATTTTGAAAGCGTTGCAGTAAGGGAGCTCTATAGCCGCATTTTTAAGGGTCTTTAGCTGCGTATCTATGGAGAGGGCCTATAGCCGCGTTCGAGAAGTGTGGCTATAGGCCCCACCAAAATTTTAAAAAATAAAATAAATAAAAGAGAGATTGTTCTATGGCATTTTCAAACCACCGCTAAAGCCAACCAATAGCCAGATTTTTAACAAACGCTACTTAAAACCCTAACTTATAGTAGTTTTTTTAAAGCACTGCAATAGGGGAGGTCTATAGCCGCGTATTTTTGGATAACGCCTATTTGGACGTTCGAGAAGCCCAGCTATAGGTGCAACTAAAATTTTAAAAATTTTTAATAAAAAAAATGACCTATTACGACTCTTTAAAGCACTACAATAAGTCTGTCGCAATAGATCCAACCCAAAAAAAACAAAACAAAACAAAAACTAATGTACCTATTACAACACTTGAAAGCGCCGCAATAAGGGTTTTAAACATTTTGGACCTATTACAGCGCTTATAAAGCACCACAATAGATAAATTACCCCAAAAAATAAAGCATAAATGCATTTTTTTTAAAAACATGTATACTTGTTATCCATGTATATTTTGTTATATTTTATAGTGTGAGAACTATTAGACTAAGATGTAACCATGTATACTCTGTTAATTACTATACCAAATGTATGCGAACCACCTTTTATATATTTTTCTCCAAAACATAGATCGAATTTCTTTCTTTATAATCAATAAATCATATACTCCATCATAAAGTGGAAATATAAAATAAAGTAAAATAAAATGCAAAAAGCACAAAGCAAACTATTTTTTCATCATATGAAAATATGAATAAATCTCGCAATATATAACTCTTCAAATTCATAAACCATACGATTACTTAGATTATACAGTAAAATAAGATCAAACTATCCATCATGACATTGCAGTATCGTCTAGATATAATTATATAAAATCATGTTTTATTGATCTTGTCCCATTAACCTAAAGTATCATCTATACAACTGATAAAATCTTCAAAGAGTAACATATGACAGGGAATTCTTAATTTGAACAGCCAATTATATACATAAATCATCTAGCACAAATGTCGAAGATAGAATTTATAACTTTAATACAAATATTTGGCAAAATGATTGAATAGTATTCTACCTTCAACTTAGTGAAATTAAGATATTTTTTTATAGGGAGTGCACACGTTCAACCAAGAGGAATTAATCAAAGAATTTTAATCACTATCAACTATGTTAGTTTGCTCTTTGCTTTTCATGGTTCTCACTTTTCATAATGAAGATGGAATTAACATATTTAAACTACGACAATTATAGAGTAATTATACAAAACTATTCAAAAACTATTGTTCAAAACTTTGTACAAATAAATTCATTTTCATGCTCCATATGTTGTACATACTTATGGAATTTAAAATTTCATTCTCCATTAAGGCTTGCATTAAAAATACCAATGACTTCATTATAAAAACCAACCCTATTGAGAAATTTATGTGGTGTAAAGCTTAATTGGGTAAAAGTGGGGGTATCTTAGGCATAGCATTTGTTGTTCTTACAACATAAGCTTAATCTAGTGCTATGTAATAGAATTTGTACAATTTCAAAATCACAAAGAGACTAAAAGGGGGAAAAAAAAAGATTAATTCAAAAATGTTAAATGAATTAAGCATTGCATATATGAAATATTTAAGTAAATAATGGAACATCAAATTTTATTCAAACAAACACTAACCTTCTTTTTTTTTATTCATAGGTAGATAGTGGTGGAGGGGGGGGGGGGATTTGAACCACAAACATGGACACCACAAAGAATGTCTTTACCGCTACACCATCATTTGCACCCCTAAAAATCAATCTTAAATGTTAGAAAAAAGAATAATTCGAATTCCAACAAAGAATTAATCAAGTTCCTCAAGTACTATAGTCTGTGTGACATTGATATCTTAGCACCAATCTTTGTGATGGTTATTGAGTTCTGTCTTTGTGATGGCAACTATGTGTCGGCCATGAGTTCTGTCTTTGTGACAACGATGAGTTACGACTTTGTGAAGGCATATTTCATTCTGGATGTGTCTCGGTGATAAGTTCCGTCTTTAAGACAACAGATTAGTTTCATCTTTGTAATGGCATTGTCATGTGGCCTTGGGTTTGGAATTGCATTGTCATTGCTCACAAAACATAGTATGCAGTTCATGCGAGCATTTTGAGAAGTTTTGTGTCATATAATTTTAATCATTCTTATCATATTATTATTGGAAATGGTTTTGTAGAATTTATTTGGAAATTCCCAAACTATAACATGCTTTGTAAACTACCCATCATCATGAAACTTGCATTTTCCCCACCCCCATTAATTATACTACTTATTAGCCTCTGTCTCATCCCATTCTTTTACAAACTTTTTCAAAGTAGGAAATGATCATTTTAAGACAGGTTTTTGTGGCTAGCAGTAATTAGACTAACTACTAATGGAGGCTAGACTTTTGTGATGGTGATCTTTAGATGATGTACATCCTAGAGTAAGCTTGACTCATTCTTTTGTATCAAATAGTGGTGATGACTTTTATTCCCACTGGTGGAACAAGCTGATGATATGTAATTATATTTATTCAGACCTCCATTCTTTTGTGGCCTATAGTCCTTGTAATTATTGCATAAATTTCTGACTTACTTTGGGAGTATCTTTAATGAAATTATTATGAATATTCTTGATGTTAGTACTTGATACGAATTATTTCGATTGAATTGTCAAAATGAAAAATCTACAGGTCCTTTAGGTTGTTTTTCTCATGCTTTGGACTTTTTTGGGTTTGGGGCGTGACAATGGCGTTGTGTGATCCTAATATTGTGTGACCTGATTTCTTTAGCAACACTTATCTGAAGAGTTGGAGGACTGCACACAATGACACTGACATCAACGCAGCCCCATTTCTCTGATATATCCCAAAAAATATTTGCAATAAGACAGAGGAAAGGGCATCAAGAAAGCCTCTTGTGTAGTACAACTAAAAAGGTTAAACTTCGTTATGAAGATGCTTTTTTTCCACAAGATTCTTTTAATTTAACTCCATCTGTTTATGTTATATATTTTGTTCACAATTGGTCCCTAGCCTAGAAAATAGAGGAGGATTGTTGTAGGTTGACGACTTGTTTAAAATTTAGTCACTTTATTATGAATGGATCCACTACAAACACATTAAGGTGCCCCTTACTAGCGAGACTACGTGTGGCTAATCTTGACTAGTCTATTGTCAAGGGCAAAGCTAGAAATTTTTGTTTAGGAGAACCAAGTTGCGGCATTAATATATTTATCAAGACAACCCCCCCACACATACACACGCTTTTTTATTATACACACATTTTTTTTTTTTTTTGATAAGTTGTATACACACACGTACCCAACAAAAAAAAAGAAGAGCTTAGCATTTTCAATCAAAATTATGTTCGATGGCAATCTTTAATAAAATAAAATTCACTTTTACCATTTTCATAGTGAAAATTTTAAAATGTTTCATTTTCAATACAAATTATCAAATTTTATACTAAAGTAAGTAAAAAATCTTTCAATTAAACTAATGAAATTTTCAAAAATATGAATGATCCAAAACTTGGAGGAATAAGTTAGGCTCCAGACATATTTGAAGCTATATTGCTCCAACCCATTATATAGCAACTAAAGAGACATTTCGTGTGTAGTTTTTGTGACGAGATTTTTTTTAATGAGTCAATGACTTGTTAATCGCCACATAACGGGTTGAACAAGATAGATTTAGACATGTTTGGTGACATTGGTGTCAAAATTTATCAAATATTTAACAGATATAAGAGCACATTTTACAATAAAAAATAAAATTGCAAAAAATAAAGTTATGTCTCTATAACTATTAGGCCAATTATTTTTTTTAAGAGCATCATTGACAAATTTAAATATTTTGGGGGGGGGGGTGGGGGGAACTCTTATTTTTGTAGGCTAAATTCTGAAAACATTAAAATAATTATATATATATATTAAGAAAAAAAAAAATCAAAATTTTGGGGGGGTCATGGCCCCCCTAACCATATACATAGCTCTGCCCCTGTCCGTTGTTGTTCTTGGGACTCAAATTTGGTTATTTTCATCATTGTCATTATTTTTGTTCTTATATTATTCTTTTAATTTATATTTTGAACAAAAGTTGAGATGCTATACCTTTGAAGTCTAGTCTTGAACCATATTATATATTGGTTGAACTCGCAATTTTTTGTTGACATGAATCCTTGTGAGCTACAATTTCATTATGCTGCATCTTCTTAACTATTATCCTATCATCCTTGCATGCCTCCCTTGCTGCATTTCGTCTTTCTCAAAGATGCCACAAACCAAGTACAACACCCCAAAAAATAAAGACACTTGCAAGCATGCAGATTACAAGGAGAAGTTCTTTCTACCACCATGAAGATATGTCATAAGGGTTTATGTAGAAAATATCGAGAAAATATCTAGTAAATACAAATTAATAACAACCATTAAATGTCACAACATGAACATGATAACTTTAAATACAAAACAAAAGAATAAGGTGTGAGAGCAAAACTAAGCATACCAGTGGAGGTTGAGATTCTCAATTGACAAAAATGTGAATATCAAGATTTAGTTTATCCGAGAAAAATGGACAGATTGATTCCATATCATTGGTAGAAAGAAGAGGAAGCCCATTTGGGCTGTGCAAAGAAGAGGAAACTCGTTTGATCTTTGCACAGCCCAAACAATCAAGATGTTTCTAGGTAAACAAGGTTTTCATTCCTTAGTACAATGGAGAATGTCACTTAAGATAGCTAGAAATGGTGAAATTCCTATACCACCTACTACTAACAAAAGGTTTTCATACCTAGAGAATCAAATGGTGAAGTTAGTTCATAAAATAGAAGATAATATGAAACTTAAAATTAAGCTTGATATCTAGTAAATTCTAGTAAAATTGACTATTTGGGTGCTTACATTCAAGAATTCTATTTTTGTTCAAGTCTCTCATTGTGGAACCTTAGTAACTCCTCCAATTGAATTAATTGTGACGTTGATGGTTTAAACCATATTTTTTACCTGCACAGTTGCTTAGTGAGTTCATTAGAACCAAATTGTTTACTAATCTTACACCTTTGCTTACTATAAATACCAAATTGTTATTTGTTAATCTTCATTCATTACTGCTAAGAAAAATTCTTAGTCTATTCTTCTCTTTTTTTCCTCAATTCTCCACTTCCTTCTCTTGGAGGTTTGGCTACCTCTAATTATCCATATACTTCACAATCCCAGGAAAGGATCCCCTACCATTCTAAATCCTCCAATTTCTTTTAATTTTTATTCATTTATAAGACACATTATTTAAAAATAAAATAAAAATCTATGCAAACTGTACAAAATCAAATAAATACTACATGTCTTAATTCTATCTAAAAATTGGAGTTAATCCCCCAAAACCCCAAGCAATCTAGTTCTGAACACTCTCTTGTCTCCTGTAGAACAGGTTGACCACCCCTCCCCTCCTCTCCCCCCCAAACCCTATCCACAAAAAAAAAAAAAAAAAAAAAAGACGGAAGTGTTAAAGACAACTTCAAACTCATGTTGGATAAAGTGAGGCCAACTTGATATTGGAAACCAACTCACGAAATCATCAAAGTGGATGAGGCTTGTGTGGGCGCAAAGGAGTACGCCTCGGCCTTGGAGTGGACTGCGGTGGAGGGTGAAAAATGGAGTCGCCACCTAGATTTAGTGTAGGAACCATATTGGGCCTTTTGGGCCACTCACTTGCATACATAGGTCTGCATATTAGATTATAGGTTCGGAGTTTGGGTACAACTTGGGAAGGTGTTAGGCACCCAAGACCGCCCGGCTTGGGGGCCGGCCTCCATTATGTGTTACTAGGCCATATTTAAATAAAGAAGTTATTAAAAAGGAATAATCCTTAACCTAAACATACATCATGCACTTAAATAAAATAAAACACACAATATGTTAAAGATCACATCACAATATACAAGGAAACAAATAGAACACAATAAAATAAAATAAAAATAAAGGAAAAGATAACAATTAAATAAACACAGAAGGAAAAAAATCATAACTAAACCAAACATGTCAAAAAGACATAAACAAACATGGAAAATAATTAAACACAATTAATTAACTTAAACAGAGCTAAACAGAATCAAATAACGTGTGAAAAATGATTAATTAAATAAATAAAAAGATTTTGCCCTAATTTGGGTTCGAGGTGAGTACGCATACTCAACTATGCGTACTCATGATCGAAACCATGCAAACACATACTCAATGATGCGTATGCATCCTTTAGCTCAAATTCAAAAAATCACATTTTTATAGATTTAATCAAACAAAGATATAGCATGTGAGATCAAATAAGCATGTTAGAGACACTAAACTAACATAAAACAAACATCCATATAAAGAAACATGAAACAAAATAATAATAAAAAATAGTAAACTACATTAAATAAATAAACATGTTAAACTTTACATAAAACCAAAATAATAAAACAAGAACAACCAGAATAGATTAATACATAGATAAAGAATTAAAAACAATAAACAAATCAAATATAACAAATATAAAAGCTATGTTAAGAAACTCATGTGAATCCAATTAAACAAAGAAAGAATTCATGGGAAGAACACTCACCTTGTTTAAGATTTTGAGTTTGAGATTGTTTAACCGACCCTTCAATGCCTACAATACAAATATTAGATTGATAGAATAAGGGAATTAAGAACACGATAGTTTTTAAGAATCATAACTTAAGAACAAAGTTTAATTGAAAAAGGTTTTGAGAAATCAAATTAGAACATTAGTTTCTGCCTTAGAACTAACTAAAGAAAGGTTTTTAATTTGTAAAAAATGTGCAAAGGTGTTGTGTATGAGTTTTAGAAAAGAGAACTAGGGTTTTAGAGAAGATGGTGGCCAAAAAATAACTCTCTCTAGCTAGGGTTTTGATTGGAAACATAAGGTGAGTATTTATAAGTTAAAATTAGGGTTTTTGAGGCTTTTAAATGGTATTTGGACGTTCTCAATGGTCTAGGAGCCGGCCCACATCAAAGATTGATGTTTTGGGCCCTTAAAAATGAAGTTTTAAAAACCTAGAAAATCGGTCTGCGTATGCATGGTCAGGGCATGCATACGTATGCATGATTCATGTGTACATATGCTCCCCAAAAACCCAAATTTCAACTACTTAATTGGCCCAAATTCAAATGGTCATAACATACTCAATATAAGTCCAAACTAGGCAAAATTTATGTTAAAATTGAAGCTCAGGATGTCTAATTTCCAATGAAATAAACCTCACTCAAAAATTATTTGTGAATAGAAATTTATGGTTAAACTAGTGAGTAAAGGTCATTTTTCAGTATCGATTTCAAAGCGATTTAAGCACTTTTGAGTTGTGATTACTTCCAAACTATTGTGAACTCTTTAATTACTTTGGTTAACATATGTCAAGCTCATCATTAGGGACGGGGACCAAAATTTATTAACAGGATACAAAATGAGTTGTCTACCGCTTAGTGGAGATATTAGCTAACTAATCTTGTGACGACAGATCATAGCAATAAAGTACCTTGAAGCAAATGATCATGAAAGAAGTGGTAATCAATCTCAATATGTTTAGTACGCAAATGAAAGACATCATTGTGAATATTTGAATGACATTTCAATGGTTATAGTGGATTGAAGTCTCTGGGAGACAATCAACTCCAAGTTCTTGTAGGAGCCAAAGCAACCAAAGAGCTTGGTTATGGACTTGTGGTGTTAGCAAGTGCATGATATTTTACCTTAATACTTTAGAGAGTAATGACAATTTGTTTCTTTTTGTGCTAAGAGATGAGGGAATTACCAAGAAGTAAGCAATAACTTGTAGTAACCGACAGTTAATGGAATTGCCTGCCGAATTTGCATTTTAGTAAGCTAGAAAGTCAATGGAGAATGAGAGGAATAGTGAAATCTATGGAACATGGTGCCTTTCAGATACTGGAGGATTCTGGGAACATCAGCATATTGAGAGGATCATGTTGCAACCATGAATTGACTGACATTGTGGATTACATAGGAAATGTCTAGGCAATGAGATAGACTAGACTCCCAACTAGCTATTTATAGAGGGTAGCATGAAGAAGAGGTTCTCCACTAAGTATACCATATTAAAAGATTGAATGTCTTATTGTATAAAATATTATACAAGGGATTGCTATTATAAAGAAAGAGGTTCTCCAATATGAGTGTAATTTAAGTAAATGTAGTACAATAATACAAAAATCTTAAAGCCCGTTGAGCTTGTATTGTAACAAAATGTATCCTATTTATCCATTTGTCACTTTTACTTTCCTTTAAAAGCTTAGAGGTTAGAATAAATAATTCCATCATCATCTCTAGAATCCCTATTAAAGATCAAGGAACCCAATAATAATAACTTAAAAGTGCATATACACATATAATTGTATGTAGTTATTAATATTTATACATAGCAATAGAGGGTATTTAGCTTCTAATATAATTGATTACATTAGGGGGTGTTTAGTTCACTATGATTTTACATTACTCTGTAATATTACATTAATGTAATCTCAATACAAGAATACAATATTACATTTTTTAGGAATGTGATGAGATTAAGGTGATGTGATATATTTTGTAATTTTAGATTATGGTCATGTTAGAAAAATAAATAAATTAAAAACCTTAATCTCACATCATCGTAATGTGCATCACATTAAGGGCACATCATAGCAAACCAAACTCCCCCTAAGAGGAAGTTGAGATGATGAAGGTGGTGCCTACACATCGAAACTATGGCTGTTGAAATGGTAGATTGGATGATGGCATTGTCTCCTAATATTCTGTGATCTGATTTCTTTAGCAACGCTTGTCTGAAGACTTGGAGGACCGCACACAATAACACCAACATCAACGCAGCCCCATTTCTCTGATATATCCCCAAAAATATCTACAACAAGACAAAGGAAAGGTAATCAAGAAAGCCTCTGGTGTAGTAAAACTAAAGAGGTTAAACTTTGTTATTAATATTTTTTCATGTTTCTTGTAGTTTTACTCCATCCATTTATGTCATATATTTTGTTCACAACTGGTCCTAAGCCTAGTAAATAGAGGAAGGTTGTGGTAGATTGTTGGCTTTTGTGAAATTTAGTCACAATAGACGCACATTAAGGTGTCCCTTACAAACGAGAATACATGTGGCCAACTTTGACTAGTCTACTGTTGTTGTTGGGACTAAAATCTAGTTGTTGTCATCATCATTGTCATTGTTGTTTTTATATTATTCTTTTAATTTATGTTTTGAACAAAAGTTAAGATGCTATACCTTTGAAGTCTGGTCTTGAACCGTAATAAGTATTGATTGAACTCGCAAGTTTTTGCTGATAGGAATCCATATGAGCTACAATTTCATCATGTTGCATCTTCTTAACCATTATCCTATCATCTTTGCATGCCTCCTTTGCTGCATTTTGTCTTTCCCAAAGATGCCACAAACCAACCACAACACCCCCAAAGATAAAGACACTTGCAAGCATGCAGATTACAAGGAGAAGCCCTTTGTATGACCATGAAGATATGTCATAAGGGTTTATGTAGAAAGTATCCAGTAAAAAAAGTAAGATAACAAAGCCTAATGTAGACGAGATAATATATAGTCCAGACCATATATTATTTCCTGTACCAACCAAAATTGACATGCTACAGCAGTTAGACATAGGAGGAGAAAAGTTCATAGCCTCATGTACCTGACCCTCTTCCTACAAATAAATAACAACCATTAAATTTCACAAAATGAACATGATAACTTTAAATACAAAACAAAATAACAAGGGTGTGAGAGCATAACTAAGCATACCAATGGAGGTTGTGATTCTCGAGTGACAAAAATGTGAATCTCAAGATTTAGTTTATTTGAGAAAAATGGACAAATTAATTCCATATCATTTGTAGAAAGAAGAGGAAGCTCGTTTGATCTTTTCACAGCCCAAACAATTAAGATGTTTCGAGGCAAACAAGGTTTTCCTTCCCTAGTACGATGGAGAATGTCACTCAAGATAGCCAGAAATGGTGAAATTCCTATGCCACCTGCAACTAAAATAAGGTTTTCATACCTACAAAATCAAATGGTGAAGTCAGTTCATAAAATGGGAGATAATATGAAACTTAAAATTAAGCTTGATATCTAGTAAATTCTAGTGGAATTGACTATTTGGGTGCATACATCAAATGATATGGTAGTTCATGACCATAAGGCCCCTCAACAGAAGCTGTTATCTTTGTTTGAGGTCGAAGATGGAGGTCAGCTCCAAAACTATTTAAGATATTTCCTCTAAGATTTTCTGTCCATTCCCCAATAACCTTTATGAGAACTGATAAATGATATTTACCATCCAGAGGACTAGATGAAACACTGAAAGGATGCCACTGCAGCCAAGATAATTCCCGAATTTGAAGGAAAATAAAACTGAGGGCATTGTACCGCAGATCTACATTGTCAAGGAAAAGAGTCAAAGCTATGGTGACAACAAAAAAACAAGGAAACTACAAATTTGTGGGGAACTAGTATTACTTGCAGGTTTTGAAAGCATCAATTCCACAGTCCCACAAGGAAGGCACTTGATTGAAATTATATCAACAGTCTTTCGTGATTGGCAGATTCTCAAAAAACGATCTTGAATGAAAAGAAATATTCCTCCAGCAGATACACAGAAAATGAAATGCCCAACATGCAAAGCTAAAAAGACAACAAAGATTACATATAGTTGATGAGTGTAGAAGAACAACTCAAACTTCTTCTTCCTCACTGGATAAAGTGATGTCATCCACATTAGTAGACCAATTGCCAAACTTATAACACCTGGAAAATGACCAACACCGAGATCTACCCACATCAACGTCTGCATCAAACAATTAGAGATATAAGCAGTGTCATCTTCATATGAACTTATATTTCTTTCCATGAAGATGAAGGTATTCTTAGATACATTCTATGAAGGAAGAAAAAGCATATGGTTTAACCGTTGACAAGGGTTACAAAGGAGATGTGTTTCTCTTGTCTTTCTTCTGTGTGATGCTACTCGATGACTTAACTTACCTCTCAATTAAGTCTTGAAGAAGAGAATGAAATTAGTTACAACCTAGTTCTACACAATTTAAAAATGGCTTGAACAGAAATTGGAACAAATTCTATGTGATGAGCATCAAATTAATTAGAGATATAGATAAACACATATTGGCTTGGCTTATTCCAAAACCAAGGAGACATTTTGACCCACACTTGCATACGAAAATACCAAGCACTACATAAGCTAAAAAATTATGACTACAAGCCAAGACTAATGGGACTCACTTCTATTCTCATGTTTTTTTTTTTTTTTTATCATGAACTAGTTAGAATCATGAATGTTTTGTCATACGAGTAAGACAACATGGACAAGAGCCAAAGGTCATCAAACAAGTCAAGTCAATGACTTGTAAATTAGCACCATGCTTTCATAGTTTGTGTGTGCTAAGTAATTATCAGTGACCATATCATTGAATCAAGAAGAAGATATATTAAAAAGAAAAGAAAACAGGAAGAAGAAGATATTTTTAGCAACAATTAGTATACAATCAACAAACAGCCTTAGCAAGAATATCAATATGATCTATCCAATAATCAAGAGTTGTTGAAGTAGAAGAATTTGCATCATAACATAAAAGGTTGTCAACAGGTATTTTAACCACAAAAAATCACAAAATCCCATTCTAGAATTGTTTATGGTGTCGTGCTTGTGTCTTTGAATAATCACCATGTTATCTATATAAATATATATATATATATATATCTAAAAACTAAAGCGTAACATTAATTATCGCTACGCTCTAGCTAAGCCACATCAGCAGCCATGTCATTATCATTTTTTTTCCAATTTTTTATATAATTTTTTAACATTTAAAGTGAATTATAAACTCTATTATATTGCAATCAAAATATCATAATAATCGTATTTTTAACTATTCTTATTTATTATTAAATTTTCAATTCCATTTAACTTTTCATATCTCCACTACTCTCTACCTTAACTATCTTCAACCTTTCTCATTCTATTTCAACTTTTCATATCCCCACTACTCTCTACCATAATATCACTATTCTTCTATGCATTTATCTTCCTTAATTTTTTGTTCTTTCTATTCTTATCCTCATACTATAAATTTGTCATTCCCTCTCTCATTCCATGCATAATTTTCTATTTTTCCATACACAAAAAGTTCTCTCTCTCTCTCTCTCTCTCTCTCTCTCTCTCTTCAGTTTTTTGTGTATATTTTTATTTTTCTTGCATCTTTACTTTAGGTTGATGAACTTTTGTATTCTTTAGAATTCTCCTTTATTGGGTTGTTACGATTTAGTTTTGTGTTTTATGTTGTTATCTTTTTTATTCTCATTGATTGTTAAATGTTATCCTATTGCATTATAAAGATTGTATATAAAAATATAATGTTATTTTATTACTTAGCATAACTTAAATAATTTGGTGTTTATTGCTATACATTTCATTTTTACTATTTTTCTTTCTCATCTTATTTTATTCAACATTTAAATTCAGTAACATCCTTCATATCATTAAATTATTTATATTTTGTCTCATTTAAAAAAAATTAAATAGATAAATTTTTATTTAAATTCAATAAATAAAAATTGTTCTTATAAAGTCTTCCCATGAAATGTTACAATGCATCAATGGAAAAATAAAATACAAAATAAAACACAAACTTAGAAACACTAAATTAATAATAATAATAATATAAAACAAAACATAATATGAAGAAGCTAATAGTTATGGATATACTAACTTAATGGAAGTAAAACAGAGTGAAAAAATAAATGTTATGGTACATATTTTGTACATTAGAATTATCATTAAGATGTCAACAGAGGCAGAGAGAGAGAGAGAGAGAGAGAGAGAGAGAGAGAGAGAGAGATTTTATGGATAATAAAGTGTAGATGGAGAAAGAAAAAATAAAAGAAATCAAACGTCAATTTGTAACCTTTAATTACAAAACAAAGAGGATGACAGGAGGAATAAAGAATAAAATAAAGATAACCTTACGGATGACATCAAAAACTTTACTTGTACTTTTATTTTGGTCGATATTTTTTTATTTTTCTTGCATCTCTACTTTAAATTGATGAATTTTTGTACTCTTTAGAATTCAACTTTTGGTTGATACGGTTTATTTTTGTGTTTTACGTTGTTATTTTTTTATTATTTTGAGAGTTAAATGTTATTCTATTACATTATGAATAATAAATAAAATAATAAAACAAATTAACAAAAATAATATAATATAATAATAAATAAAATTTTTTAACCAAATAATTATGAATAAAACAGCCAGACCAGAAGGTAGTGGCGTAAAGGATCAGTTTCAAAAAGAGTAAAATCAAATTAACAAAAATAACAATTAGGATAAACTATATAAATGGTCCCTATTCTTTACACCAGATTTCAATTTAGTCCCTAACTTTTTAATTGTGTCAAGTTGGTCCTTAACCTTTCAATGTCGTGTCAATTTAATCCCTGCCGTTATCTATTGGATGGAAAAGTCTAACGTGTCAAATGGCTTAAATAAATAAATAAAAATTATATCCACATTAGCTACCACCTAGACTAACATGTCAGCTTTTGTAATTTTATTTTATGAAATGTTAGCATAATTTTAAATTAGAAAAAAAAAAGAAAAAAAAAAAAAGTGAATCCCTAACTGATATCTATCAACAACAACAAAAAATCCCTTTCCTCAATAAACAACAAAAATCTCTAACTCATAGTCACAACTGCTTCACATTTGGTCCTCTAGATAGAAAGGTGAAGCACTACAGTGGCCAAAAATTATACCAAAGGTGATGACTAACGGCAACAACTGGATCTGAAGGCTGACAAATTCACCAATCTAAGGGCCGACGGAGTCGCCAATCTGAGGGCCGACAGAGTCGCCCATCTGCTGGTAATATCTCTCTCTTTTGGTATTATCTTCCTCTTAGGCTTTTATCTCTTGTTTTTGGTTGGAACGAACCAGAAAGTGAAGGTTCAGTTTGAGCTGGTATTAACTTTTGGTCTAGTTTTAGGCAAATTTATGTTTTTGTTTTCCTTTTCGTTCACCTTTAAGGTTCCCTTTTAATTGTACGGATTTTTGGGACAAGGAGATAGCGAGCCCCAATTTCGTTCACCATATCTGGTTCTCCAATTTGATTTTTTTTGTGAAAACTCTTAAGGTAACCCTCTAGTTCAGAAGTGTCCCACCATGATGAACTTCCACAGAAAAATTCATCCATTCTTGCAAAAAAAGAAAAAAAAAAAAAAAAAGAAGAAGAAGAAGAAGAAGAAGATACATCCAAATTAATTATATTTCATAATTTTCTCAATGTGTGGTATTTTTGAAACATTCCAAATAAATTAAGAAGTACACGTGATATTATGCAGCTAGAGTGTAACATTGAAAAGCCAGAAAAATTTATTCAGTGAACAAATCAAAAACCGTTAACAAATCAAACACTTAAGTAATAACAATGAAAACAGAACAATACAAAACTACCACTTTTAATCAAACATTTTTTTTTCTCAGTACCCAACAGATTGAATAGATGTTTTATATTGTGAAAGATAATTTTGTGATGAAACTATGGAGCAGAGAAATAGGAATTGGGAATTGTCGAGAAAGAGTCAGGAGTTTGGACATGTTTTATTGTTTATTGGATTACTCAGAGAGAGAGAGAGAGAGAGAGAGAGAGAGAGAGGGACGAACCTAGAGCCGTTGGAACAGAGAAGGCACCGCCGAAAGGAAGGAGAAGAGATTTTGGATTTTAGGGTCTGTTCGGTTGGAGGAGTGGAAAAGTGGGAGGATGGAAAATATTTAGTTTTCCCTCTTGTGTGTTCGGTTGGGAGAGTGGAAAAGTGGGAGGATGGAAAACTTTTGTGTTCGGTTGGAGAGAAAAAGGAAAGGATGGAAAATGTAATTTATATAAATTGACTATTATACCCTTGTTATATAATATGTAAGAAATAAATTTATTTCTAATTATTAAATAATATCAAATTTATCACATCATATATATAAATTTATATTATTATAATGTAAAAATTAAATCAGATCACGTTGAAAATAAATAAAAACAACATTCAGTAATGTTGAAAAGAAAAAAAAAAAAAAAAAACATTGTTCAGTATAGTTGAAAAGAAAAGAAAAGAAAAAAAACAAAAACAAAAACATAGTTGTTCAGTGACTTTAAAGAAAAAAAAAAAAAAAAAAACCAATGTTATTCAATAACGTTAAAAAGAAAAGATAAAAAAAAAAAAAAAAAAAAGTTCAGTTCAACGTTGTTAACGTCGAACAGAAGAAAAAAAAAAAGTTTCAGTTCAACGTTAACAACGTTGAACAGAAGAAAAAAAAAAAAAGTTTCAGCGTTGAAAGAACAAAAAAATGTTTCAGCGTTGAACAGAACAAAAAAAAAAAAATTCTCAGGTCAACGTTGAAAGAAATAGAAAAAAAGAAAAAAAAAACGTTGAAAAAAATAAGTAGAAAGAGGGTATTTTTGTAAAATAGCTACTATAGAACTTTTCTCTCCAGATTTTCCTTCCGATTTGGAAGGAAAAAAAAAAGTGGGCCCGGAGAGAAAACTTTCTCTCGAGTTTTCCATCCTCCCTATTTTCCTTCCCTAAACGAACAGTGGAAAACAGCATTTTCCACCCTGTTTTCCATCCTCTATTTTCCATCCTCCCTATTTTCCTTCCAAACGAACGCACCCTTAGGGAGAGTGTTTTACATGGGACTGTGGTTGTCCTGTTTAATGAACTAAACAAAATTTTGAATCAAATTAAAAAGATTTGGTTTGGGTTTTCTAAAAAAAACTGACGTGTTCTCTACTTTAAAAAAAAAAAAAAAAAAAAAAAACCTGATTTGTTTGTCCAGGTGGTGGTTGATGTGACAAATTTTTTTTTAAGCTGTTTGACACGTCAGACTTTTCCATCCAAGAAATAACGGCAAAAACTAAATTGACACATTATTGAAAAGTTAGGGACCAAATTGACACAATTGAAAGGTTAGGGATTGAATTGAAATTGAATGTAAAGAATAGGGCCTAAATATGTAATTTACCCTAACAATTATTACTGCTGCACAGCATCTCCCCATATGTAAGTCTTGAAACTCTTTGCTTTATTAAATAGGGAAATGTTAACGAATGCCCTAAGGTTAATAATTCATTTAAAGAAAGTTTTTATGAGAAAAGGAAATAAAGCAATTAATGTTTTGACATCTTTTTTCATTTCCCATAAAAGTGGTATTAAAACTTTCTTAAAATGGATTGTTAACCAATGCCCTAAGGGCATTTGTTAGCATGGTCCTATTAAATAATATCTCTAGTTTTATCATTCCCAATTTTCAATTTTCAATTGCTGTTTCCCTTTCCATTGCAATCTTTTTGCGAGTGTGTATATCATAAATGCGTACTTCTCTCTCTCTCACATAAATAGTAGGTCTCATCATGAATTTAATTTGTAGGACCCACCATTCATGTGAGACAAGGGAGTGCGCATTTATAGTACTATAAAATACACAATAATTTTTCATATATATATATATATATAGCAAGGCGATAAGTCAACTTTCAGTAGTGATTATAAATATACTCTTCTTTTGGCAAACAAACTAACAAATATATTAATTCTTATAAAAAAAATAACAAATATATATATATATATATATATATATATATGGATAAGAGAAACACATATATTTATAAATATGGCCATGCAAAAGAAAAAGAATTACACCCTTAGCACTCACGTTTTTTAGAAGGTCTCCCTCAATTGTCCATGCAATTACATAGAGTAGTCCATGGAGAGTAAACAGTAGCATAGTGAGATGTCCAAGCCACACATGATATCTTATTGCTTGCTCGAAAGGGATATCTATAAGGCGGAGAAGAACTGATCCCCTTGCAACCGGAAGAAACAAAAAAGCGAGGCAATCTAATCCGATAGAACCAAGGCGAAGTCCCAGATTTGTCAAAATGAAACAACTGAAAATTTCAAAAAAAAAAAAAACTAGGAATCTCAACCAGTGAAACCAATCTTCATGTACTGACGAAAAAGAACTCTAAAATATTTAAAGGGAAAATGCACACTCTGAAGAATTTAAATATGTCATATACAACATGTTTTATGAGAAGTTTGTTAAATTAGTTTTAGTTATTAGCCACGTGTCAGTTTATTATTTCTTAGTTGGAAAGTTTGTTAGGCTAAGCACCAAACTCTATTTCTTATAAATACTGATGTGGTTTTAGCATTTTTCAAATAATTATTGGTAAACATAAATGTGATGTTAGTGGTAGACTCACATTAGAACTAGTAAGAATTTGCCACATCAATAATTTGTAAAAATGTTGTCAAATAATTTGTAGCTATAGTATTACTCAAGTAAAAAAGTGATGTTAGTGGTTGGCCGAGATAAAAATCAGTAAGAATTTGTCACATCTATAATTTGTAAAAATGTTGTAAAATAGTTTATGACTGTAGCCATAGATTTAAAAACCGAACTGTACCAGCCGATTCAATCAAGAATCGGACCCTAATCCAGTCCAATAAAAAAAGGGAAAATTTGGTAACTAGGCCCAATTTTAGTTCTTTGATAGTTCCAGTTTTCAAAACTTCCATATGTATTTAGATTAGAGAAGCATGTCTTCATTCTAATACGAGAGATCAGTAATTTTAATTTCATCTTTGTTATAAAAGTTTGGGCAAATTACAATAAACTCACTTGTAGCTAAGCCTATTTTCATCTTGCCTACCCATGGTTCAAAACTTGACATTAGCTTTGTTTTTTACTTATAATCCACCTCCATTAAAGAAAAAACAAGCGTAAATATGTACTTTTTATTTGCACCCCTTTTAAGTCTCTCTCCTCCCAACACAAAAAATAAAAACACAAAAACATATTAAACAAGGAATTTTCTAAAGAAACAAGCTATGTGTCAAAACTAAATGAATAGACTCTCATCGACTCTCTCTCAAACTCCCATTGTCTCTATAACTTCAATACCAAAGGTGAATTTCGACAAGAAAAGAAATGTAGAGAAAAAAAAGAGAAGGAAGAGAGAGTGATGGAATTTGGGTTCTCTATAACTTTTATCTTAGTTTCTTCAATACCTCATACGATCTGGAGACATTATGAGGAGGCCAGGTTTTGGATTTAATTCCTTTTGTTCTTCTTTCACATTTTTTTATAAATACCGCTTTTTGATCTCTTTTATTTATTTTTTATGTTTTTTATATTTTTAATTGTGAAAATAGAGAGGTGGGTTAGACCATCTACAATAGGCTCTCTAAAGCCTTCTTTTTGGAGAGCAAAAACACTAAAAACACCTTCCAACAGCTTCTCTAACTCTAAATATATTTAGAGTTGCTACAGTAGCATCTCCAATAGGCTCTCTTCTTCAAGAGAGCTATTGTAGCAGCTCTAAACATTTTTTTTTTTCCTTAAAATAATCCCATGGTTGATTAAAAAATTAATTTTTTTCCTCACTCTCTCTCTCTCACTTTTCATCAAAAAAAAAAAAAACTCTCTTTTTTCTCATCAAAAAACAAAGTTAGACGAATGCCAACTCTCTCTGCCAACTGTGTGTATGCGTGAAGTGAGATGAAGAGGAAAGAAAATAAAAACAAAAATGTAGTCACAAAGGACAAGTTAGAAGATGTGTGGAGAAGAAACAAAAATGTGGATACATTGGAGAAGAGTGGCATACGTGTGTGGAGGAGAAAAAACAAGAAGGAAAAAAGAAAAAAGAAAAAAAAGATAGAGATGATTTTAGAAAGTAAATGTATGGATGAAAAAAAAATTATGTCCATAATATTTTTACAACATTTTCACAAAAAATTATAAATGGTAGGTTGTTATTGGTAGTTACTGGTGGAAAAAAAAAATTTAAGTGGTGGATTCAAATTAAAACCAGTAACAGCTTACCACTAAAAATTGTTGTGAAAATGTTGTGAACATAACATTTCTTAAAAAAATAATTAAAAAAATAAAATTAAAAAAAAAGAATAAAAAAAAATTAAAGAAATAATATTTAAAGAGAAATGATATGTCCACAACATTTTCACAACATTTTTACAAAAAATCTTAAGTTGCAAGTTGTTACTGGTTGTTATTGTTGGGGTAAAAAAATAATCTTAGTGTTAGGTTCAAATTTGAACCAATAAGAACTAACTACCTATGATTTGTTGTAAAAATATGGTAAAAATGTTGTGGACGTAGCATCTCTGAGATAGAAAAAATAGAGTCAGTTGACAAATGTATTTAAAAAAATAAGTAGGTAAAAGGTGAATATAACTATTCACTCTCAAACAATACAAAATTCTCGAGAAGTTGCTAAAGATGCTCTTATAGAAGTCTAACGAAACTTATCTCAGGTGGCAAAGTGTCAACTTTTGAACAAGGAGTAATCAAGGTGAAAATAGGGCAAAGTGTTAACTCTTGAATTAAGGGTAAGCAAAGTGAAAATGGGCCTAACCTTGGTAAGCTTACTGTAATTTCCCTGAAAGTTTTGTAAGGATGACACAAAACTGCAAAAACTACTGAAGTAGAATGATCAAAAGAAAATTAAGCAATATAAAAATAGGTTATGGTTTCTATCTAAAAGCTATACAATAAAGTTATAAACAAAGTAACACCCAACCCAACAAAATATCGTACCACTTATCTATGGGGATCAAGTGATCAGGTAACGTTCCTAAGATCACTGCAGTATAGACATAAACATCCCAGATAACAAACACGATAAAGAGGATCATGCCAATCAACTCAGCAGCGGAAACAACCCCAAGTGGTCCATCCACCAGAACGGGAAAAGTCCACAATCGGAATCTTGGACTCTTCTTCCTGAAATAGATGAAACTTATGCTTTTTCTTCATGTTACTCCAATTTAAGCAAACAGATTATGGGCAATATTATATTATTCCTTTTGCAGCTAGCTATCATATAACGTAAAAACAAAATGAAAACATGTAAAAGGAGTGCATAGATTAAAAAAATACATACTCCTGTAGTTGTAGTTGTAGTTGTAGTTGGTCTTCCCCAGAGATGAGAAGATATGGAACAGCAAGAAAAGCAATAATGATAATTGGGGCACTGTATAACAGCAACATACTCCTTGAAAATGCACATTTTTAAGTCGAACTCTTTTGAATGCGACAACGAGGTTGAATTAAGAAGTAGCTACCTGTGTACCCAAATAGTCTTCCATTGGTTGCACCAATCCAGTCAGCATAGAGTTCACTCCCGAAGTCTGTAGGAATGACAAAAAAGAGAGCAACCCATGCAAGGAATACAATCCACATGGTAAATTTGAGAACCCATTTAGCCAATGATACAGAGTTGATGTTTTTCTTGTTGTTGTTGTTGGCATGAGCTCCATTGGAATGAAGAAGAGGGTGTTGAGAAGTGTGTAAAATGTCATCGACGGCCATGACTATGAGAACAAGGAAAAGGAATCAGCAGCGCTCAAGAAGCAGGGTGATGTCGTTGTTATTGGAGATGATGATGGCCATTTTCATATGAAAAATTACATAGGCGATTCCCATTATAATTTTTGTTTCGTCTCTTGTTTGTACTTCCTTATGCGCATTAACAATTTCTATAGATGAAAATATTTTTAGTTGTCAACTAAAGGTCTTACTAGTCTTAGTACCTTAGGTTTCACATGTGTCTGAGTTTGCCTAAGTTATAGCTACATATTATTAACCTTTGCTTTTAAAACAACTAATCTTATTATACCTTCTCTTTTCTCTTTGACTTTACTAGTACAACTACCGCGTTGGTGCATTGTTCTTTTCTCTCTTTGACTTTACTAGTATAACTACCGCATTGGAGCATTGTACTTGAAAATCTTCATTCATGATCAGGAATGTTTGTTGATTCTTCTCTCTTTTCTCTCAATTCTCCATTTCCATCTCTTGGAGGCCTGGCCACCTCATATTAGCCATGTACTTCATAACTCCGGGAAAAGATCTCTTTTCTCATTTAAAATTATAAATCCTCAATTTCTTTTAATTTTTATTGATATATAGGACACATATTATTTTAAAAAAATCTAATGATCTTAACAAACCCATGTAAACCACACAAAATCGAATGAAAAATACTAAAGGTATCACAAGTTTTACTAAAAAAAGCTTTAAAGTAAAATTTTTGTTTTTGTTGGCTTAATTATGTGCCAAATTTTCTTGTAATTTTGATCAATACATTGTGTTGGATTATTTTTATAAAAAATATTTTAATTTATTTTAATATTGGTTATATGCTCAATTAAGTGAATTGATGAAATCAATCTTTATCTCTTAATGGATATATCGATTGTGATAGAGTCATATTTTCTATGTAATTAACTAATCTTTTGACAAAATGCACTTTACTTGTAATTGGATAGATCTAAGTTGGGTTTAATGTATCAAAAAGTATGGTATTCTAACATATCAAGTGGTATCATTAAAGAAATAAAGTTTGATCCAAGAAACAAGTGAAAAAAAGTTGTTCCATTAAAGTTCAACACTAGCTCAACACTAGTTGCTATCGAAGATTAATGAAGAAACTCGACACAAGCTCGATCTATCGAGAATTACGATTTCAGAATTCTCAGATTTGAAATTCAGCCCATGATGACTTGAATGAATAGGGTTTCTCTCTCTATAACCCTAGTCATATATATATATATATATATATATAAGGCTTATTATAAAAGTCATCAAGTACAGAAACAAAGACCTAGAACTCATATACTCTGTGTGAAGCTATTGCGTTTGTACGCCTTAAGTTTTTGTAACTAAATGCTTCCTGATCTTCATTGTTTATGAAGTGAAGAACTTTGCAGCCAACAACATTCAATCAAGTTGCTGGAGTTAGTCACGTACTAAGATCCGTGCAGAGGAGCTAGTCACAGATTGGAGATTTGTGCAAAGCACAGAAGTCTGCTACAAGATCAAGTTCAATTAGGTATTGAAGCAAATGTTCAACCGTAGGTTGTATTTTGGAATAAGCCAGGGTAGTGGTAAGATTTCTCATACTTGTAACCGCTTGATTATTGATTAGTGAATTCTTGGAAGTTGTAACCATAAATTCACCCAGTGGAGTGTTTGCCTTGTGAGAGGTTTTCTCCATTTGTCAACAAATCACCATGTTAATTTATTTTCCGCTGCATATTAGTTATTTGGTGACTTATTGGTGCCTCCACGATTTGCATGTAATTTGACCTAATTAATTAACTTAGGTAAATAAATTAAATAACTGGGGTCAATCTTTTTTAAC